>JACCIC010000045.1:915000-1482500 GCA_018907035.1 Sycobia sp. Sy_11 | reverse complement strand
TGTGTTGCTCCATCTTTTTTTTTTTTTTTTTTTTTTTTTTTGTTTAATTACTTTTATTAATTCTATAAAAATACTCAAGTCGCTCTTATATCTTTCATTTAGAGCACATCAGAGTGTGATATTTGGAAAAGTATCAGTGCATTTTCTGTGATTTGACCATTTCAATGATGAGATTTAGTTTATACGTATTGGTGTATCAATAATTTATTGCTAAAATATATTTTTCACCTCCATTTGGAAAATACTTTTTTTTTTTGAATATCAGCACGCGTCAAAGTAACCTTTTATCGAAAACAAAAATATCTCATATGTACAAGAGTCAAAAGGTTTTGGTCAATTAAAAATATAATACAAAAACTGCCTTCTCCTTACAATGCGAGATGCTCGCCATTATGATTTATCATGAATCATGAAATAATACTGCTTTTCAAATGTTATAATCGTAATATATAAATTATTCATACGTAAAATCGTATGGTCAATTATGTCATACAAGTTGTATGACTAAACGAGATTAAGCGTGTACTATGAAAAAAAAAAAAAAAAATATGAATCAGTCCTTTTTCCATGGAATATACGCTCGAAACTTTATCGGGGCACTTGTTTTTGTTTTCAAAGTTCACCAGTTACTTTAATATCGATCCGATGAGTAAGACTAATTTATCAAATGCGCCGATTTACATTGTACATTAAAAATACCATGGATATAAATAAAGTCATGTACGATTCACGAATTTTCCTTCACAATGCATTATCCAAAGAATTTTTCTATATACTTGAGGTTTCAAATGCGCGTGTATAAAAATCAAAGTACGAACGCCTGCACGCAGAACGATGCATCGGGTCTGTGAGTCAAAAAAGGCCAATGAATCGAGCGGCTGTTTCGTAAATTCATAAAATCAAGGCTACCGTGTAGCGCCCAATGGTTTTTCGATCGGTGACCTCTTCCGCGGACATCGAGCGTACGAGCTGAGCATGGACTTCACGAATTTCTCCGCAACGTTTTCGTATTGATTTTTTTTTTTTTGTTTCACGACGAGAAGAAAAAAACGACACTGGCATTCTTATTTGTCATGCTTAGAGAATATTATCAGGTCCAATGCCATGATTCGGAATTAATCAGGTTAATGTGTCTGAAGCATTGGATGCACCTGGCAAGGACCACAGCTAAATTAATCAATAAATGATCAAACGTCGATGAATTTTTTTGGCACAAAATTGACACATTTAGAAGAAAAAAAGGAATTTCAATGTTCATCACGTCCCATATTAATCTAATTATTATAAAATTGACAAAACGATTTAGGTATTTAAAGATTTCATCTGACGAAAGATCAATATACTCTTTATTCACGATTATAGAATTATTTTTTTAATTAAAATACAATATTAGCTAAAACTATACACACTAGAAATCAAGGATGGGTATAATCGGCACAAAAAATTCTAACTATAATTAAGACTTAAATCTGTATAAATTATACACGTATGACAAAAAGGAAGTTAGCAAATTTTTCCTATATTCTTCATTTGTTCATAAATTTAAATCATTATTATTAGGTCACAATCAATTTTCGTTCATAAGATACTTTATGGGCACTGATTACGTACAAGTAAAAAAACTGTTTATCTACATTCGACAAAGAAGCCCACGAATAAAAAAGCTTAATTTATATTTACGTATATCTTAATTTTTGATAGAAACATAATTTTTGTCATTTGCAATTCGTTAAAGCTGTATAGGGTCGAACTTTTTGCCGTGCCGACATAAATTAATATGCCTCAGAATCTTAAGTTTGCAGAAAAGTATAATATGCTTACACAATAAGTATAGACAAATAAGTGAGATATTATTCTTGCATTTATGTCGTCGCTAAAAAATATACTTATGCTAGACACATAATATACAAGAACAATTATAATAATTTTCCTGTAACTGGGATGTAATAACTTAGGTCGGCTCAGTTTTATTTATTTATTTATTTTTTGACATATGATAACATTTTCTTAACAAATTGCAAATTATGAACATTTCTATAAATAGAAATAATATACTACATATTATTTCAAATGCGTCCTCGTCTCTTTAAATATTTATTATATTGAAAAAACTTGAATTATTTTAAGATCGTTTTATACCAAGTATTGCTTTATAATGAATAATCTATTTATTGAACATTTCTATAAATAGATTATTCATTATAAAGCAATACTTGGTATAAAACGATCTTAAAATAATTCAAGTTTTTTCAATATAATAAACATTTAAAGAGACGAGGACGCATTTGAAATAATATGTAGTAAATGATTTTTTTTTGTCGAATAAATGTATACGTTTTTGTGTCTGTTTATGTATATGATATATGCATATTATATACACGTAATGCTTCTGTATAATTTTGCAAACTTGTATAACATTTCAATGTATCGTCAGATAACGAATCTGCTGAAAGCCTTTTATAACTTATTGTTTTAGTTTATTAACGTTTTCAATAGATAATTAGAGATGTTAGTTTTTTTACTTAATGAGTTACGCAACCGCATCATATCCCATCGTTTGTTACGCTAAACAATTACAAATGCGAGAGGGAGAAAATTGTCGCGCACAGCAAGTGCCGGGAACGAATATTTTTGATCGAGGGACACAAAATTTCGTGTTTCGCGCGCAAGGTGTATATATTCGGGCAGGCATAAGAGTTGAATAAAAAAAAAACAAAAAAAACCAAAAGTAAAGAAAGAAGTTTTGCATACATCGACAGTCAGGTTGATTAATTCGTTCATTTTATGAAAAATTAAATTGAAGATCCCAGCGACAGAATTTCTTAAATATATTGAAAGAGATTTCAGAAGCAAGACGAACTTGCAAATATAAAAATTGAAAAAATATCTGTTCGGCATAAATATTATATTTGCTTGTTTTTGATTTGTTTTTAATTGTTAGCGAAGAATTAGTGAAGAGTACGGTAAGAAGCAATTCGTAGCAAGCTCAAAACTAATGACAAATAATTACGAGTGTATTTTTTTTATAGATTTACATTTTTCCTAAGTCACTGTGTTGTGGTGATTACTGTTATATATTTCTTTTTTTTGTTGTACGAATCATTAAGCTTTTTAATAAATTGTTATCATCTCGGTCCTTCGCAAAGCGATCTGATGGATTTTGACTATCCAGGAAACAATTAAACATCTTGGTACAAAAAATTGTTGTAAGATTCTGTGTAAACAGGAACATCATTACAGATTTTTTTAATGCTATTTTCTAGTTTATGAACCCGGTGATCCTATTAATCTTCTGTTCTTATTGAAAAGACCAGGATTTCAGGATTTGATTTATTTAGAATATGCTTACGGGTTTAAAGATTCTTTCGATGGTAAATGAATGCATACGTTTACCAGTGACACAACCTTTAAATTTATATTCGAGTATTAATCTGAGTCAGTTAATTATCAGCATTATATAAAATAAAATATCCTTATTAGTCAAGCTTTGTGGAGTTTCCCAAACAGGTGTTGCGGTTTCACATTAACAGTGTTAATGATGTTTCATCAAGTACTTATTGACGTTTAATATATATATTATAATTATTCGGGACGTAGTTGATCACTATGAATTAATATCATATCATTACGGATTGATACGTACAATGGTGATCTTGGCCTTTAAAATTTTGGATCTATGTATAATACAATTATACTGTCCACGCGAAAGTCCATCGAAATCCCAACATCTTCCTATCTTTTTTTTTTTTTTTATTCGAGGACCGTAACTCTTCTTCAGTCCCAGACAATGAAGATATAATCACGATATATCGCCACCTCGCTCCTTTCCCCCTTCTCGCTCTTTCTCACTTGCGACGACGATGACGGCGACGACGACGACAGCGACGGCGACGAGGAGTCAACTGGTGTATTAACTTTACGTAATTAGCGGGTAATTTTATGTTTTACGTAACACGCGCGCGCGCGCGCGTACGACGCTACGCGGTATACAGGATATGTGCGCGGCACGGCGAGCTCTAGAGCCCTCAAATAATGTATGCATAAATTAAAAAAAATGTCCACATTTGACAGCCGCACTTTTATCCCATCTCAAGCGAATAAGGTTTGATAATTCACTTGCAAGTTTTCCTGCTTTCTTTCTTACTCGTCGATTATATTGACCAAATTTGAGTTTGGGAATCAATGGTATAAGGTTTCATCGTTTTTAGTGCTGGAATGTGTTAATTGTTCTTGCTATTCTTAAAAAATCTAATTAATTAAAAGTTTAGCATTATATAGAAATTTTCAAGTTTCATTGAAATGTTTCTGTCTTTTACAAATTTTTGTTATATAAGTTACATGATTTTACTCGATATTTTCTGAGAATTCATAATATCTTTTGAAATTTTCGATTTGTGCACTTATGTAGTAAAAATAAGAAAATAATTTAGAATGATTTAATGCATACGAAGATAGCTGAATATGCACAGAATTCATATAAAATCAATCGTATACCAAAATGTTTCAATCAACGCCAAGCAGAATTTCAGATGAATACAATGTTTAGTTTGCATTTGATATCTGTATATGTACTTAGTAAAGCGTCTGATATTATTCTATACGATGTAATAAGACCAATTAAGGAATTTTATCTTTAGACGTAAAATTATTTCAACAAATAAAAGAACAATTGCAGTCCCTAGTGAAGTTTGACCATCTATGAGAACCGATCTCCTGTTTTCGATAATGAACATTCAGGTCGTCTAGTAGACGTGGATTACAAAGAAATTATTTAAAAGACTCATAACATGATTATTACTAATCATCGAATGAAAGTACGTGAGGTAAAAGAGACCATATATATTTATATTTAGGCTAGTTATTATCAATTCAAATCGTTTTCATAACCTCTTGCCACGAAATTGGGAACTAAAATTGGACACTGCATTGCCTGGATAAGCATAACAGTCACGTTGTATTTACGTATTTTTAAATATAAAATCATTTTCGTGGAACGCGGAGAGTCCGTATAGCATGCGGTAATTTAGAAAAACTACCGCGCAGTTAGTAATTGTGATAGTAAAGCATCCAAGAATTTAAATTTTAGTTTTGTTGCTTCTCGGGAAGGAATGAACATCTTATGACGTTTTAGTACTGATTTATAATGTTTTAACGCTCTACTGCTGCAAAGTTGACCGTACCAATAAACATAAACGTTGGCTTTTTAAGCCATATATTGGTTTACTATTACATAGGCATGCCTCGATTTGAGTTCACAACATATGAATTGAAAAAGTTGCCATCCCGATAAATACTGGAATTGCTTCCAATAGACCTAATGAGCGGATACGACTATTAACTTCGAAGCAGTGCTCATTAAGTAAAATCCAGAGGACGTTTTGCAACTCATCGTAAATGTCAATGAAATTTGGATTCGTTAATTTCAGCGATAATCAAAAAATGCGAATTTTCGAGGAGAATCTGCTCGAAACAAGGTTCCCAAAGGAATTGCAAGACAACAGAATCGCGGAGAAATACTACTGGACTGATTTAATAAGAGTAATTGAATAACACACACTGCCTAGTATTTATTCCGCAAAAAAGTGTCATTTCGACAGAATCTTCGTCTGTGTTTCCTCGTCCAGAATCTTCGTGACCAGATTGTATTATTTACGCAACGTATCGCAAACGCGTCCACGGTACTCGTCGAACTTGGCATTCTGCGACCACTCCTTGTTCCCGAAGTTGAAAGTATCGCTGGCAAAAACCAAAAAGAATCAGCTCGAACGTATGGGTCATCGCCGAGAGATAGAGCCTTATTTTGTCGAGTTTGACAAAATCGTATTTCATTTCAACGATAAAAGTACATCGTACTAAATGGACATTATAATGAAAAATAAACATGTTTTTATAAGAACCGTGAATATGTGTTGGAAATTTTCGCATGCTTCTTCATCCACCGATGTTGTTACCCGATACAGTTAGGTATTTTTATAGTATCGAAATGAATTTGAACCAGTCTTTCTATGACGATCGTAGCAGTAGTTATTATTTACAATATGCAAGTTTAAAAAACTTGCTTGTAAAACAAATTTATATAATATAACGTATAATTATTCAGAAAGACAAATCCGTTATATCTGATCAAGGTTCTTCCGAATTAAACAGAAGATTTTTGAGCGACAAAGCCTTACCATATAAATATACTATTGACAAATATACATATTCAAGAATGCTATAGGTGTATCACAAGCTACGTATAGCTACACCTCTTACTGTATGCTTATACCAAGGTGCTTTTTAATAAATTCAAATCGTGTCTACTACACTCCCCTCTTGCCAATTTCATATAGCGTTGATGGAAAACTTTACCAATCATCTATATAAAATCACTGACTTTTGTTAATGTTTAACCGACTTCACGATAGGTTTGCAATTTTCTCTATCACATTTATCATAGAAATTACACACATCTCTCTCATTTTACGAGTTGCACCGCATACCTAACCAACTTTAGAAGCTAATATTTATTCATTATTATTACAAAGTTTGTCTTTGTAGAAGTGCATAGTGAAAGGTGCGCTATTTCACAAGATTGTACCAAAAGCATATAATGAAAGCTGCGCACGGTGCAAAGGTCGACTTCGCACACGAGTGATTTCTTTACCCATTGTGTTTCATTCATGGCTCTTATACATATACATACATTTATATACCAATATAAAAAGTATGAATATGCATACTTTTATGCTATTTTGCAAGAAAACTATCGCAGTCGGATTTCGAAATCCATATTATTAAAGCATGTAAGCGCGCGGCTTTTCCAACAATTAGAATGATTTTAAGATGTACTTCATACACTGTTAACCATTGCTCAGTAGCGCATTAAATTTTTTTTTCTTTCAAATACATCTGCTTATACGTGCCTGAATTTTTAGTTAAACGATGTTAAAATTCTATGTAAATATACCGAAGATAAAGCACGCATAAACAAATATTTTACGTTGAAATTATATAAATAAAATTTAAATATTATAAATAAATGTCGAATATTATATAAATATTTGTTTTTATTTTAAAATTTTGTCCAGAGTGTAGATGCGCATCGGATTTTCGCACCATGTAGCGATATCATTGATTATATAACTGGATATAGTTAAACAATTTTGCAACTAAAACATAAGCTTTTATAACGTACCATCGGTGGCGATATGCATGCGTTTTCGTTAAAAAAATTGTATCAATGCAGCAAGTTATGACTTCATTTTGAACACACGATCTTTTTCTAAATTCCTAATGAATGCTTAAAACCAAAATCATATCGAATTGATTAGGTATTTTTTTTTTTTTAAGATAAACCGACTGTATGAGGAGAAATTCGTTAAATTTATTCGTAAGTCAAAAATATGTTCATTATTAGTTCGATTACTTTTATAATTTTATTAGGTCATACAATGGAATGCGAGAACTAGTAGGATGTATTCATAAAGCGTAACTTTTCTATACGTTTTGTATACGCGTATATTACATATCTAATGGATTATTTTTACGTTCGATCGCAGACAAAAGATGCAAATGAGAAAAGTTGAGTTCACCGTACAAATATACTATATGTGAGATATTGCATATTACTGAAATTCCCCTATGTAGCGCATTGTTATTTGAATAAGCTCCTCAAGATCTGCGCCGTCTGGATTTATCGCGCGCAGCCCTGTTAAAATTGTCCATTCAACATCGATCGGCTATTGGCAATGAAAACAGAGAACACGCCAATTTTCATTGCCGCGCGCGCGTTTTACGGGCCTGAACCTCGGAACGAGTTTTGCCGCGCGCATATATAATTCGCGGCCAATGGTATATTGCACAACGAGAAGGATCTTCCGCAAAGGCAGATAGAGAGAGAGAGAGAGAGAGAGAGAGAGAGAGAGAGAGAGAGAGAGAGAGAGAGAGAGAGAGATCCTTTGCCGATTTCAAACCGGTAAATACCTGACGCGCGAACGCCATTGTCTCTCGAGACACACATCCTCGATAGCCCCTCTCGCCGCCTTTTGTTCTTTAATATGCGTCATCATTACTAATACTCCTCTCGCGCCGCGGCGTGTGCCGATCCGAAAAATTATATTACACGCTAGCGCGCACGCGACCGCAATGACGTTCGCTTCGATCGCGTTGCCCCTCGTCCCGTGATCTGTACGGCGCGGCGATCCGGAGGATGAGGAGGAAGAGGAGGAGGGAGAGGGAGAGGATGGGCTGCTGTGCCGAATAATGGCAATCATGTTGCAGAAAACAAATTGATGTTTGTAAACTGTTGTTGTTATTTAGCGCGGGGCTCTCGGTACGTTTAATGTATACCGCGAAACGGGATTGCGACCGCAAATATAGGTCCGTTGACGTTACTCACGAGGTCTGCGCCTAAAACTTTTTCATCGCAATCTCGAATCAATATATTGTCGTACGTATTTAATGAAAAATAATTTCATTAAATATCGCAATTTTTTAGGGCTTTTTAAAATTCTGACGAGGAGAGGCGATGATCTTTGGATGACGGGTTTGATGCAGATCAAGCGAGACAACTTTGACTTACCTCCAAAACGGGCCGGGCAACGTTTTATGCCTTAACGGCCATTCATTCCCAAGATACTAGAATTTTCTTACTGGCTAACTAATATTTTTCTCTGTATTGGAATAGCAAACGCGCTGAAGTAAAAGATTCAGACTTTCCCCACAGACACACGCATAGTATATGTGCGATTTAATTAGAGTTATATAACTATTGTTAGTAAAAGAAAAAACTACATATCTTAGGAATGGAGGATCATAATGTTCTAAAACGTTGCGCGAGCTCATTTAGATGTTATCGGAGTTACATCGCTGAATTTAGACCAGATTCGTCACCCAAATGTTGTATCCTCTTCTTGTGAGCTAATGACCTCTTATTAGCTAAACCTCAATCGCCCTCTTGCGATAGTTGCACAAATTCATTGTAAAATTATTAGAAAAACTATTGAAAGCTTTTATTCATGGAAAATTGGTGTATATATATAATTCAACATATCGTTCTTTGTATAGTATTTTTCAAAAGCTGTATATTCTTGTTCAATCCTTGGGTAAATCGGGAGATTTGCTACCGTTGATATAAAATCTTATAAAAATTCGTTGTATACTTTATATATCTTTATCTATACAATATATAATATCAGTCTATTTTTATTTACTTATCTATCCCTTTCGATTAATTAAAAACTGGCTAATGATATATAATAGTAATAAAAAAATATTTAATCCTTTCGTGACCATACATACTTCATTCAGACAGAGCAATGATTACAAATTGAGATTGATTATATAGTGTAACGCGATAATTCGAACTTTAAGAGTATCTAAACGAGACAATTCTCAAAATTTCTTCAGCTTCATATAATTATTTATAATATTTGTATTAATGCACTATTTCGTGTCTTATACCATCGCGAATTTTGCCATCATGACTATGAGAGAGTGAGAGTTAGATGTTTGGATCCTGGATTTGGCTATAACTCACAGAGTCGTTTCTAATATACTCAAATAGAACAGCTGTACAATCATTCACGCCAATATTTCACTGGTCCAGAGAAATTTTGCATTAACATTTTGAGCGAATGGGTATTCTAATAAAAAAAAAATTTTCTCCGTCATTATTCACCTAATATAGGACATAGAGACTCTAAAAAATTCCATTCTTTTAATAAAATGAATCGAAAATTAATGAAACATAATATAAATTTAATTCTACTCATTATTTATAATTGTTAAAAAGCCATTATTTAATAAGAATTAACAATTTTATTCATGCTTATATTAAAAACAATTAATGCACATTAAAATAATACTAATATCTTTATTAGATTCTTGCTTCAAGGCCAACGGGATGATTAAAAGAGTGTAAGTGTAATCTCATTTAATTTATATTATGTTAATGTTTAATTGGTTTAATAATATATCTCCTAAACGGTAAAGATATATTTTATACCTTTTTATAACAAAATATAATTGCTCCACTAGAATAAGGTTTTGTGTAAGATGAACGATATGTTTGAGGAATTTTAAATTATTTATTAAAGAACATATTCGCTCAAAATTGTAAATCTAGAAATCTTTGGATTAAAGATCATTAAGGAAAGAATGTCTGAACACATGTTCTATTTAGATATATTAGGAAAGGTTCTATAATTTAGAGACAAATCCAGGACTCAAACCTGTGAATCTCTTCTTGTGAGAATATAAAATAATTTAATAAATAACAAATATATCTGCAGAAAGTTCAAATACTATTTTAGATTTGGTCAAAATATTCATGTGCCGATATTTTGTAACAAAAGGGCGGCTTCCACGACTTCGTTCTTTGCAACTTTTTCAGATAAACATTTTATGTATATAAACATAGTGCTAGGCTTCGGATTTTAGATGCATTTTCAAGTTGCTTTTTTCTGTTTCGAAGGGAGGTGTGCTTAAATGTAGATTCTATTTCCAGAAGGTACAAATGTTCGAATACTATTCAAATAGAATTCGACTGTACGTATTCTTTTTTAATTTTTACTTGAGAATTCAAATATAATTTAATATCAATGTACTCTGAAATTGAACATTAAATATACGAATTTCAAGTTAATGACAAAAAATATTCATACTCTATATGGTACTCAAGAATTCTCTAGTTACTTACTAAATGTCAGTATAGTTTTGATTTCATAATGAATACTTTATATTAATTCAAATTCGCATCAATACGCGGAGTACAGTATGCTCTCTCCTAAAGCAAATAATTACATCGGTTTAATGCATATAAGATCGACTAAGCTTTGTAGTTACAACGTATATTTCATGTTAATATCAGCATGCACAAAATATGTGACAATATTTATATTTTGAGCACAAAATGTTTTCATAATCATTATCTTTTGTCGACCATCGGAACGCAAAACTAATCCATTAGAAATTTGGAATACATATGTGTGCGTGCGAGCGCGCGCGCGCGCGTTCACGTGTGTAAAATTCGTATAAATTTTTTTATTCTTTTTACATTCAAAATTGACCCTAAAAAAATCGTTAAATTAATCGAAATATTAAAACATATTTTTCAAATTCCCGATGAATTCGATTTTCACTGACGCAATTCTGTTTCTCTGAAAAACACATCATAATGAATTCAGTGTGGTTATATATAGTTTTATACATGCATTACGAATTCAGAAGAGAAAAAAAATCATGCAATCCAAATGAATTCATTTCCAATTCTCACTGCCGTTTTGGATCTAACTCGATGACCCAGCCACTCCGCAACTTTCTAAGGTGGCATACATATCGAATGATTTAATCCCGCGTTCGCCAGTGTTCGACATATATACTTACTCGATCTTTATACCCTTGATTTGTAGTGACACCAGTTCTACTATACGCTGCTGGACCGAGCCCTACGTATACACATACTTATATATATATATATATATATATATATATATATATACACTCTCTCTCTCTCTCTCTCTCTCTCTCTCTCTCTCTCCCTCTCTCTCTCTCTGTCGCGTTCCACGCGCGGTGTAAACGTCCGGCCTTGGCGTCCGCGCCAATACACCCGCATGTACCTATACATATATATATATATATATATATATATATATATATATATATATATATAAAGTATGAACGCGTGCGCATTACCGAGTTCTTGCGGCCGGAACTTGACCGTGAACCGCCCGCCGTGCGCGCGCCCGTACGCGCGATGCATTAGAGAAAATCGAAGGTATAAACGGGTAATAACTCTCGGATAATAATGTAGTGTATATATATATATATATATATATATATATATATATATATATTGGTTAGCTGGAAATCGTATCCTGCTGGTCCTTCTTCTTTTTGTGTTTCTCTCTTAGCTAAGGGATTAGCTTCCGGTTCTTATAATTTGGAATCCTCTGCCCCTCTTCCAGCTCCCCGTTGCCTCTTTATAAATACTCTGAGAAATCGGTACTCTTATCGTGACTCTTTTTCTCTCCCCCTCCCCGACCCCACTCTCGCTCTCACTCCCGTTCTTCGCCTTATTCCCACCCCATCCCTATCTCTCTCTCTCTCCCTCCCCCCTCCCCCTCTTTCTTTCTGCTCCTCTTACTCTTATATCCTCGTTATTTTGTTCCTCCCGGCTTGCTCGTTGTCCGCTCCTTCTTTTTGGAGCCGGCATTCCTGAGTGAATTCCTGAGATTTTTGCGATTGTCTCGTTTTTATTTTCGAGGCTCGCACGCACACCCGCCTCCCGTGTAATGTGCGCAGGGCGTGCCGTTGACCTGAGTTAATGATCGAGTTTTTTGTATAATCCCGAAGACGGGATAAAAGGAAGAGAGGGAGAGAGAGAGAGTATGGGGAGATCTCTCGGTAAATATACGGATTCTCCTTTCCCCCTTTTCTTTTTTTCTCTCTTTTTTCTTTTTTACTCACAGTGCCTTTTCTCGATCATCGGTTCATATTTCTGAGGTTGTATATATGCGTATGCTTATTCTTCTTCTTTTCTTTCTATCCATCTCGGCTGCTTACATAATTCGCATTATTCGACAATGAGGATTGAAATTCAAATCGAGCGATTTCAAGAGAATTAAGCGGGAAATCCGAGGATTTGCAAAATCGTTTTTTGGTTACGTACCGGATAGTTTATTTTTTGTGTAGAATCTCTTAAATAGATCGAACAATTTCCAGTTTTTATAGAAATTAAATTAGAAATGATGCAGAATCTGAGAAAAATACTAAGTTTATGATAGTTTTTCATGATAGAATTTTTAACTAATACTAACAGTTAGTGACCTTTTTTTTATACAAATCAATTTTCGTTCAAAACGTATTGTTTAATATCAAACTGTTGTTACTTGACTAAATTTTCACCTGATTTTCTCAGAGTCTAGATATTTAATCCATTACAAATTTGCAATTCGCCAAAGATTTATCTTTTTCAAATCTATTAAATAAGACGTGTAAATTAAAACCAAAAATTTTTCTTAATACTTAAGACAAAAAACTTTATTTTCGAGATTTTTTTACGAAAGTGTTCAAATTAAAGCATTATTGAAACTAATTTTTTTTTATTTGCTACTAGGAATTTGAACTTTCAAACTAATTATAAACAGTTTTAATTTTAACATAAACATTTAATGTTTTTTTTTTTACATTATAACACGTAAAAAGAATTTCGATTATATATCGAATAATTTAATTGAAAAAACAAATATGAGAAAATAACCCACTATATTAATGAGTATCCTATTAAAAAGCGTGTACGTCTTCATTACATCTTCTAATTTTAGAATTTGTTGAATAAAAAAAAAAGAGAATTCGATCGATTTTGCTATAGTGTCAAACAGAATTAATAATTGTAACATAGCAATTGGAATTAAGAAATGAATAGTAATGACCTTTGAGATAATGATATAAATTTAATGATAATATATCTGAATCCTTAATTACACGTGATGGGAAACCGAAAAATTCCTGCATCTTAATCAGATATATTTACATATAGGAAAACCCTAGTGCCGATGCTTCTTGAAGACCAGAGAGCTCGAGGTTTATTAGCTTCAGAAGAGGCGAAAAAAAAAATGTTTTCAAAAATATAAAGATCAGAGAAGAAAAGATTATATCTATATGTGTATTGCATCCACTGCATTAAACTATCGTAGGTACAACGGTAAAGTCATCGGGTTAGAGTGACAACACACTTGGAACGCGTGCTTCTGGCTGCGGGCAAAGATTACCGAATGGATTTATGCCGAAAAATATAGTTTTTTAATTCATTCTTGTAATCTTCTCCATTATCCGATGTTAGGTGATATTAAAACTGCATGTAACTCTTTTTGTAGTAAATTAGGCATATAACTATGCAGAATACA
Source organism: Sycobia sp. Sy_11 (assembly GCA_018907035.1). Lineage (NCBI taxonomy): Eukaryota > Metazoa > Arthropoda > Insecta > Hymenoptera > Epichrysomallidae > Sycobia > Sycobia sp. Sy_11. The sequence continues at coordinate 1,468,611 of JACCIC010000045.1, read as the reverse complement.
TAACGAAAATAATGATGTACATTTTAAACTGTATAAATGTAATTGTAAATTAGATAAATCTAATGAAGTATCTATATGTTATATACCTCATTATGCCTAACCTTATACTACAAAAATAGTTACATGGAGTATTGAATTCGCACCAGAACGGAAGATCATAAATATTCAAAGAAATAAATAAAAAAATGTAATTTTTCTTTCCGGAAAAATGACCTTTCGGTAGAAGTCCATTTGGTAAAATTGATTGCTCTGTAGGAGTATCGTAAAACGTTTTCCAACTCTATTTGACGATTTTTTTTCCTTAACTCGCAGCCGTGTTTGAGATGGAATTATGGCCTTGCCAGAGCTTAAAATATATAAATATAGACTATATAAATCGAGAATTGCCACCAACCTGTGTTTTCAGTAGACATGTACATTGTCCTTGAAGTGTTTTTTCTATTATTTGACCGAATCTCCTTTTAGGACGGTACACTTTTTCGATCGTTTTGACCAGCTTTTTTTTTTAATCTTCTAAATCCACACGTTTTCACATTGAAGGCAGCCAAGACTGTCGAGTACCGTGTCAGTGTCAGCGATTCGTAGTGCAATTCATAAAATCCGTTGCCGACGATTTTTTTATCCCCAAATGTATTCGTATCTCTTTCAATTCTTCATTGATTCAGTCCGATAAAGCATGGCGGCATTTTTCCGTGATTATCATCCTTCTCCAGCGAATCCATTACGATTATTGTCTTTGTTTTAAAAAATAATTATAATCACCATGCTTGTTCCATGTTATAATTCTGAAGATATCTATTATTGTAATTGCCTCTTATAATAATGAACCCATCAATTTTCATTGGTGGTTATAATGCGACGCCAAACATTCTTGCGGTTTTTACTTAAAACATGGCTCGAACGCTGCTTCAATATCGGCAGCCGTACCCGCTTGTTGTCCACGGAAATATTGGATCAACAGTTGTCTCAATCGTATGGCACAGTAGCCAGCGTCTGTCGAGCGACCTGATCATTCTCGACCGAAAACAGAATCACTGAAATTTTATCGTTGAGGTAATATCTCACTGTTGTCATAGAGCGTGATAATAATGAATATGTACCATACATTAGATATGAACGAACGTTAATTCCTAAAAATTGTATTACAAAGTACATTGGGGGAGGTCATCAGGGTTAGATTAATCTGGACAATATTCGTCGTCTAATGTTATGGTTATATATTACTTCATAAACATATTTTCTTTCTCATAGCTGAATAGCATTAAAAAACGCTTAATTTTAATGTGATGGTTTTTGCTTTTTTGTAATTTTGTGAAGATATAATGCGTCTCATTCCAACGATGCAACCTTCCAAATTCACGCTTTGGAACAGCGACTACGCGAGTGGCGTATGATAAAAGACGTCTTATAATAATATTTGTGACAAGGTTCTTGGTGAGATGAGGTCATAGCTTTTGCTACGAAATGAAAAGCTTAACTGGATTAATATAATTAAAAAAAATTGTATTAAAAGGCGCGATAATAAAAATTTTTATACAGAAATAATTAAACCAACACTACAAGCATTTCAAAGTCAATGGTTTGACTTGAATTTTTTTAGATCCTTTTAGATTTACTGTATGAGAGAAAAACTTTCATTTTCATGGGAGATAACATGCAGATAATATTATACATACGTCACGACGACGCTACTGCTATTTAGACATACAGGTGACGTTCTCCTTTTTGCCAATCTCAGCAGCGTGACTAACAATCTTGAGTGATGATGAATCCTATATTACCCTTATAATACGAAAGTGCTTTTTCAACATTGCCTCGTTAAAATATTTTTAATGAAATTTGCAAATCAACGGTTCCTTTTTTTACCCTCTTAGAGATGGATTTGGATAAAATTCACAAAATTAATTAATATTTATATGTCATCAAGTTTTGAAAGTAACCATAAAATTAATGCGGGGAATTGCGAGAAGTTATTGATAAAAATGCAAAAAAAGAAAAAAAGATAAAACTACAAGTTTCCATGTTGATAAGTTAAGTTTGGATGTGATGAGTGAGTATAAAGGAAACCGTAGGCATATTTATAACTATAAATTTTATTTATTCAGAAATTGCTAAATGAATATTTCAATCATCATTATTCTTAATATTTTTTTGCGTTATTTAGGACATCGATAAAGTTGATAAATGCTTCTTAGTATATACGATATAAATATAATTTTATCTCTGTTAACCGATGTTATCAATTATTTTTATTAATGTAACAATGTTTTGCAGTAACTGCAAATAAGAAAATAATTGCTCAAGAAATAATTACGCACATTAGAGCATGTAATTTCGCACTTGAAACTATTCGTAAGCATGTAGTAATCGCTACTAATATTTTTTTTAACTATACAGGCTCTTTTAGAGAATGTATAAACTATTCCTAGTTTACGACATTTTTTAGTAACGCATTAAAAAATTAATTTTTAACCATGACTAAGTCTTTTTTCTATACATACACTCGGGCACTGGAATAACGTTTGTTCACTTGCTAATGAATTGTGATTAGACTTTGCGTTTCTTTCGTACGGTCTCTTGTGATTGAATATCTGTTGACAGTTATATATAGGTCAATAAGCATTTGTATTAAGAATCTTTCTAAAATCGCACGATGAAGTGAAAGGTTCGATTTTCTTATTATTTTATTAAACTTTTATATATAATTATTAATTTTTCATTTTTTCAGAATGATTGTATGTTTTTTCATCGACTTAATTATCTCAAAATAAAATCTATTTTTCGATCTATTAATCGTTACTCTAACTCAGTGATGTTAATTTGTTTTCATACACTTATATCATTGATTTAACGATTAATGAAGCACTTTACGAAACTCGCTCTTATGTACACTTTTCGAAAAAATTGGGACAAAACGAACTGTAGAAATCGGCTAGATATCATCAGAGCTATAATGACTCGTCTACTATGACATTGGAAAACATCTATAAATGCATATGGCACGAGATGTTCATCGATTAACTTTGTAAGTTTTGCAAAGACTCATACGTACATGCGCGTGCATACAGGGCTGTTATCTGGTATTATCGCGGTATTATGTGTCTTCTGTCTTTCTTGTCGAAAGCAGGTGTTCAGTGCGCTCGTTCCTCGTGTCCGCGTCGTTTCAGTGCCAGGTAATTCAATATTCAATGCCACGGACAGATCCCCGATCCGTATTAATGTGTCGATTTATCGAGCATTCGTGTATAAGAGAGTGCACTGTACTAAGCGAATAATTCTCAGTCTTAAATTTGTATAATGCGCCTCTTCTATTTCAAGGGTTATTTTTGTAAAATCTGATTGTATGACTGTAGTTGGATTATTAATTATTAACTCACATTCGATGAAAATATTATAGCTATGTCTGTTCTAAAGTCACGAAGGGAAAAAAATTTTTTTAATTAGTTACTCTATTACTCATTTCTTCTTCTTCATGCTCAAATTTATAATAAAAGAGTCTTTAATCGATTTTTTTAAAGCAGTATTATAACATCGTTAATTTTACACTCCTTTGCGTACAGATAATATATAATAACGTTTTTTCTTCGTTAAATAAACTTTTTTGCGCTATGTAAAAGATTTTTTATTATTATTTATAATTTTAACCAATTGAATTTTAGAAAAGAGAAAGTCAATAAATTAAAATTCATAAGTTTCTCATAAAATAAAATAATTTATTACTTTTTCATTTCATTGAAAATATCCAGAAAGTCAATCCACTTTTAGCTTGTTAATGTCTTTTTTATTGTATGATTTAATTTACTTATTAATTTACTTTATTTATTTTATAATTCGAGAAGTAAATCAAATGGAGCTTTTCCATGGATCCTTTTTTTAAAGCTGCCTAAAGCCTTTTTATCGTCTCTTAAGTTGTATCTTTTATACAATAACGGCTGAGGTATAATTGACTTTTATTTGAGAAGTCTGCGCATTTATAGAGTATGTGAGTTGTTAACTTCCTTTTCTCCACAACAGTCACTTTCTGGATTATTCATTAGTCCTATTCTGCAATCGTGATGAAGCAGACCGTGATAGTGCATAATACTCTACATAGTCTCTTGGCCTAGCGAGGATTCGACATTTATTTATTTCCGTATCAATACGTACATGCTATTACTTTTATTTTTTCAAGATTTGTGCACGAAGCTCTACTCCACGTCCACTCCGAAATCTGTGCTCAAATTCTGTGAGATAAATACCGATTGGGAAACCCGTTCGGAGGTATTGGGTATATGAAAACTGCTTAAATTCAATATCCGCGTCATAGAGCATATAGGTAATAAACAAAGTTTCTACGTCTACATAATACTCTATTTAAGTTGTGGTAAATTAATGAATGGTTGTAATAAATGCTACTCAGGTTTACTTTATTCATTACTAAAATTACGACTGTACCACTCTGCCAAGACATCGGTATTTTCTATAATACAAACGTCACAGACTTTTTCCAGTTGATACTACAAAATGCATTTGTCCAGTGTCGTCTTTTATCGATATGAAGTTCCTAGATTACTTGTATCTCTTTTGACTTTCCTAGTAGTAATCCATCTATTCTCAAGCTCACTTTCTGATACGTATGCTTGAGTAGTCTCGGCGAATTAATCGCTTTTTTAATTGCTGGATGATTAATTCACCAACCTGTTCACTAACTTGTATAGTAAGTTTTGGGGCTTAGACGATGATACAGTTCATTTTACTATGTTCGAAATAATAAAATTGGCTAGCCTTCTATTTACTGTCAACTACTGGTATGACACTCATTTGGCCTCCTCGTCTGGTTGTTCCAACTGGTAAGAGTCTGTCCAAATGATTTGTGATTTGGGAAGAAATATCTATCAACAGATAGCTTAAGCACTTTCAAACAAGCCATATCAGAATTTTTGTATAAGATTTTGTTTAATCTAGTTATTTCTGAACTTCTGTTAACTTTTTCACAAAATTTCATCCTGTTGTGAGTTGGCTTCGATTCTGTATTTATCTTTGATCAATTTGTACGCGTCTCAAGGTTCATCCAATTTATATTATTTGTTTAATTTGGAACTGTTTCTATGTGAAGAAATTTAGATTCCTGTACAATAGATAAAATATATTCCTATAGAATATATTCCTGTAAAATATATTCCTATAGAATATATTTTTCCTATGTTAAAGATATGTAGCTCTGTCGATAAGATATTATATTGAATCAGTCCCGTTTCTATTAATAGTATTACTTGACGGATTATAATGTTAGTTTGTATTACATTCTAAGATCAGTAGAAGGAATTATTGTTCTCAACCATCCTCAAACCTACCTATTTCTACCGTTCCATTCTCTATTCTGTCGAATATCAGGTAGCTCAGACAATTATCCACGTGCTCTTTCCTCCATTTATTGTAAAATTTCCTGTTCAATGGCTACTATTCTGGCTGTCCGTATGCAGGTTTAGCAGAAGATCGTGCTTTATTCTTTACTGTTAAATAGAATTTATGTTCTCTATTTTCTTGACGCGGCGTAACTAAAACTAATCACAATTTAATCAGCTAATCTCTTTATAGTAAATTTAAACGTCCAAATATATATTGAATCTTTTCTATATGTACTTCGTATCCATTATCTTTTGATTTGTTTTATTTTAATTTTGGATAATTTAGAACATTAGGGAAAAATGTTAAAATTTTCCGATAGAGTTTGATTTACAGTATTTCCTTTCTTTAAAAATTAAAATATAATTGTTATCTTATTAAGCTAGCAAGAAAAACACGTGGAATCAGTTTGAGATCTTAGTTTCTTAAAATATTTCAACTATATATTATTAAGTATATATTAAAAAAACTTTTTTTTTGTTTTCATATTTAATAATTACTAAATACTTGACAAATAATTAATAAATTAAATGTATTAGCAATTCTATATTGTTTTACTCATTATGGCTAAAATTGCTTCTTTAATGACCTTTTTTATAAGGAATCCCCGGAAATCCTTTATTACACTTCTTTTAAGTAATCCATAAATCCTCAAAAATTCTTTAAAAAATAAAGGAAGGCAAAAATTATTTCAAAACAAACTCCAGAATAAAGTATCGAAAATAAACTTTGCGGGTTTTTTTGACATACCTCTCGAACGGTGGTGAAAAAAAATTTGAGAATTTCAAGAAGCCCTCGAATAACCCGTGAGGGCAAAAGACAAGAAGCCCGCGCTCCACTAAATTTCGATCGTATTTCCCCGCGCGGAGCGATCAAAATTTTTCTCCCGCCCCCATTGTTGGCGAGCGCGTAAACAATTCGCCTTATTCGATGCATCCCGATAGAAAAAGGACAGATGAGGGAGCGGGAGCGACGCGAGAGCGAAGAATCTTCCGAGAGCAGCAATCGGCTCCGCATCAGAGGCGCGTGGAATGTTAATCGAGGGCGTGATTAACGGAATTTCGGCCCTCTCCGCGCGTATCTCCTTTTATTTTTCTCCCTCTGTCTCTCTCTCTCTCTCTCTCTCTCTCGCTGCCTCCCCTCTCTCTTTCCTTTTCTTTCCCCTACCCTCTTCGTCTCCTCGTCCTCCACCACCTTCTTCTTCCTTCTCTTTCTCTCGAACAGGTTTTTGCGCGCGGACGAGGGTGGTTAAACTCACTCGGTCGTGATGCGAGCGTGGATAATGCACAGGAATTCGCGCGCGCCTCTTATAATCCCGATGCGTCATCCTTTTTACGTTAAGTGTCCTTTATTTTTTTTTTCTGAAGACGTAATGGGCCCCGCATCTTTCTTCTTTTCTTCCTTTCTTTCTTTCTTTCTTTCTTTTTTTTTTTTTTTTTGCTTTTCGGAAGAATGTGTCGGGAGGGCGCTGGAATTCGATGGATGATGCAACGGTTTTAAGCTCTATTATTATATATACATATCGAATTATTATAGGCTTTTATTGGTTACCATTGTTGCCGAGTATTTGGATCTTAATTTTCTTCAATCCTTTTTATTCCATGGCATATTCGATTTACATTGTGAAATTTGAAGCTCCATAAAGAATAGCGTATTAAGGTCAGGATTGCATATTGAAACTCAGTAAATTAGTTTTCCACAGATTGAGATTTATGTTGTTTCCACAAAGTTGTACAACATTGTGTATCTGTATTTTCATGATTAAGCAATAGGTGCGATAAATATATATACATTTAGATATTACTCGATTAATCAATGTCAAATAATTTCAAAAAGTGAAGGACAAAAATTATATAATTAATTATCATTAATTCGTCATTCACATAGGTATTTTTTGTATACTATATATTTATTTTTAGATTCTGCCTTCTCTCTTTAAAATGAGTTATTATAACGATGAAAACCCGTTGGAGTTTCGCCTCTACGTACGTAATAATGCGACTCCGATAAGTTGGCCGTCATTCATGCACGGTAAAATTTTATCGGAACGCGTACTCCAACGGAGTGCTTCCCATCAGACTCATAAATATGGCGGACTCTTGAAAAGGCGCGCGCGCACACGTCGAATAATGTCTGGACGTGTGTGTATATACACGCGCGTGCACATACGCACGCATATTCTTTTGCACTTGACTCATTTCTTTCGTTTTATCAAACGCGACTTTTTTCCTTCAGTTCTCGTTCTTTTTTTTTTCTTCTCTCTTAACTTTTCGAGCGCAAACCCGTCGAGCGGGCACGAGATGCAACGGCATATTTACCTGAAATTTTTTGACCTTTTTTTTCCCCTCTTTGAAAACAACAGTTATCGAAGTTGCTTCAGTCGTAAAAATATAGCGAGCATTTAAAAAAAAAAAAAGGAAAGAAAACGTGTAGTTGCTCGTCTAATCGGTAAATTTAACACACATTTCTTTCTTATAGACTATATAGGGATTGAATTGTATCGATTTTTCCTCTCACGTTTCTTTTAGACAATTAGACTTTTAATTCTATACGTAGATGAAAGCGAGCGGAGCTGGTGAACAAATGTTGAACATATCATATTACGTATTTTATAATTATAATTTATATTTTCACGAGATCCATACGTCTGTCTTAAAACTCGATCCCTCTATATATACAGCGGAGGCAAATCGAAATGCCATTTCTAACGAATTTACAGTTTTCGCTCCCGAGCGAATGACGGATTTTTTACAACGGTCTTTTTTTTTGTCGCGCGGCGATTCAACAAACGGAGCGTCCTTTATACAAATGTGTAGGGAACGAATGAGGCGATTTACGGACGGCTTACAGATGGCCAAGCTGGGCGCTAACTTTCATTCGAGCGTGGATTTGAAAGGAGCTTATCTCGGTATACATTATCCTTCCGCGTTAAAGTGTCGACAACTATAATTGCCTTTCTTACGAAATTTATCGCGTCTTTATACCCTCGAAAACTGCGTTAATTCTCCTCAAAGATTGGTGACAATTTAGAAAATCGTTTCGCATAATTCTCCATTAATCGGATAATTTATTCAGTTGCTTACTGTATTTTTTCGGTTGGACATTAATCAATGTCAGTGTTTGTATGTAACTATATAAATATCTATATAAATTAGTTTTTCGTCTTCGTTTTTTCTTCATACATATATGTATACGCGATTTTCTGACAATTATCACGTGAAACAATTATGATTATAAATCTTTTCTGCTTTAAAATCGACGTATTTTTAATAAACCCAAAATTCAGTTTGGTTCCTGAGGATGAACCGTGGCGGTTGGAAGCGTCGAGCACCAAAGGAGAAAATAAGGTGGCGGGACAATCAGATTGTCTTTTGATAACATAGAATATAGTTTATGATTTTTATTATTTTTATTTTTATTTTATTGTATTTTATATTACTTTATTTTATTTTGTTATTATTTTAATTTATTAGTCTTAATTTTTAATCCAATTAAATTTAGTAATAAGTTTTATTTCAGATTCTTCGGGGCTGAGAAAAAACAAGGACGGTCTGACTGTCATTATTTTAGTAAATATATGTTATATTATAAGGACTGTGAGACCGATAAAAATATTTATTAATTTAATAAATCCAGTTTATCTCTACTAATAATTTACGTGTTTTTTCGTTTCACGAATTTTTGATCGACTTATACAGACGGAAAGACTTTGTTATGATTTCGATTTATTCAAATAATAAAATAAATTATTTATACCGATGGTAGCGCACGATAGAAAAAAAAAATATATATATATTTTTGTTTAATAGGATCAAAGAAAATATATTTTTATTCTGTTTAATAATAGAAAAAAATGATATTGCGTAACGTGTACATATAAAAAATAAGTAATTTACTTGTATAGACGTATGTATATGTAAATAAATCGTATTAGATTGTTCTAATAATTGTAATTCCGCGATGATACGACGTTACACAAATTCGTCATATTATCCGGATATACGAGTGGAAGGTGCTGAACGCATAATGTATAGATACAGCAATATATGACATTTAAAGTCTTATGCGTGACAATTAAAGTCACCTTTAAATTTTTACGCGCTCATCATTACGCCGTGGATGGCGCGGAGATATCGCAGTGTCTGAAATTTGATTAGGTAAAGCATATAACACAAATTTATACATAGGTGTGTACACACACACACACACATATATATATATATATATTACAATGTATATATATATATATATATATATATATATATATATATTTTGCTACTTGCAACTTACTTGTTATTGAAAGCCAATCGAAAAAAGAATCGCAATTTATAAAATAGCTCGTTTATCGTGTGCGCGTTTGTTGAACATTGTATAATGCTTCAGACATTGTTCACAATATAATATCTTTCCCAATGTCAAGAAGAAAAAATAGATTGTTCCATTCTATAGTTCGTTTAAAAGACTTGGGAAAGTACCAATTTTATAATTGAGAAATTGAAATATATGCATATGAATTTTGTAATTTTGGTATCCGTGGGCGTTTATTTAATATAATTGCGCATGTGTGTGTGTGTGTGTGTGTGTGTGTGTGTGTGATTATGAGATAACGGATGAGCTGGCAGTTTTTCTCTAGCTAAATGAAATCGCACCTTTGTATATTTTGAATGATCGATTTGCACAACGCTCTCGACGTTGTGAAAACGATTATAAAAATAGAACAGTTCGCTTAGTGTCCGGTACGTCTATTAAATTTTACTAATCTATATGCACAGTATATTATACTTTGCATATAATATTCAATACGCGTTCGAAGTTATTATTGTTTAGTCTTATTTTAAAAATATAAAGAATGTCACTAAGTAGTTAAATTTAATTTCAGACAAATAAGATGTCTATTATTGAAATCACAAGAATTTCTTAATTTTAATGACCTGCAAAGATATTTAATGAGAAATAAGTGGAACAAATTTATATATAGCATTCCTGATGTATAATATCTCAGTTTTTATTGATTTAACAATCGAAATTTGTTTTACTGTGGAAACTACTTCATGTAGTCTATAAATAAGCTAATAGTTCTGAAAAATTTCTTGTCCAGTTTATAAAAATATAAGCAAATATACTAGATTTAATAATCTAAATGGGTTTTTTTTAATATTGTTATTTCTTTAATTGAAAACGGATTATTACTTTCAAATTGCAAAAATTACTAAACAAAAAATGTATAAAAAATGTCTAAACTTCTTATTTAGAACTGTATAATCAGTTTAAAACTTTGCAATTGTTAGATGTGATAAAAATGTTTTTAAGCATCAGCCACTTATGAAAGCTTCTATAAAAAAACTATAAAGCTTGAAATAATGAAGAACTTAAAATCACGTGACTGGCCAAGTGGAACTAGTGAATTGTGCAATATGCGTATTTATCTCGATGCATGGTGTATATATATATATATAGTATTATTAAGAGCAAAACGTAATGAAGGAGATTCGCTTTTGTCTTATTATACGCGGATGTCGCGCGTAGGACGCATCGAGTCTCGCGTTGAACACGATATTTTTCACCGCTTCAAACGTCAAATCACGACTTTAACACGATTTTTTCGCTTTCGTGATAAGGAATCATCTCAAATACCAATATCCAAGTGGATTCTTACCTCGTGAGACTTACCTTTTTCCAATAATCAATTTCCATAACTATCGTGAAATGTGCTATTTCGAAATTTTCAACTAAGTGCGCAAAACATGCTTTTGCACAGTATGTGCGTGCGAAGTACGTAGTTGTCGCATCTATAGATTCGTACTGCGTAAAAAAATTACTTTCGACATTAAAGTCGCAATCGAATGTCTTTTGCGCGTTGTCGACAGGCTTGAGAAGTCGATTTCAGTGCAATTTTAGTAGATGAAAAGAGTATACGGCACTCCTGTGCGAAAGTCACCGAGTTTGCGCACTTTTATCTAAATTCATCATTATGACGAACTCGTGTAGAATTTTATATCGGTGTGGTTTGCTATATATATAGGTACTTTTATGCGATTCTGTCGAAAATATATAGATTTCGCTAATAATAGCGCCGATATCGACGCGTATTACATCCGTAAAATGTCGCGTCTGTGCCCCATGTGCATATAATGAACTTGCGTTAATGAATTCGCGCACCCACCCACACGACATTCGTATATAATATATAGTTCCCGCCTCGATCCTTGACTCAGCTCGCTCGCATGCGCTTTATAATGTATACCTTTCTCTCTCTCTCTCTCTCTCTCTCTCTCTCTCTCTGCGCCTCATTGTCCTCGCCGTTTTCATTTGTCATATGACGGTGCGCGCCGCGCACATCATCGCGGTCATAAGTATAACTCTCAAGTAGTTGCGCGGTTTATCGCCGCGATCGCAATCGACGTCGCGTCGTCGTCCATCCGTCCGTAAGTCGGCGTCGTTGTCGCCGTTGTCGCATATATTAGGTCTTTCATTCCTTTTTTTTCTTCTTCTCTCTTTCCTCTCCCCTTGACATCGCGCCGCCTATGCCACCGCCCGCGCGCGCAGGCCGCGCACACGAAGAATAATCAGGCTCGAGGCGGCCTCGGAAGAGGCCTTTTGCTCGATTTCCTCTTTTTTCGTTTTTCTTATGTGTGTGTGTGTGTGTGTGTGTGTACTTTTTATTTGTTCCTCGGGCTTTAACCTACTGAGAATATTCTAACTATGTTTTTATCGTGCGCATCGATCGAAACGGAGACCGTGGTATATATATATATATATATATATATATATATATATATATATATATATATACTACGATATATACCTATGTATTGGAGAGAAATCGAGATGTACCGAGAGTGCAGGTATGCAGGTTGGTCGATGTCGTTCATGGCCGCTGTTTCGCTTTCGTTGTACTAGACGAGTGTAGAATATTTTTCGTACCCTTACTTTTTTCTAATATTTTAGATGCAATAATGTATCTAATTCTATACATATTAAGGATATTTTATTTATTTTCATAAACTGCCTTGTGCATTTTATTTTTACATACTGATTCGTACAAACTTGCCAATGTCTTCCTTCGATGGCCGTAAAAAAACTTGTAAATATCAGGCAGTATTTCTTATCCGTCAATATATATATATACATTCGATAACATGACATAGAGTCTGGAAAATGTGAAAATTGCTAAGATATCTTCGTCTCTATATACAAAACAAAATGATCCATAATACCAAAAATGTGAATCCAATCGGAATAGAACGCTGGCGAATTAGCTCACGAAGTCGTACGGCATAATGTTCAGGATATTTTAAGTTACAAGCGATCGAAATATAATGCTTTTTATTTTCATAGTAATATTTTATCGACTATCGAAACAAGGTGATAGTTATCTATATGAAATTTTTTGAGACGGTCAATGTGTTAATTACATTTACAAAAGAGCAAAAATGTCTCATACGTTTTTTATGAAAAAAAAATTATTGTTTACGATTTTTCAAACCAGTTCAAATTTTATCGCACCTCTTCAAGTAACTCTTATGTAAAATCTTAATTTTTCTTATATTTACTTTTATGATTATTCATATTAGTAGAGTTACTTAATAAAAATTTGCACAATAAATATTACAAACTATATATATCTTTATCACTATTATGTCCACAGTTTTGTTTGCTTTGCAAATGGGATACCTTCAATTTTTTTTTGTCTTTTTTTTATAATAAACTTGGCTATCATAAGAAGTCCAATTATAGAAATACGAACATTATCCGCGGGTTAGATTCGGATCAGTATGGTAATAATTATAATTTGAAACCTTTGAACGACCGTGTAGCTGGCATATATAGATGCAAACATCTAAAAACACTCGTAGCGTCGAAAAGGTCCGTGATAGCCGTGGAAAAAACCAGCAAAACCACGCTATATGAAGCTTGCAAGTCCGGCCAGTGAGCCGCGCACGGACGACGACTGCTTATAAGCGCCGAAATGTCAGCCGATCGCTGATCAGCCCGCGTCGCGGAGTGGCCAGAAAATCGCGCAGAAGCGAGAGAACCGTTGAAATTCCAATGAACCGCGAACGAGCTCTGCGACGAGTCGTAAATAGAAGCGAGGAGTCATTAGGATGAGTGCAGCATATCGTCAAAACTGCCAGCGAGCTATGGAAAATTCAGCCAATCGCGCCTGGGTAGATGGAATTGGGGAGAAATTCACTCAGTCGTGGAAAGATCTTGAAGAATTATATGGGGTAAGCCAACAAATCGTCCAAGCGTCAGAGATCTTATGGGCATTAGTAAACCGTGAAAATGACGGCGAGTCGTGTAAAAGCAGGTAAAAGTGTGAAAGTCGGAACAAATACGCGCATCGCTGGAATTTTCCTAGTTCGCACTCCAATCTATAATTATGTATATGAATATAATAGTGTAAATACCTGGTCCTTAAGATTTTTGCTGCTCTATTACATTAAATATTTAGTTTGAAAAATCGCTTCAATCACATTCCTATCTGAAATGCGCTACACTGAGTAATCATAGGAATTAACCCAAATGGAAAGACGTGAATCATGGATCACTATTCATGATTTTTTATTATATATATATATATATATATATATATATATATATATATATATATATATATATCATGAAATCATGACATCTCTTATACACTGTCAGCTTCTATAGCAAAGATGTTCCTTATGAAAGGAGTTTCAGAATAATAAATTTTTGATCCTACTGATCCATTACTTCTCAAATTTATACACCTGACCATTATTCCGTACACACAAAATATCGCAGAAAATTAGCAAACTAGTAACAGATATTTGTATATTAATCCTAAAACGGTATCGTTAATACAAATAATATATTATAAATCCAATATGGAAATAGACTATGATAGAAGCTACATTTTCTAATTTAAAATTAAAATTTTACGGCAGAAATCCAATGTTCTTATTCATTTGATAAATACCCACAGCCAGTTCTTACGGGGAATTAATGAAGATTTTAACCCATTTTACGTTTTTTCTTCTTCTTTTTAATGTTGCCTTTAAAGATAAAAATTAGATAAAAATTCAACTACTAGCACTCATATGGTAGACCTGTAATATGTTGTAATGTGCTTTTACAACATTTATCTAGATGAATCGAATAAGAAGAAGAGGAGTACTTTTGACTGATTTATATTTTAATTTCAAAGTGAAATTTCAAGGCAGTTTCAAAGTTCGTTGGTTAAGTCAATTATAAAATGATTTAAATTATACACTGAGAGAAATGTTTCGCTAAACTTTACAAAACTTTCTATTAAAAAGGATACATACTTGACATATGAGAAATTTTACTATAATTTTATTAATAATTGCTATATGCTTATATCTCCTTATTAGTAGAAAGTATAGTCATTTCTATAAAACACTTCTCTCCATATATAATTTTAAAATGACATCTCAATTACATTTGAGAATAAAATATATGTAACAAATTTATTTATTTATTAGTTTAAGTTTTAACTGAATCAGCATTAAGAACTAATGTGTAGATTCTATTTGCAGTCTGTATCATTTAAAAAAGTTTCAATGCGTGTAAACTCTCCTTACATTTTCTAGCAAAAGAAAAAATATTTAAAATAAAATAAATAAATAAACAAATTAATAAAATGTCATGGTAAATTGTATTAAATTTTTTTTTTTTTCATTGTGAAACAATTATTGTCATTATATATATATATATATATATATATATATATATATATATATATATTTATTTATTTATTCGGCAAGCTGAACCTCTACATGAGGTTATGTTGCTACTCATTATATCTTTATAAGAATCTGTATATCAGTTCATCTCCATAATACGATCAAAAAGAAAAGTAATTCATAAGAAGATGAACGAAAACGGGAACAGACAATAAAACCATGAAGATTATTCATATTATTAAAATTATTTATATATTAAGAATAATATAGTTAATGCTATCCAAATTAATGTTTACTATTTTTTTCATGTCCGTTTTATATTTAAATAAATACGTAAATATCAATAAAACTTAATAATGAACAAATTTAATTTGACAATACTAGGCTATTTATTTTAACTTTACAATAAATTATATTTCAAAAGAAACTAACAATATTGATATTATATTTGGTCAAATATTTTTTTTCTCTACACAAACATTTCTGAATACTGCACATATGAATAGGAAACTTTTAGTTTTCTAATAGTACTATAGTGTTTCTTGTAATTTTATAATTTTTTTAACTGCGTTAAAGGAAAATTTTTTTTGCCAAGTTTTTTAACACGTCACTGCACTTAGCCGAAATTACAAGAAATTAAAAGCAAGCGCGGTATACTTACATGTTATACAATGCACCTTCTGCACTGCGGGAACGCGCGCATTTCTATACGTCTTTCCGGTACGTACGGCGGACCAGGGGAAGGTGTTAAAAACCCGCCGCAGCCGCAGATAAATCAAGACGATGTGTAATGAAAGGAAATATATATACGCCGCGGAGATATTACCTCTGATATTACGTGCAATTTATCAGCCGTACAGATACCTGGTATACATAAGATGTACATCTTCTGGCGTATTATCCTCGCGCGCCACGAGAGGGTGGGAGGGAAGGAGGGAGGGAGGCAGAGGGAGAGAGAGAGAGAGATTCAAGGACTTTGGACTCATTGGCGCCGCGGCGATGTTCGAATTGCTCCTGGCTGAAACTTGCAATAAATCTATAATATTCGTCGTACAAGAAGTATGAAGCGAGGCTCAAAGCTCGCGTTTTCAGATACTTTAGTTTTCTAAATGTTAATTGCGAAAGTAAAGTATATAGCATACACAGCTGTTACAGTTTGAGAACGTAATTGGTTGGTCGATCAAGTTAATTTTATATATTGCCACGAGTAGGGCGCTTTTATTTGTTTATTTTTTAAATCACAAAAAGCTCTGGAAAATACCGAAAACTTTTTCCAATGATTTTGTTGTTGTTGTTGTTCTTGGAAGAGTAATTTCACACGGGGCTGTGCAATTACTGTGCAAATTGAGAGGGTAAGCTACGGCTCTATGACAGACCATATTAAATTGCTTGACTTATCATAAATATAAGTTTGCTCTCCTAAATAACAGACGCGCTCATCTACAATCAGGGGTCAATATGAACGAAATAAAGGTCTTCGTTGAATCTACCTCATCTTATAAAGTCTATGAATTATCTTCAAAATTTGTTGTTGGAAAAAATTATCTCTAATCGGTAAAAAATAGGATAGTTGGATTATAAATAGTACTGAATCAAAAACAAAAGTAAAACCAAATATAAGTTTGTTTGATGCTGCTTCCTCGTCACAAATTTAATTCATGTAAAAATCGAATATTTACTCCTGATGAGCAAGTGGATTTATGAGAATTTTGCTAATCATCAGTACAGTACTTGAACAAGGATGAAGAATCAAAATATATTTAAAAGTAGAATATTTATTCAAAGAATTTTTTGGCACCTGTTATGATTTGATACAGCTCAGCTCATACAGATCATAGTATAATGATGGGTAACAACCGGAGGTAATCTTGCGAATAGACCACTGATATATCAACAACTATTTTATTAGATTGTAAACTTGGTCCACCTACTAAATGTATGACTGAACAAACTAAAGAAAATAGTGCTAGAACATATTTATGATCTTCCATACAGTGACTAGTTCAAATTTAGAATGACTATCATTTTTTTTTGCAATTTGGACATAAATAATTGAATTTCAGCGAAGCTGTAAAACTATGCTTATCTAGTTTTTCTAACAATGGCTTGAAAAGATTATCACTTTACTGACAAAAGTGTAGGAAGAATAAAGATAAATACTGAAAAAATAAAATTATTCGTTGTATTTGTAAATTATCAGTACACACACACACACACACACACACACACACACACACACACACACACACACACACACACACACACACACACACACACACACACACACACACACACACACACACACACACACACACACACACATATATATATATATATATATATATTTAGAAGCAATACTTTTACATACTAACTCACCGACCATCTAATTTTATCCAGGTCACCGTTACTTTAGTTTCATTATAAATACATAGACTACTTTTACTAAAATTTCTAACAGCCCAATAATACATTTTCATTATTCAAAAATTTATGATTTATATGGAAATTATGATTATTATGCCTTTTCTTCTATGAACTATTTATTATAGTGAAAAAAATTAGATGTAAGATTTCGACGCTTTTCTGGTCTTAACTTTCAATAACAGGTTCACAAATACGCTAAAAATAGTTTGCACATAGGGTTACATGTGACCCACCTATAACTTAGAATTGTAGTATAATTTCCGCTGTACTAAAAATTTAGGCATTTGAAGTAAATCTTTATTTCACTTCGTAAATCACAATACTTTAAATCACTGTCTTAAAAAAATTTAATTACCGTCGTCGAAGCTCCTTTGCTATTTATCTCATTCATTCTAATAACACATTCTCTGGGATTCATCTGGATTATGAACTATGAACAACGTTGTGGCATGCAAACTACTCACTTGTCGATGTTCAATCCTTCCGAGGCATAATTTGATTCTTTCTTTGGATCTTCCTCATGGTAAGTCCTGAATGAAATCAACGGTGCTTTATGAATATGCCAACAACAAATCCTAGGAGAAAAAGATAAGATAAAACTACAAATCCTTCGATCGTCCATTGCCCTCGGCCTTCCGACAGTATCCACGGCCTTACTTCATTACTCGCAATCCTTGCGAGGCCGCGCGAATCGTTTAACCTCGCCTCCGCAGTTGCAAACGGCTGATTGCAAAATCGGACGTCGTCGCCGTGTCGTTGCCCCAAAGTTGCGAGTTTTATGCGCGTGTGACATTATTATATCGCACCGATGGGCGCACGCATCAAGAGTTTCATGCGTATATATATATATGTATATATAGAAAGTAATGACAAAAAAGCAAGAGAGAGAAGAGAGAGAGAGAGAGAGAGAGAGAGAGAGAGAGAGAGAGAGAGAGAGAAGTTCGCTTAGCGAGGTGATTGCGTACGTGACGGCTCGACACTTCCTGTCTCTTGTCCCACATATATACGCGGGCGCGGATATATGCTTATATTGTGTACTTATATACACTTATACCTCGTGTGCAGTGGGCACGCGCGCGATCGTTTCAACTTTCTGAATGAGTCGTTTTGGAGTGGGATGCATGCTGATAAAGCAATTTTGTTTCTTTTATAAAAGACTAAGCACCGATTGCTCTCATGCTGAAAAAAACCTCGAGATTAGAGCGAATTGGTTGTCACGGCAGTATATGAATTTGTAAAATTATTTTTCGGTACGTTCGCTTTCAAAAGTGAGCGTAGGACTTTTCTTAAATTAAATGTAAAAAATTCAGTATTTTAAGAATAATAAATTTCTAAAAGCATGCTGAGCTACGATGGATAAATAGTTGGTTTTAAAGTTTAGAGGAAACTAAAATTAAAAGATTTATGATGACTAGGGATGATATTAGTTTGATCACTTTAAATGTTCTGTATTTGTACAACTTTTTCTTTAAAATCATTGCCGCCTTGATTATTTTTGCAGTATAGTTAAATCTTAAAGAAATCAGAGAGTAATAGTTTTTATATGAAATAAAAATTTCAAACAAGTACATTCATCAATCCGATAATATTCCTGAGTTCTGATCTATAATTATTTTAGAATAATATTTTAAGAGTTGCATATGTTCATTGTATGAACTGAAATAGATAATGAATTGCTTCGATTATTTCCTATCTTCACTCTTTAATACAGTATTTGACTTTCTAACTTGGTTACCAGTCAGTTGAAAAGATGAAGAATTAGATTGAATCAAAATCGTATTTGCCATTTAGGAAGATCTCATATGCCCTACTGTATAAGTAGTGTAATATATTTAAAAGGATTTGTTGCACCAATATACCCTTGTAGAATTTCCTTATCTATTTTTAGAACAATATCTTAATATCTTAGTACTTATTACACAATGTTTCTGATTATTTATTTTTGTTTTTTATTAGTTTCATTATATGGGTACTTTCTTATTCTACATAGCCTTGGTTTACTTTTATAGAAGTTGCCATCGCGTTTCTATTATTATTTCACACGTAAGATAGCGTTATAACTTCTCTATTTGATTCGTTGAAATTACCCAATTTGAAATTACTGTTGAAAGAATAATCATAAAAACACTCAAAAAATTATTTCCGGATTTGGAGATAATATACTCATATCTTATAATAGTTCAATTTACAAAGGCATGTTCGAGATCTATTTAACTCTAATAGGTCAGGTTCACGGATATTTCATGGTTAAAATGAGATAATCTATTTAATCGTGAGAAAACACCAACACCTGTGTTTAAATTGTTAAATCCAAATAAGAGTTCGGTTTAATCTTATTATATGAGTTTCACCTTAACTTACAATACATATCTTCTAAGTTACTAAAACTTTAACCTTGTTACACATTAAATTCCATAATTTATAAGTATATATAATTACATCATCTAAATCTTGGCTATAAAATTCCATAATTATGTCATCACATAGTTCTATAATCCTATATAATCCGCAGTTACATAAATATTCAACAAGTTGTTACAACTACATTGAAATATCCCTGCTGAAAAGGAATGATTCAGAATAAAAAAAAATCAATCGTGTTGGGAATTGTACTAGTTATTTCGATTTTCGAAGTTGAAAACAATTTAGCCAATTTCAACAAGTAAAAGGAAAAATTAATTTTCTAACAGAAAAACGATAGATTGAATTCAATACGAACGATAGATTAAATACAAAAAAGGATAGATTGAATTTAATAAACAAAATTAATAAAATTTTATCAATTTTAATCGATTAATGTATGGATGTAAAGGAAGAATAGAAATTTAATAATAAGTGCAAAATTCTAATTGATTTATTATAATTTTAACAACATATATTGCATTTAGAATATTAGTTACTTAAAAATCAAGTGTATTTTGTACATGTACATGCCCTTTTTTTAAATTTATAGTTTTATAATTAGTTATATGAAGATTTCTAATCAATGCATTAAAACTTGTAATTTGAACGTAATTCTATTATAGCATCTTATATAAGACATGTATGGGTATATATGTATACGATATATATTAAACGTATCGTTGAAGGATCGCGTACAATTGTATTGAAAAATTCATCAAGCTTATATGTGTCTTAATCGAGGCCATTATTGTTACTACTTGAGACAATGAGCCAACAATGGATGAACTTTTCAAGAAACTAGGTTTCTTGTTGTGAATTAAAATTTAAATAAAACTTTGCTTTAACAGTAATTTATCTTACTTTAACTAAAAGATAATGTGCATCAAAAATTTTCGTATCCAGGTACCCAAGACTGCTCGCACAAGCTCCGTAAGGACAGATCATAAATGACATTGAAATAATACATACAGTAATTTTGGTGTTTAAGAAGATGCCATCGGAACTTCTTTTAGAGGACGCAAAGAGCTTGTGTACCGGGTGTTTTCACGTCTAGACATTCGAATTACTCATAGATGATGTTTAATACATGCGCATGTTAATTTTTCGTATTTAGGAATCGAAAGCTGTTGGATAGGCAACGTTTAGAATACATGGGTCATGATTATTCGTGTTTATAAAGTTTCCGAAATTCGTAGACAATGGTGAGAAGACGTGCACTAATCATTTTGGAGTTAAGATTACGTTACCCTATGTGGGCCATAATTTTTTTGTAAAAAATTATTCAGCTTGGTAACTCAGATTACAGTACTTTTTCTGTAATTGCGAAACTTAAACTGCGCTTAATCTTCATCCAAACTAAGATTGATCCTGGATTCAGAATTAGTAGTTTATAATACTGTAGGTATTAGTTGCAAACCCGAAAAAAAACAATTTTTGTGCGTTTGCTTCGTGTATCGCATCCTTTCCTAATATCTAATTGAAGCCATTTTGATTTTGAGAATACAGTAGAATATTTACATGTACAATATGCACACCTACTAGTTTTTCATAAAAATTTTAAGATTAGTACATTAAAAAGAGTTGTATGAAAAAAAGCTTGGTCATTATTTATTGAATTAAAAAAAAAAGATTGAAAAACGTGTTCTTGTATCTTATACTTAAAAAAAAACTATAATATCTTAATTGACAATAAAGTATCAAACAAAATGTATTCCTCTATCACTCCTCATGGCTCTAGTGCTTTCTCTATAATTCCGATCTATCGTGTCGGTTCGCAGGCGTGCCACTGGCGGAGAACGCGACGGAGCCGACTCTATCGACGCCCGTCGAGGAAGCCGAGGCCTCGCAGCTGCCCATGGCCCATCCAATGGACGATTTCTTACCGGGCACGACGCAGGAGCCGACGCCCATCAGCACCACGCCCAGCGTCCTCGCCTTTCTGAACGTGCCCCAGCACACGCAGACACAGCTCGGCGCCTCGGTCCTGCTTGCGTGCCGGACCGCCGAGCCCGTCGTCGAGTGCCAGTGGTCCTGGCAACCGTTGCCGCCCACTCATCTGCCCCTGCCCAACATCGAGGACAGCGCGCCTCAGATGTCCAGTCGTAAGTATATCGTGTTTTTTTCACCACACGCACACGCACACATACACATGTTCGAGAGCAATCGAAAAGTCAAAGCGATTATGATTTATACATACGCGTAATGTGAATAGTATTAAATTTAGATCGAAATATTATAAACTATTGTTACTAAGAATACATTACTTTTTTGTCATTCTCGTATTTTACAAAAGTGCGCGTGCATTTTGTAAATTAATTTTTCCTGACAATGCCCATTACCCAACTGCACAAGGCGTGAGACATGCAGATCGAGGTATCATAATATTTAATACTGGAATCACGTATTTTTGATCAATATTTCATACACAATTTTTAGGATGAGAAGGAGACTATTCCAACGAGCCCAAATGTAAACGCCAAAAAAGTCGAAATTCACAAAGATGGTCCTAAAATAGTTTTGCGTAGTCAAATTAAAACAACATCGAATTAACATATTTTTGATTACTGTAATTTGAATGTAAAATGTTCCGTTATTTTTTTATATACGTTTTTAAAATTGACCTTAGAATGACCTTGAAGGAAAAGATCAAGGATATTCACAAATAGGTTCCTTCTTATTTTACAAATTGTCTGTATGAAACATTTTTCGATAGTATGTGATACCGTCAACATATTCTTTTGTTTCAAAAACAAACGATTCAATCTGTATACAAAATTGTTTAAATGTAATATATTATACATCAAATTTAATTTCTCTTATTCTCTTATGTTAATTATTAACGATATATATTAATAGGCAAACTTCTAAAATAAAACGAATTTGTTCGTTAGCTCTCTCTCTCTCTCTCTCTCTCTCTCTCTCTCTCTCTCTCTACATAATATTCAATAAGCAATCAATCATTAGTATAGTGTATTTCTTCAGCTTGTACGACAGCATTTGGCTTTCGTGAACACACTTAGAATCAGAATGGAACTCTCTATTTTTCTAAATCAAC
Source organism: Sycobia sp. Sy_11 (assembly GCA_018907035.1). Classification (NCBI taxonomy): domain Eukaryota; kingdom Metazoa; phylum Arthropoda; class Insecta; order Hymenoptera; family Epichrysomallidae; genus Sycobia; species Sycobia sp. Sy_11. The sequence goes on along the minus strand of JACCIC010000045.1, from coordinate 1,445,664 downwards.
GCTTTATACATGAGAACTAAATGGGAAAGTAAAATCAAAGTAAATTACTGTTTTAAATGTTTATGTATAATTACATTTTTTTAAAAATAATAATTTAAACTAGAGAAGCTTTTATAATAAAAATTAGTCATTATATGAACTAAATAAAATTATTAACTTTAGAAGTAAATAACGAAGAGGAGAGAGTCTGTTTTTTTAATAAATGTATTTTAAACAACGTATTAACTAAAATATCTGGTCCAAGGAATATATAATTTTCTCGATAATACCATTTTTGTTATTTATCAAAAATTGCAAGTGCTTGGATTGTACGAACTATTTATAATCAATTCGCGGCATCAAATTCAATGTTATCCAATTATCGAAACAATTGCTTTGCCCGCAATGCGACTGCGACAAAGTCGACCGTTGTGCCAAGAATACATTTATAAGCATCAATTAGTATCGATCATCTGATTAAAATATTATATTAACACACACACACACACACACACACACACACACACACACACACACACACACACACACACACACACACACACACACACATATATATATATATATATATATATATATATATATAATTCAGTTTCTGCAAATGTCACGCTCTATGTGCGCGGCACGCACAAATCCACAACATAGTTCCGACAGAAAATGAACTATGCGCTATGTGTGTGTACAGCTTCGAGGCGCCAGGCGCTTCTTTTTCGAAACTCAACTTTTCCCTCTCTCTTTCTCTCTCTCTCTCTCTCTCTCTCTCTCTCTCACTCCATTGCCCCCCCCCCCCGAAACAGTAGTCACTCTCATGTGCCCTCTAATAATTTCACTCGGCACGGCGCGGCACGACTCTGATGCATTCGCGGCGCGTTCGCCTTGAAATTTCACGCCTCGAATGCATACAGATATACTATAGGAGGCGCGCGCGCGCGCGACGCGTGGAAAGCGAAATGAAATCATTGACACCTGCGGCGCGCCGCATCAGGGAGTTCGCGCGCGAAATTAAAGACGGCTCGTCTGGCGATTGTGCGACAGTTTTGCCGAGCTATCGATTTTAAATGATTTTATCGATTTGGATAATTACATTGGCTGGCGAGCATTGAGATGATTTCGAATCGTTTTTCATGATTTATTCGGAGGTTTTTTTTGCTTTCGAATCCGAATTAGCGATTTATTAAATGTAGTTTTTTTTTTGTTTTGCAAAAAGATTGTCCTTTTCAATAAATACAGCGTTCAGTAAAATACTTTATTTGTTGGTATTAAATTATGGAATTTTGCAAAATATAAAATTTGGGCCACAGTTAAAATCTAGTAATTCTAAAGTAAATTGTATAGTAGTAATGTAATGGACTGTAATGGCATAGTAAATTATAGCTTCCAATAATGTTAAATGATTATAGATTCTGAACATCGATATTCGTGTATTAGAATATTTAAGTTTCAGTTAAAAAAATGAATTCACAGAATGGTTTAGAATTATATAGAAAATCTGAACTATCTTCTGACTAGTTATTATAGATTGGCTGATTCTTAAACATGGTGAGACAATATTGAACTAATAAGTAGCTGATTAAATTATGCAAAATTACTACTACTTCCTTCCATACGCTTACCAACTGCATTCCATATAATAAATGTTTTTTATTATTTATATCGAGCGACTATAGGAGTTATGAAAAGCATATCTAATCTAAACACATATCTGTCGAACAAGATCTTGCTTAAGCTGTAGGATTTATCAGGAACTTAAAAAAAATTAATTTACAGGTAGATCGTGTAACTTGTCAAAGCGACACGCTTACTAAAAAAGGAAACTCGTTGATTTATTATATATTCATTGTTATATCTCTATATTACCAATACTGTCAAATCAACGAAATTTTCAAACTATAGAATATGGAATAATACTTAATTTCATATTCTATAATATTCCTGATTTAAACACATTATAGCAAAGGATAGGTGTATATACACGTACAAAATAATGTTCGTAAAAATAACCAGTTTCGATCACCGCATCTGCTAGCCAAAATCACTATATAATTCTATAACGATTGAATGTCATTAAACAGCAAAGGATCCACCGTCCACTGATTCTGGAACCACGACATCGCGTCCTGGTAGCCTCTCGCTACCCATACGCTCGTTTCCGGCCTTCGGCAATTTGAGCAACGATTGTTCCGTCCGATTTTCGAGCACAAAGCACGAGCAGACCGGCTACTGGAGCTGCGCGGCCAGGCGTGCCAATGAGGACAATTTCACCAGTACACCGCCTGCCAGGCTCAGCATCCTCTACGTCGATACAGGTTATCACATTTTCCTCTTTTAAGGCCTGGAAATCGGTGGGAAACAGCGAATTTAAAAACGGTGCCAAATAACTGTAACCTTAATTAAACGAAAGTAAAGATACACATATAATATTTATGTTTGATGTTTTATCTTTTTTATTCATTATAACGAACATACGATAATCATGAATAATGTATTAATAAATATTTATCTGAGTAACTAATTGAGAGAATGAAAAATGATAAAGAACGGATGAAACGATCTGTCAGATTTTTATATTGTTCTCGGTATCGTGGAGCAACGAAATGGAACTTTAAATTAACCTTGACGACGAGGCGGAAAATGAAGATTTTTTGGTTAAAAATAACTCTGTTCCCAAATATATGTAAAACAACATCAGATCACAGATTTTAGAAACCCCAAATGAAAAATAGGCCATATTAATGGACCATTCCTCTCTGGTTATTTACGGGTCGCGTAATATTTTTTTTCTTCGTATCCTAGTTTCAAAGTTGATATAACCACGTATTTTATTTTTTGAATACAAATAAAGCAATAAAAAAATACCCCAACCATTTGATTTTGAAATCAATTTTTAAGGTTAAGCACTCTGTACGAATTTTCTTACTACTGTTTTGGTATATAATCTATCCATTTTTAACCGAATATAAGAAATAGTTTGTGTTATCAGGATGGTCGACACACACACACACACACACACACACACACACACACACTTATATATATATATATATATATATAAACTATCCCTGTTTTCTAAAGGTTAAGCAGCGTTATTTATAGATTTGAAATTTATGTGCATCCGAGCCTACGGGGAGAGTGTCCTTCAAAATTAATTGATCAGTTTCTCATTTCGCACCCGTACTATTACTACTTCTTCTACTACTACTACGATTACTACTGCTACTACTGACACGACTATTACTGCAATAAGCCAATCACTGATTCCAGTTACGCCGATCACGTTTGCCGTGCAGGACGGCTCGCTGGAGACGCCCGCGGGCTCGGGCGTCCGGCTCCGCTGCAGGACGACGACGCCTGTGCGCGAGTGCCAGTGGTCCTGGCGGCAGCTTAATCAGTCGCAGCCCTGGGACGCGGAGATGCGACGGTTCTCGGCCTCGGGCAACGACAGCGGCGTCTGCGACCTCGGGTTACCGGCCGCCAGGCCGGAGCACGAGGGCTACTGGACCTGCGGGGCCAGGCTCGTGTCGAGCTCGCCATTCGTCCAGGCCGCCTCCATCAAGCTACTCATCTCCGAGGGTGAGTGGATCGCCATGGATTACAGTTGTTTAAAGCGCGGGGTTTGAAGGTTGGGGAAAAATTATATGGACCATTAAAGGAGTGTACCGCATATAGGCATATATTGTATATAATCGGTTCTTTTATAATACGAAATCAAAGTATTAATTTCTTCATGATAATTCAAAATGATTGTTACGCACTTTTGTGAAGTTTTTTTAAAAATTAAAATATTAAAATATATGTAAAAAAAATATTTCGGAAGTATTTTTATTGCGAGCTTTTTTCTCAATCTTTCAATTTTGTTGATCAGATCAGGAATCTTAGCTAAGTAATTGACCCATTTCTCACTTCATAATATATTAATGAATTAAAATAACTTAAATGAACAAAAAGTGGTTTGGGCACGGAAAGTAGCGCACGTTTTATTACGTATTTCGAGTTTTTAAATTTAAATCCATATAATAAAACGGAGATTAATTGGCTGATAAAGAAATCATTTCCAACCAGCATTTGATGCTGATCAAAATTTCTACAAACTCTTCCATATTTATTATTTGGAAAATAGTTATTATTCGACTGTGATCTTTGATTTAACTCTGACATGAATAAACGTCTATTTTTACATTGACAAACAAAAACAGTAAAAGCTCTGTATTCCTTAAGAGAGTCAGTACTTTCATATTGTTCTATAAAAATCATTGAAAAGTAAAATGTGATCCAAAAACTTGATGTAATTTAAATTAACTTCGTACCAGTATATGGTTATTTTTTCCAATAAAATTCAATTTTATTCTAAGCTAAAACAGATTTAATAACTAAAAAATTAATTTAACTAAAATTTTAAAATCTTGTTTTTAATGGAAATTATGATTTTCCTTCTTCGTTCAAAGTTTTATAAATACTTTTTACTAAACTTAGTTCGACGTTTAATAGATGCAAAATAATCATAAAAGATTCAGTTAAAGTTTGCCTTATTGAACATACCTTTACGAACAGAACTTAATCTAAACTTGACATATTCTGTAGGACTGTCAATAGATTTTAGATGAATATTAAAGAACGACATACTTTCAAAAAGAAATCAACTCAAAGAAGAATTCTATACAGATTTTTCGAGCAATATATAAACGAATAAAGCATTAGAGAAACAAGTTATTTGCACATACTTAAGCTACAGTTCAGCCGTGTCTGACGATAAATTTAAAATTAAAAACAATGCTCTAGAAAAAACTTCATATATATTCTGTGTGCAATCCAAAGGTATACGTATAAGATGGAAACGGGCAAATATAGCTAATGAGAAATTTATGTATAGAACGTATATATTATTCACACGCAATAATGGCGAGTAATAGTTACAATTTTCACTGCGAGAAAGCGAGAAATAATCTTGTGAAAACAGAAGTAGCCGCGTATGAGTAAATGCTGAACAGGCCTTGATTCATGTTTTATATACCGAATTGGAATCGATTATAACTATCAGTTTTTCTTGCACAGTAGCTTTGTAATGAAAGTTTAGCTGCTTTCATCTCTGAATAGCCTTCGCGGGACAATCTAGAAGTGGTTAAGGCTGTTGTGAGCACATCTAAAAATTTTTGATGTTTCTATTTTTAACTTCAAAATGAACATTTCCATATAAAAAATGATTATCGCAAAAAAACCTTTTCAAGTTTTTATGGGAATAGCTGGAGTTCATTTGGCAAATTATAAGTAATTAATTAATACAGAAAATTTAAACAGATTAAAACTTTTTTTTCTAATTTTCTTATAATACACCAGTGAAGCCTTTATCAGGTACAATTAGATTCAGTGCCTAAAAATACGTAAGAAAACATATGCAAATTTCCTCGTTCAGACCATTGTTTTCTGGATTTGCGTAATAAATAGATATATTATAGAATCACTGTAAATGTTCTTTAATAATATGTAGTTTTTGAAATTGTTCTCAAACTTATTTGTATTTCAAGAATGATTTTTGAACGACGAAATTAAAATGCATTAAAATCTTATTACTCCTGTATAAGAAGTTTCTCTATGTTTGTAATACGAAATCTGCGGTGTAAATTTTTAAAATGATACTTAACTTTGAAATGTATAAAACTTTGTTAAACCATTTTTTAAAGGATGTTACAATCTGTTGATAATATTCTTAGATATTCATTTACTTGATTTTAGTACATTTGGCATAACTGTAATATTTATAATAAAAAAAATTCTAAAAAAATCTAGCTGCATCACCGTATAAAATTATCGCGTATATCGAGGAAACGATTTGCGACATATGATTATTTATCACTGTTCCCATTCCAGTCGAGTTTGTACAGCTGTCACGGGGCATCCAGATCACAGCCGGCGAGACGGTCTTTCTGCGCTGCCTGGTGAACAAGCCGGTCTACCAATGCGAATGGTCCTGGCGACCAAGCAACTCCAGCACGAACTCGACGGTCGTGAAGAAGTTCAGCCCGAACGCCGACACCGATCACGACTGCTCGGTCAGGTTCAAAAACATTCTGTACGAGGAGGAGGGTCTCTGGACCTGCGGGGTCAGGCTCACGCCCGATGGTATTCTCCACGAGGCGCCCTCCACCGTCGTCACGCTCTTGCCATCTGGTTAGTCGCATTCATTGTTGACGATTTCAATGGTATTGGATTATCATAACGTGCTATTAGATAGAGTCGGGATTTTATCGATAGCGTCTATTTAGCGTCCATTCCTCTTATCGATAGCGAAAATTCGCTAGAGTTTTGGTAATCTTCTAATAAAGAATCGTATGACGAAAGACGTTAAATTTGTTATTTACTAAGATGACTATAAAATTTGCAAACGGTGCAATACTAACAGTCCTTATTATTGGCAAATTGAATAATAATAATTTTAAGTAGATACAATTTCATTTTCATAATACAAAGTAAGGTGTACAAGTTTTGTAATCATTTTATGAAGAATAATGAAAATATGTCATCAGTAGTAGACTTGTAATTATCGGTATTAAAAAAAATTTTAATTAAGACTCGACACCATACTCACTATTAGCAAAATACAGAAATGGACTAAGCCTATAAAAAATTTTATGGATATACGCAAAGTCTCTCTGTTTCGTGCAACTTGAATATTATGTATGTTAATTTCTACATCCTAAGTGTAATTACTAAATAATTCGTAGCATTCTAGTCTCTAAAATTTTTAAAATTCGAATTCGCAATTTGGATTTTAAAAATAATTGTACAGTTGGACAAAAATGCTCCTGTATTCAACTTTACCAGGATTTTCGATCGAATATGCACACGTATTACAATATCCATCGACATATAAATTCAAACCACAACTGACAGGCCCCAAATTTTATAATCAATATTACACGATCTCCCATAGCGTGCCGCCCGCTTGTACAAACAAAGGTGTGCGCGCACATATATATATATATATATATATATATATATATATATATATATAACCTCGTGAAATTCCACCTACAGGCAAAGTGAACTTCACCGAGACACCGGAGAACACGTCGGCGGCCCTCGGTTCGGAGGCGACGCTGCGCTGCGCGACCAACGGCCGCGTCGAGCTCTGCGTCTGGTCCTGGAGGCCGCTGAACGTCCCGCCCGACGCCGAGGCCGGCGGGCAGCGCGAATTCCCGAGCTACGGGGACCTCGGGCGCAACTGCAGCCTCGTGCTGGCGAACGTCAGCCTCGAGGAGGAGGGACACTGGGCCTGTCAGGTACATCTCACCGGCCAGGGCGCCATCCTGACCGCAGCGCCCGTCAAGCTCACCGTCTTCGAGGAGGGTGAGTTTATAACGACCGAGCGACGGCGACGCTTGACTTTCGCATTATTTCCAATTATACGTATCTCCTTTCTTGCCATCCTCTTCTCTCTGTCTGTCTGACTCCCCCCCCCCTCTCTCTCTCTCTCTCTCTCTCTCACTTTATGGCTTAAGGCAGTTCATATAAATTGCCATGAGCTACTGCAATGACTCAAAGTCGAAATACGAAGAATGTATACTTTGTTTCTTATATACATTTGAAGCTTCTTTCACAAAGAAGATGGTCTTATTGAATTTCTTTGTTTCGAACACATTTCAGCACGCGATAAATGAGGGGTAAGGCACTTTAATTATTCCGCACGGCTTTGCACAAAGAGCCTTCGGCACTGCCGATACTCTTTTCGCATTTCTTCTTATCCGTATGGGAATTCTTTATCTTTTTCTGTATAAACTTAATTTTTTCTCTCTCATTACCTGTCTCTACGCCCGCTTTCCTTATTAGAAAACTAAATATATTTTTTTTTTCTAAGTTGTATATAAATTATATTTTCAGCGAGTCTCTTGATTGGTATTATAATTCTTTTACGCGAGTCTAACATCAAAAACACAACTTTAACACGATTTTGTAACTCCTCTAATGATATAAAATAAAGTTTACCACTAATATGAACGTTAACAACCGTGACGTTGATTTATAGTTCGTGAGGCAGTTTACTTCCAAGCCAAGCGAGTCACGCGCGTGTCGAAATATGGAAAACTATCATAAGAGGATTGAAATGTACAATAATCTGTAGTTGATATAATTTAATTGTGCATTAATATTTTAATGTTATTTATTTTTTTCTATTCCAAATAGTTAAGTATTATTATGTCAATACTGATTAATAATTTTTAACTTCGACCATTTTAACAACATATTGTACAGTTGACCAAGAATCTACTCTTGTCTGTATTATTCATAATTATTTGCTTTATAATTACATTTTAATATTATTGATTGAATTTAATAAAAAAGCTAAGTATTTAATGGTTTTGGCAATTCATTAAAATTTTATTGCATCGCATATACTACTAATGAATGAGATAATTTATTTTGAATACTTTTTTTAAAATTTTATAATGATCATGAAACAGACGAAATTCGTATAATACGGATTAAACATAATAAATATTGTAATTCAAAATTCCTCATCATTAATGTGAAAAGTTCATTATTTTCAATGCCATCTGAAGTCTCACATTGAATCTTGAACTGTTTCTGTTAAACAGAACAATCTGATTTTAACTCATTAACTTGTTGATCTACATCTTGTGCATCGTCAGCTGTTTTGGGTATCGCAACAGTGTTGCTTAAACCTAAATATTTAATTACTGAATTATATAATGAAATAACTTTAGTCATTATCGCATCTAAAGGAGCATGGAAATACAAATTTCGAACTCTGTAATTTTGTTTACTGAAATTAGGTAAAAAAAAATTAATTTATATTACTTTTGAAAAATTTTCAAAGCAAAGTAATGCGTAATATAGAAAGCATTTTTATTTTTTAAATTTATTTTATCGTTATAAAAATTATCCAATATGTTAAACCAAAATATAGCCGTGTATGTTGAAATTAAGCAAATTATATAATTTCAATCATTAATAAAGCGGTTCGAGAAAATTTCTTAAATGTTAAAGGTGTTTTAAGAATATTGATCATTTTAATGCTGAATATTTACACTGAAGAATCAAGAAAGCCTAAATAGACAGGGTTGTTTTACCAGTAAAGAGTTGCCTTATAATTTTTTATGATTTGAAAACGGTGTAATATGTAAAAGCGAATCACCTAAGAAAAAGTAAAATTCACGATTTCAAAGTTAATTATTTCAGTCGTCTAGAAATTAAACGAAAATTGACCATGAAGTCATTTTTTATGATCATCCGATGTTCAACTGTCGTTTGTAAATTGGAACAATCATTTTTGGCACCAGATAAAAAAGAGCGAAATATCATACGTTTATCATATTCTTCGTTGGTTTAAGGTACTGTTGAATGCAAAATATTTGAGATGAATTTCTTCCCTTCACAGAATGCGTGTTTTGAGAAACTTTCGTCTGAACGTCAAATTAAAAAACAAAAGAATAACAAAATTAGATAGAGCTTCTAATGATCTTAGGAAATTAAAAGAGCCTACGTATGATGTTTTACATAAATGTATAACTTTTCAGTCTTTCCGAATCTTCGCTCAAAAATAGCGCTTTCTATTAAAAGAAAAAACGAAGTTAAGCTTTACACGACCTTAATAAATGACCATGGGACCAATTCAAGTTTATAATTAATTTCCTTTTACCAAATTATCCACATTATGAAATTGAATATTCGTTCTTCTCTATACACCCCGCATACCTGCACATCCTTATACAAAGCAAACGCAACGATAATTTACCTAGGACGTATACATATACATGTATAATATGTGACACAATCTCCCTGCCGCAGAGGACGTGACGTTCTCGGAACTGTCCCAGGACATTCAGATCTCGTCGGGCGGCATCGTCAGCCTGCGCTGCGTGACCGCCGCCCGGGTCGAGCAGTGCCGCTGGTCACTGACGCCCGAGGGCACCGCCAACACGACGGTCGTCGTCAAGCTCTTCCCGCCGGCCGGGCCCGAGGGCCGCGACTGCAGCGTCAAGCTGTCGCACGCTCTCCAGGAGCAGGAGGGCCTCTGGACCTGCGGGGCGAGGCTGCACGCACGGCAGAATTACACGGACGCGCCGCCAGCCAGGCTGAGCCTCATCGAGCCAGGTAAGCCAGGTGGGCCGGAGTTTTATTAGTATTATTACCTTTATTATTATAATTATTATTATCATTATTATTTTGATTATTCGCTACACTCAACTGTAGCCTTCTCACATTATTACCCTGGTCTTTTTCTCTGTGAATTAATATGTTTTTTTTCCTTTTTTTTATTTGTGTCTTATTTTTAATACGCACGCATACGTGTGTCTATATATATATATATATATATATATATATATATATATATATATATATATATATATATATAGACATGTGTGTGATTCTACGTATGTCGATAGAGATTGAAACTATTTTTGCACATTGAATGTGATAGTAATTTTTAAGCATACTACTAATACTCAGATACTATGTTATTGATAATGATGAATGAAATTTCAATTGGTAAAAAAATAGTTCAATTTCTATTGGGATATATTTATGTATATACACGTGGGTCTGGTTGTTTTTATATGGAACGTTGACTTTATTACTTGGTGAAAAATTATAGAGCTATGATACGCGAAATATATATCAAATTTAAGAAAATATTAAGGTTTATGAAAAAATGCTCCTAAACTGTACGCCGACAATTCAAGAATAGGCGTTAAAGAACAAAAAAAATGACGTATTAGACTGATTTGCCAACATGTTATTTCAGATAATTTTTCAATTCAACGTCTATTGAGTGTCCATTCTTCATGTAAGAGTGATCAATATAAAATACTAACAGCTTCAAAATGATAAATAAATATGCTGCTGACTTTGGAATAACAAAATCATCCAATATACGGTTTACAATTTCGGAGTATTTTTTCATACACCGTGTATATAGATGATATTCATAAATATATATATATAATTTTCAGTACTTTCATTTTAATAACAAAAAAAAAAACAAGTTAACCTCGTAAATTATTATCAAAATAAATTATCTATCCAAAAATATTATCGTAAAATAGGTACAAAGAAAAATCGCATTAAATTTAAACTAAAATTTATTAATTCAATATTCGTCCAAAATTTAAGATTTAACTATACTAATTTACTTATTTACTTTGCAAATTTATATATATAGAATTAAAAATAAAGTAGTAGAAATAAAACTAAATAATTATACTTTTTATTTATTTATTTTTGTTTATTTTTTTTTTTTCGAAAGGATTGCAAGACACGTATCGGCGGTAATAAAATTCATTCGCAGCCAGCCAATTAATGCGCGTACCCGCATTTTCTCCAAGTAAAAGTCAACGTTCAATCTGGCGTTTAATATATTGTGTAGAACTGCACGTGAAACGATTTAGAGCAGCAACTATATTATATCTGCTTTACTAAAAAAAAAAATTATAATCAGTGAAATCGACAGAATAAACACCTACTTAACATGAAGCAATTTGCATGGACAAAGTTAATTGCAATTAAAAACTAATTGGCAAGCATGACTTATTATGAACATATATGTATATATACATACCTAAATTTAATTGGGCTCTTGCACCTAATTGTTTTTTTTTTCTCCTCCTTACTGTATCACCCGTAAACCGTTATTGTTTTAAAGCAGCACAAAAAAAATGCGTGATACGTGAACTAATATTTTATTTAGTATTTCAGTGTATATGTACGTGAGTTGTAATGGAAAGATTGGAACGTCAAGTTTTCTGTTAAGCCGACTTTAAGGAATGATATTAACGTTTTTTTTTGTCGATCCCAAAGTCGGATCGAAGATATAATTTAAATGGAAACGTGACTTTTTGAAACGATAACATTCGTTTCAGGCGCGCTTTCGAAAACGGATACCCCTAAAATTGAAAAAAAAGCATTTGTATGTATTTCGATAATACGTTGATTACGAGTATGATACTCGAAATAAGTGTAGATTTAATTATCGATTTTTCTTACAAAATGTCACTTTTAGAGATACATATAGAGAATTCTAAATCTGTATTTTCATTTGATCTAAATTATTGTTGGATTTATTTTTTTAAAATTTTTATATTTTTCCAGATCATAACTGTGATTTATATCATTTTCCCATGGTTTTCATCGTATTAATAAAAATTAATGCTTGAAAAGATGTACGGACTTGTCTTTTTTGAATTCTAGGAGTATCTCATCATATTTTACTTCTATTTCCACATAATGGAGGAAATTGAGTTTTTTTATACCTGTTAATATTATTTATATGATGATAGCGACACATTGAAGGTGTATCTATTTTAAATATTTTTGTTCTAAAAAATTCTCAATTTATTTTACAACATGGCACAGATAATTCAATTTACTTCAATTTTTTATTAGTTTGATGTTCCAAACTATTCATAACAGTTTGCGTTATTCTGATATCCATATTTTTCTTTATATTTTTTTACGTTCCAACTGCTTAAAAATTATTGAAAATATGACTAAAATTTCTCAGACCAAGTTTTGATGAAACATATTTCATTTAATCATGACTTTGAAGATGTGTTCTTTAAAAATTTTTTTTGTGTGTCAATTTTGGAAGCTTTTACGTGCAACAATTTGATATATTATACTATATATGGAACTAATATTTAACTGCACCATAACATTAACATATATGTGTAATAATATATCGAAGGCTATAGCTATATGCACTTGGTAAAATCTGGTAAAATACAACTAAGCAAAAAATCAAATAATATAAAGATAAATAAAAGCATATGGTTTATTTTTCAAATATATATTTCTTATTGGAACTATCCATGTTTGTGTTCATTGTAAAAGCGAACAAATCTGACCTTCATATCATACCTGATATCATCAATATACATATTATATTCTGATGACTAAGCTAACATTATTATGGATATCTTATGGTAGAATTCACAGCTGCGGTAATGTAGTATAAGCTTTTGAAATTTTTTTATTTAACTTTATGAGTTAAAAACATTACTAGAGAACACATGTGATATTATGTAAAATCGTATTTCATATTTTAAGCTCTATAAAGATTAAATCTTTTCGGAATGCTTTTAGCACTATTTTCACATATACAAAATAGTAATCAAATGTTAATAATAAATATATGTATAAAAAATTGTGGAATATAAATTTTCAAAATTAATCTTTCCAACGGTTAATTAAATTAATAAAACAAAAGCAGCTGTAAATTTCTATTTTCTCAATAATAGTATAAAAAAATTAGATAATTATTCTATGAATTATTTGAAAATTATACTATTCGTCTTATTACCATTATCTTCATCAATAACAAATCTGACACAAAGATTACAAACGAAAGCTCACAAAAGTTTAGAATATATTGTACATAATACACTTTGTTCACATTGACTTTATTTGTTGACTTTTCGGAGCTTTTGAATTATGGTTATTCTTAACAACAATTCGCATTCATTGATTTACATAAATTGGCGCACAATTTGTATTATAATTATGCTCACGTTATGATATTAGGTACATGAAATTGGGATAAATCGTAAAAAAATAATTTATATTATCGAAACTTCATCTTAATAAATATTGCAGAGTTCTTATATCCAAGATTGTAGCTATTTAAAGAGATTACGATTCTTCAATATGTGACTCCATTTAAAATATATACACTCCGAGTGATTTTAAATCCTTGTTCCTGAAATGCTTGACAAACTTCGTATATAAATTTTCTTTTTAATAGATTGCCAATAAATGCTCTTATGATATATTTAAATAATGAAATATGGAGTCTGATGTATAGTGTGTATTTTCTTCATATTATTCATGACTAAAATTTTAATATTTGTCTTAAAAATTGATTTTATTTATTTAATAATGATATATATATATATATATATATATATATATATATATACTCGCTGCTGTAAATATAATTAGAATATAATTATGGAATTAGATCGAATCACGCTTTAATAGAAAATATATTAGTTTTTAGTGAATGTATGGTATTAAATAAATTAAAAATATTCAAATAATTTTTGAAAATATGTTTATATAATCTTTTAAAGAAGCTGTTGTATAATTCTTTAACTGCGTGTATATAATACCATATAATAAGAAAAATTACGTACAGGCATCAGCTGTTTTCGCTGGTATTTTATTGGTTTCTTCTGTCGACGATCGTAGTCCTTCTGATTTTCTTATTGTATCTTAATTATTTGTTCCCTTGTTGATACAAAAAGACTATCCCGTTCATCTTGATATAATTCAATGATCTTTGACTCGATAGCTCCTCAAACTTGCCTATTTTCTGAGCTGCTGAGTTTTGTAACGAAAAGCAGTTTAAATGACAAGGTTTCAGTGGAACATTGATATGTGCAGTGTATCACTTGATGTAAATGGCTGATATATTTTATACCATTGCTATTTACTACAAAGCAAATGTAAATGCTATGAAACTTACAATCTGCTTCCGGAAATTCGGTAACGACATCTGGTAGCTTGTAAAATAGAAGAATCTAAGGAAAATAATTGGATGTACAAGTAAGTTTCCAGCGTTGTTTTTTAAATTTGAGGATTTATTATGAAAACATGGTCACATATCCTTTCCTCAATGTATCGTCCATCGGTATCTATAATGTTTTTCCATTTTTCTGTCAATTTATAAATTCCAGACCAAAAAATTTCTTGTCTTTCCAGCCCAATAACGTATCGAACCAACGTTTGATGCCCTCTATTGAACTAAAGCGTATTCACGTAAGAGCGTTCTGCATTGATCGAAATAAGTGGTAGTCAGATGGTACCAAGTCAGGACTGTAAGGTGGATGAGGCAGAATTTTCTATCCACTATTCTTCAAATAGTTTTGGACCGAAAACACATCATGTGACCGAGCATTATCGTGATGAAAAACTCGTGCCTGGTCTCATGTACTGGCCGTTTTTTCTGTAATACTCGTTTGAGACGAATAAGTTGGGTTCGATACAATCGTCCTTTGATGGCTTTACTACTCCGAAGCAGTTCGTAGTATACGATATCCTTTTGATCCCACCACATGCAGAGAATGACCTTATTTACATGAATATTTTGTTTTGACGTTGATTGGGCTTTGTATTCGATTTTTTGCGTTTAAATTTATCGTGATAAATCTATTTTTCATCACTAGTGACAATACGATGCAAAAATGATTTATTTTTATACCACTGCAACATTTCGGACATGCTAAATCGGCTCGATTGATTTCCGGAGCGATTCTTATCCTCAACTTCAAAATCACAACTTTTGAATCGTTTGAACCACTCGCGGCACGTCGATTCACTAATACATTCCACCCCATAATTTTGCCATAGTCCTTAGCCGCACTTTTCCTCATTTTAAAGAATAAAAGCAACGCTTTCCACAAATGACGTTTATTTGGCCGAAAACTTGCCATGATTTTGCTCAATAAAATAAACGAAACCTAAAGAAATTCTAAAATATAATGCTGCATAGTTATTTACAGATACAGAACCTACAAATATAAGACAGGAGGTCTCACATTTCTGTCGGGCATCCATTGGTAACGCCATCTTTTGACAAACGCTGAAAATTTACTTGAGCACCCTACTACTGCATGAATTTATGGCTGAAGCTCCCTACTCATTTCTTTATACTTGGTATTCATTATTATCTGACCAATAACTCTAGTATTTCCATTGTTTCAAAATGTACAACTTCATTAGCTCTTTTAATTAGCTCAGCTAAGTAGCTTTTCTAACTAGCTCTTTTTGCGAGGTTTTTAGGACAACTAAGTTTTTTCACTCTCGTTCTATTTATACCTTTATCTGTTTCATTATAGCTATCATTTCGTTCCCCTCTATCTTATCTAATCTTATGTAATTTTATATCCACCCAATATAAAGACGATTTATATTATTTATATTCGGCTGAAAGAATCAACAAAATCCATACGTTCCTTTATATGATACGTTACTAAGTAGTAATTTTTTGTACAAACAAAGCTCAGTGGTCGAATCTAAATTCTATTCTTCGCTTATTCAAAGTTATTTGAAATGCTGTTTAATGCATCACAACTTAAACTTTAAACTCAGCAGATAGTTTCGAAATTTTTTCTCTTATTTTACCACCACTAAATAGTCAATATCGGAAGTACTCTAGTTCTGTTTTGCAAATAAGGTATTTCTACTTATGTAGTAAACTGGATGTAGTTGTAGAACTTTTGGACATCTTTGAAGAATGATAGCTCGATAATCCCAATTGGAGGTATCAGTTTGTAGCTTCATTTCTTGATATTCGTTGAAGAAATATATGACTGGAGTTTCCAGGCGCGTCTACTTTAGGTTAGCGGATTAATTTTAGCTTTAGCTGAAATTCAACCAGGTGTCTATTTGTGAGATCTGGTAACAGATAGACAATTTGTGCACAGCTTTCCTCTAATTAGCTCGGTGAACATATATTACAGAAATTGGGTAAACATTTTTGGGATATGCATAGTCTAATAGGGGATGTAACAGGATTCGTACTAGCTTTTTGAGATGATGAATACAGTCTATTTGTAGTTGTGTTCGTCTACTTCTACATTGGGAAAGCCGTTTTTTTAATCAATTATACAGTTGTTTAAGATGTTTTTTATAACAGACACAGACGTAGTTATCTTTTTACGTTTTGTTTGAAGTTCGTAACGTATTCATAACGTATATTCTCTGGGACTCATTTTTCTTCGGTACTACTACTAGTCTGCTCCCATACTCCGTATGATAATGATATTACAATCTCTTGAAGCTGTTGCTCAACCTTATCTCTAATCATTTGAACTTCTTATAGCACTAATCTACTTCGGCTACACTAAACAACTACTACGGCTACTGCAGTAACAATCACGATAACCTGGTCTGTTTCACCTTTTTCAATTTTGATAAAGTTAATAAAATATAGTCCTTCGATATCTCCGTTACTCTGTCGATTATCCGTTGTATTTCGCTACAATAGTGTGCTCGCAATATATTCTGCTTGGTTCCTGAGTCTAGTAGTGCTGAAAATTTCGTCCCAGAGAGTGTCACTTTTATATGGATAGTGCTCTTTGGTTCGGTGAGGTTGCTCTTGCTATTTTCCTTGATTACGTTATTGGTATTCATTGTAGTCAGCAATACCGATAAGTTTTTGGTCTTTTTCTTTACGCTCTAATTCAAATCAATTGTCCACTTTTAAATTTGTCCACTTATTGAGTCGTGCTTATCAATTTTTCTTTTAGCTATTATAATGACTGCAGATACATATTTTTGGCTAATGCTACCTATTTATCTCCGCTCATCTCTTTTATATTTATCGGAGTCAACGTTAAGAAACTTCTTTGATGGCATCGTGCAACCCGCTTCTGTTGCTGCATACGTTTAATACTGCGCGATACTATTTTTGGTCGTTCGATTTTTTCACAGCGTGTCTTAAACTTAAAGTTATTAAACAACGGCTCGACGTTAACTCCAAAGTCTCTTCTGGTGGCCTCTAGTTGTTTTCCAGATTGCATTTTTATGTCTATAATAGACTCGATTACAAACTTTTTTGCCAAAACTTCCGTTTTTCTGATTGTCACGTGTCTTTTATGGTATGGTCTATTCTAATCCTTTCCCCCTGTCTATGAATGCAACTTATATTCACTTCATCTGCGTCATTCTCGTCGTCTTCTTGGTATCGAATTCTCTTCTTTCGTTTATCTGTTATCTCTCTATTTAATATCTACGTATTACCTTCATTTTTTCGTAAATGGATTCTGTCTTAATCCAGCGTACTTATTTTTGCGTCTTGCAATGTGTTTATTTTCTTTTTGGTGGTGTCCTCGATAACTTGTAAAACGCTGTTGGGACGTCTAGTTTCTGGGACCAAACACTCACATGCTATATCTCTGTATCAACAATGCTCTCGAATATTTGTCCCTCTGTAAACTAGAACTTCGATTATAGTAGACTAAACATATAGAGTGAGATAGTTCCACTTCCCTGTATTTGATATTTTCATGTACATGTTTGAAAATGATTAGATTAAAATCTTTATCGACTGCCTATTTTTCATTGGATTATTTTTATTTTTGAACATTTTTTTTCAGGTTCGTTATTTTTTATTTCAATTTTGTCAATTAGGTTCTGATTATTTATAGATGACAGACGATCCAAAATACCTAGATTTCTATTGCTCAACCATCTTTACACGTTCGTGTAATGTAATGCATTTTTTACGAAAGAGAATGACCAGAAACCGTTTTCGGTATTCGCACAAGATTTTAAAAAGTTAAGACATACAAGATGTAAACAAACTAATTGACATAGGTAGATCACGCTTATTTTTAGCATAGTTATATAAGACAATATAACTAACATAAAAAACATAAAATAGTTAAAAATACTTAACTAGATCAATGTAAATTAGAATGTCGGGATACTTTTTATTAGAAGATATGAATAGTGAATATTTCCAAATTGGAAAAGACCATCTTAAAAAACTATTCATGTGTATTTTTACCAAACTATCCTAATGATTTTAATTTACTCATAATACTATCTTTTCATTAAAATGTATCTTTAGATCTTTACTTTGCTTGCTAATAATTCCATGTTTTTAAATACTTGGTATAAGAATTAAAAAAAAAATTAACTGCAAAAAACAATTGTAAGTCATCATAAAAAGTCATTTTAATAAAAGAAATAAAAATACATGCATTGTATATATTACTATAGACTTAAAATTTTATTAAGCTGTAACTAAGCTAAATTAACTCCAATAAACTATAACACATTGATTTATTAAACTTTATAAAGTTGCATGCGAGCTCCCAATTTAAATATGTCTTTTCAATTAGAAATAAGTAAATATGCCTTTCTTAATTTTTTGAACATCAATTTAGCCTTATTAAAGTATTCTACCATCTTTTTAAAAAATCACCAAAATTACGACAAAAAGAAACAAAAACGTTAAGATGAGTTACTTTTGGTTCAAAAAATTCAGAAAATACTTATATCTGATAAATATACATATATTTATATATATACAGCGTTGCCATATATAAAAAATAATGAATTTTATTCAGTCGATTTCCGGCAAGAGACAGAAGAATAATACGTTGAGATTGAGAAAGAAAATGAGAAGTAGAAAGATGAGAGAAAAATGACTACTCGCTAAAGACTCACGCCAGCGAGAGATAGAGAAATATATATATATATATATATATATACATATATACATAAATGTATATATATATATGTTGAGAAAATCTATAGAGAGAAAGAAAAATATAGTAATAGAGGGAGAAAGAGATAAAGCTATGATGAAACAAAAAAGAGAACAAAAAAGAAATCGCACTTGTTTTCTAGTGGTGAAGGAACAGCCTGCCGAATACCATTTAAGATCGATGAAACCGTCGATCGAGTCCACGTTATACGCAGCCGATGGTACGCCTGAGAAGAGCCGATAGCGCCTCGACCTTGCGGGGGATAATTATTATATTAAAACAAAATTCGTTTTAGGATTTCGCAATGCACAGTAGCTCTGTACCCCCTCTCCCCTCCACCCCAATACCGCCGCCATCCCACTCCTTTCCTTCTCCTATAACCTCCCCGTCGTCCCTCGCTAGAATTTATAGACACATACTAATACACTGTTCGTTTTTGTATAACTTTGACTTTTTTTGTTTTTAATGGGAGTACCGTCGACGATATCTCCGACCGCTGGTACTTTTTAAGCATTTCTTAATAACGTATACCAGGAGAGTTCCTTAAAAAAGACACAAGAAATAAATTCGCGTCGGAAATTTATTTCTTTACATTAACTCCGAATGATGCATGAGAATTATAATGATTATGTAATTTTCAAAGAATTTACAAGATCTGTACACGTATGTAGTTGATAAAAAGAAACTATAGAAGCGAAATAAATTTAGAAAGATAGTGCATCGGATTTTTACGATACACTATATATAAACGATCTAAGACCAATACCAAGATTCGGTCCAAAATCAATGTGATTTCGGATGTTTTAATGATTTTTATTTATATGCAGCTGTATAAAATTTTTGAAATAATGCTGAATTTCTGTCGAGAGATCGAAATTACATTAATCTTGGATTTTCTTGGTTTTTACGTAGTCGAATATTTAAATGATATTGCGAAGTTGATTTATTTACAGTTGTCGATCGATAAAAGCTACTTTAAATCAATCATTGCATATTTATATACTGTAATAAAATAGTTTTAAAAAATTCAATCTTACAACAGAACGAATTTTCAAAGCGTCAGTGATTTTTAATTTTCTAATGTATGATTTAACATAGACATAGCCTTAAATAAATCTCTATATAAATATAAATATACTATTATATATATATATATATATATATATATATATATATATATATATATATATATAATTCACGATGTGCCTTAAAATGCATCGCAGAAACCCGACGACTTTTTTGAGCATTTCCTTTTATTTTATTTTTATAAATATTAGTAAAAATAAATTTTTCGTATTTCGTATATCGACTATATATATATATATATATATATATATATATATATATATATATATATATATATAAAACTTGTATTGAGCTCAGAAGTTCGTCTTTATCTTTGTAGCCATTATAACCTCTAAAAACAGTTTAGAAACTATTAGTACTCGAAGAGTGAGTGTGCGAGTGGCACTTCTCCGTTGATTAATGTTTCAAGCTTATAAATGTTATATTCGATCGATAGCACGACATTTCTTGCGCGGTTGGCGAAAAGACGGTGTTTATATACTTTAAAAAAAAAATCCCATTATATAAGTTAGACTAAATGTATGTTTTACGATATATATGTATAGAATGAGCGCAAAAGCGTCACACTTCGCCAATTTTCACGCCCGCGCCGGGATGCGATTATTATATTTTTAGCGAGCCCGTTCGTATTGAAATTCTCGAACTAATACGAAGGAAAACGAAAATATTATTGATAAACAAATATAAAGGCGTTTATAGCGGGACTAAAAATATATTCTACACGCTCCCGGTGTCATCATCACTGTGCCTTAATTTATTCTCGTCACAAATTTGTAAATTAAGTATATAATTACATGTATATCAAATATATCTACACACAAACACACAAAAACAAACACAAACATAAACACACACACAGGTATATATATATATATATATCATTTTATCATTATTTATATATACGAGATCATTTAATAAATGCATATATATATACATATGAAAAGTGTCTTTGCCAATGTAATGCGATAGTATTCTTTATGAACTCTTTAGCGCTAAGTAGGCAATTTTTTAGAATATTTATATATATAATAGTATATCTCGACTGCGCATGTTCAATGTTTTTGCGTTCTCTTATTTTATGTAATACATATAAGTTTATCAACTGCGTTGAAAAAAAAAACCATTTTGAAGATTATATAATAAAATATTTCACGACGCTGGTTGCGCGCAAAATATAAACACGGAATAACAGCGAAATTTTGTTTTCGTTTATAAGCCAAAGCGTTTTCCTGTAATTTGTTTGTCTTAAGTATTATAAATGATTTTTTAACTGTTTTCCCAATCTTAAACTAATTATTGATATATACTCTTTTTTATATAGATATTACTAAACTGATGACATTATTCAATTGCATTATGGTTGAATTTTAATGCTTTAAAGTGAATAATTATTATATATTACGAACTATTGTATACAATCTAAATTAAATTTAGAATTAATTAATAATGTTAAGCAGATCGAACAAGGGTTAAATAAATATTAATCAATATGTCATGCATATATATATATATATGACACATTATGCTACTATCAAAATTTAGACGCACACTAGCGCAAATTGTAATACGGATCTGCAAAGTGCAGTGGTTTTTATATTTTTGCTATTAGAAATTAAACATAGAATAATGCAGACTTAAGTTTTTTTTTATATATCGATAAATGTACATTTTTCTATTTGTTTTTAAGTAATCTAACATTTATGCAAACGAATGAATTTGATGAATATTACTTATATTTACAATACTATAGGTATATAAACAGGCGTGTATCCGCATTTTAAATAATTTTTCTTTCTTGAAAATATCAGATATTATGATATTGTCAAAATCTGTGAAAAAGGCGATGTCAACGTGTGAATCTTACACGCGCGCGCGCGTATTACAATTAGAGTTAAAATTTCTATTTCCGAAGACATAAGTCCATATGAAAAATTTTGAATATATAAGATATATATATATATATATATATTTTAAATGTAAATATATATTCTGTTTTAAATGTTCTCGTATATAAATAATCATGCACCTCGGGTAATTGCGGAAAAAAATTCGCAGCACGCGTTCACTACACTATATACTCTAAATGCTAAGAAGAAAAGCGCAAAAATAACGAATGGAAAAGATAAATGTACTTATTCGCGGAATGATTGTCGTTATTTTCCTGCAACTGCAGCGCCTATATTATATATGCCTATACAACACTAATTTTCACCTTGTAAGAGGACGGAAACATTGATTTCATAAAATACATTGGATGTCTATAAGTAGATAGACATATAGATACGAGTGAGCGAGTGAACGAGATGCAAAGAGAGAGAGAGAGAGAGAAAGAGAGAGAAATTGCGTAAAGAAAATTATTTTTTTAAATTAATTGTGAAAGAATGCGTCTAAAATAAATGTATCCGCAATATAGAGCGAATAACGATGCTAATCAAGAACCATGTACACACACACACACACACGCGCGCGCGCGCGCGCACGCATACGCACATATATATATATATATATATATATATATATATATATACATGCACACATACATACATACATACATATACGCGGTGCTTGTTTGTGTGTGTAATCGTGAAAAATGAGGAGAGCAGGAGAAAAAAGTAAATCGCGTTCATAATATATATGCAATTGTCATTGTCACCCACACTCATCTACACACACACATACATGAAACACGCGCTATATATATATATATATATATATATATATATATATATATACATATATATATATATTGACACATCGCAGAAGTATTTTTGTCGTCAAATGCTATATGCTTAAGTATTTTAGCTTTATTAGTCGTGACTTGTGTAAAAATTCAAGAAAAATAAGCAACTCCGAAAATGAAAAAAAAGACAAAAAAATAATAATAAATTAAATAAGTAAGACATAAATTAAAATAAAATAAAATGAAAAAACTAGAAATGCAAATAAAACTATATTTTTTTATACCACGTATGCATCAACCTTATTGTTCCTATATAATATATATCTTTGTGTTATTTTCTTTATATGTTAAGCACTATCATTGGCGACAGCAGAACTTTCACCCGTTTTTCTGATTTTATTTTGCTCGACAATACTTTCTGTGCCATGAATTTTTGTGTCTTTTTCCGTAATGTAAGAGCAATGCTCCATATTTTTATTACAATTCGATAATCAGCTTTGCACGCTTGTATATGAGAAAAATCTGGAATTTTTAAATTTTTGATCGTTGCCAACAATAATCTGTCATTATTCATTTTATCTTTTACAAGCTATTCTTTCTATATATTAGATGATAATAGACTTGATTATATCGGAAAAAACGTATAGTATAGTTTATAATGATTATTTTTATAAAAGAACATAGAGACTTTAGAAAATAAAAGATACTACAATTATGAGTGTTGTTATTGGTTTTAAACAATTTTTAAAATTCAATTCCTTGTGAAATTCGGAGGAATGATTTAAAATTTTATTATCGCGATGCGTTTATAATCGGAAAAAAATTAGCGACCGATGGAGAAATACTCTCTGATTCTGAATTTAGCGTCGTTAATTTCCAACTAAATTGTGTTTTTTTGAAATTCATAATTTTCTGTTTTATTTCCTCCTTGTTCTCTGTCATTTTCACTTTGTTCGAAAAATTATATTCCTAATAATTAGAGACGATGAAAGATCGAGTTTGACAGAACGGAAAAATGAAAGAAATTATACGAAAATAAATTTATAATTAAGAACAAACATCTTATACTTTGAAAAATCAAGCATTATTTACGAGCACATGATTATTCTAAAATTCATACAATGCAAATGTAAAATAAATTTAAAATCAGAGAAGAAATAGGGTTACAAAGGTAACATAAAAATAATATATATATATAAATGGGGTCGAAAAATAAACATTTTGTGTATACAGTAACAAGAAATAAGCATTTTATACTTGCACAATGAAAAAGCATATATCTAGTACTTTTATTTGCATCATTTTTTCAAATAATCAAAATTCTTCGATGCACCAATTATAATGGGTTTCTTAAGGATTCCATTAACAAAATGCACTTTAGGTAAATTTTCACTATGATATTTGAAACGAACACCCTAAAGAGCAGATAACAATTTTACATAACAAAAATATTGAACGTTGCAACAAGATTGGAGGTAGTTTTCGAGTGTTTTCGAGCTACAGTCAAATTCTTAAATACTGATTAAATCCGTTGCAACATTTGAACCGCTTTAGGCTAAAGGATAATCGGCATTTTATTCAATCGCAGCGTTAATAAGAATTTATCCAAAATATCATGAATGTGCTCCCACATTAAATGTTCTTCATTTAAATTTAAAAGTTCCAGACGTATTATATATATATATATATATATATATATATATATATATATATATATATATATATATGTAAATATATAATTTTTACCGCAGAATTTAGCAGTATAAAAACGAAAATGGCATTTAAAAATACAGAAGTTAACCAATAGAAAGTTTATATAATGAAATTTTTTCCAAAGGGTACCTTTCCTCCTTTTTAAAATCCGACAGCGTTTTAGCCTACGTAAAAAAAATCACTTCGCTTGAGCTTTATTGACATCAATTCTATATGTTTACCGAGTGAAGAGTTTTCTTTCATCTGGTGACTGGGACCATCGTTTTGCAGGTTTGTGTTCTCTGAAATAAGCCAAAAATAAAGAACTGAATAAGTAAAAATTAAAGATACCGTATACGTGGCGAAAAGCCCGCGGATATATTTATAAAGCACACAAATCTTGGCCGTATTAATTCCAGAACCGATCACCGTTACCGTCTGGGGCCTCCAGCATCAGATGGTCAATCTGGCCTGTAAAACCGGCCTCAGATATACCAAGACCGAGTGCCTCTGGTCGCACGGGCCGAACCAGACATTGTCGGAGGTCTATAAGGGAAAGAGGAAAACGAAGTAAGCGACGAACTGTCGAGCTTGTCCCGGACCCCCAAGGAAAAGTCTGACAGTTTTGTATTTTACTTTCCTAGCTCGATAAACTGCATGACATTTAATTATTACAAGAGAATACGTACTGCTTCTCGACCTTGACAATAATAATAATAATAATTTATGAGCATAAATCAGTGTCTACATGGCCTGCATCAATTTTATTCTGTCAAGCACATCAATAGATTCTAAAGTTGTTCTTTAACATTGTACATTTTCATTTTCATGCAATTATATAATTAACATTAATATATTTTTAATATATTTTTATTGAAAATATGTTGAATTATTAAAAAAAATGCTTATTATTTTTAAATTCCAAAGCTTTGCATTGCTGTAATGTTTAAGCAATAAAATATTTTACATTACTCCGACCTCAAACCGTAATTATTTCTAATTATTATTATTTTCATTATATGTATTCTTATTCTTGAATAAAATAATATTTTGTATCAAAGCCAAGAAAAATTATTATCTTTAACTGTTTCTATTTTTAGATACGTAGTCTCCATGAATCATACAACCGGCGTGTGTAGCCTTCAGTTTACACCGGACGATAAAGATTTTGGAGAGTGGATTTGTGCATTTTTATTAATAATCCACCCATGCATGTTGAAGTTGGCAGAGCTTCCATTTTACTATTAAATAATTCGCCTGGTAAAACACTTATTAACAACTTTTTTTTTTAATTTAAGTATATTTAACTGCATACTACAAGGATGGATCCAGAAATTCTTTTTGGTGGAGCTATTAGAGCTTCCCGTAAAATTGAAACAACATTTTGAGATTAACATACTTACATAATTCAAAATGCTAAGGTTAAAAATTATATCTCTTATATCTACAAATATTATCCGCAAGTTTAGAATAAATATAAATTTTTATAAAATTATAGAATATAACCAAATAAATAAATTTATACATTACAATTATTAGATTATTGTATATGGAAAATTTGATGCGGCGCTTCTTCTTATCGACATATCCATCCATAATTTCTGATGGATTTATATCTTTTGGATATGTACCATGGATTTATACCAGTCAATCATTCTTGAGTCATAGTACATCTGAGTCTTTTTAACCAAGAAAATGGTCATTTTTGGCTGATATTTTATATTATTACAGTATTATATATTCTCAAAGAATATGAATAAATTGATAAGTAAGTGTCTCACAGTCATTTAATAAATTTGAATCAATGTAGAAAAAATTGTCTTTGTTGTCATACCATTTCATATCTCATTTTTTAAAGTTCTAACTCTGATTCGCCAATATTTTTGAAGAGTAGTCTAAGAAATCCGATAAATTTTCAATCAATTTCTGACTTGCTTTAAAATTGCGGGAGGATTCTTTAGTAAGGCATAAGAGAAAAATATTCTGTTGATTTAAAAATTGTAATCTTACAAATCGAAATTCAAGATCTTAGATAATGTTCTCTATTGTTGAAATATCAACATTCTTTTTTGACTATTCTAATTCCTTTTATTTCAATTTGCAAATTTTCAGCCAGTCCACATATTTAGAGATTTCTAATTTATATCTTGCTGTAATTTATATCTGACTTTTGAAATCCGTTAGTTTTAATTGAACTATATCTATCATTCATGATTGTTTAAATATTCATAATATCTGGTACAGAGTACATAAATTGCAATATGGCATCATCGAAAACTTCGCTCTCAAAATTACAAATCATTTGAGCGAAATATTAAAAAAGAATAAACTTTCTTGTATATAGTACGAACTGCATTTACTTTATTCGTTTTAAAAATCGGTAGGTTCAAGCCATGGTTAAGACATGATGTAAAAATTGCATTTTTGCTCAGTAAGCGACTATATTTCTGACAATTTCGGATGTCATGATGTTAAAATCATCTGTTTTTACACAGATGACATATTGTTTCATATCTTACACTGAATTAGTTAATATGTTTATATTACTTAATAT
This sequence comes from Sycobia sp. Sy_11, assembly GCA_018907035.1. Taxonomy (NCBI): domain Eukaryota; kingdom Metazoa; phylum Arthropoda; class Insecta; order Hymenoptera; family Epichrysomallidae; genus Sycobia; species Sycobia sp. Sy_11. The sequence goes on along the minus strand of JACCIC010000045.1, from coordinate 1,418,426 downwards.
TTTAATACTACTTCTCCAATTTTTTGGCAGTTAATTGTAATTACTATTTACTTGCTTCCTTGTTAGATGTTTTTTTATATTTTCTCAAGATCTTCAAACTGACGAATTTCACCTCTTATATCTATAAACTCAATAAATCTTTCATTCGCTATATCGTTAAGAACATATCTTATTTTCGATATTAATTGATAATATATTAGATATATCTGTGGCTTACCAATCACTGTATTTGAAATTTGTGAGGTCTGTACATCGACTATGATTTTTACGAGTATCTTTTCTTTACAGTAACCAATTACCTCGTTTTGAATCGACTTGCTAAAATTGAACTGCTATGGATGACGTATTTTTGAAATGGAATTTCAACATTACCTATTAAGAATAATATTCTAAAACAGTTGAAAACTCGCTATAACTTACTCGATTTTCTTTAGATTTCATCAGTTTCCCATCATCACGGGAACCACGAAATGTTGTTATACGTAATACTGTTATTGTCGCTTTCATGTTTATCGTAAGATGTAAAAGTAATATTGGTAAAGCTTCTCAAACATTCAGGTTTCTAGTTTGAATAAGATTCTATAACATTGACGTTAACCTCATCTCCTTCGTTTACATATTTTTCGGCACCTTTTGATAATCTTCAACAATTGTATCATGAAATGCAGATGATTGATGCTTGGTCATATTTTTTAAAAATTTTTCTTATTTTTCAAGATAAATTTGAATTATGGTTTTCATGGGCTTTTTATGAATTTTTCATTCAAAATCAACATATCAAAAGCTATTAAATATATCAATTTTCATCAAAATTGGACGTAAGTGCTTTTCAGAAAATTATCCAATTTGAATAAAGAATGTTGCTGTTATTGAACTTTCAAATATAACACTTCAAAAATCAACTAGTCTAAGCAATTGAAATTTATTTGAAAAAGTCTAAACCGTCTAATAACTATTACTAATCTAATAACAGTCAAAGTTGAAGGTAAGATTCAAGATAGTATTGGAAACTAATATAGAAAATCATTTATTTGTTACTTTTCATTGCGCGCTTACAAAATACAAGTTTAAATTATATATAAATTTTAAAAATATGTATATCAATTGGAGGTAGGAGCATTGCCTTAAGCCCCTCTTAGATCCGTCCTTGTAGTATTAATAAATTTGCTGCAAAACGTATAATTAAATTACATCTACCAATATACTATCCAGCTATTTAAGTATAAATTTACATTTAGAATATAGATTTTTATAGGAGTTTCAAAAACTCATCAACATTTTCAATTACATTTCTTTTTTACGCTTATATTAGCTTTGAATTTTTTCAATAATTAATAAAAAATTTAAAAAAATGAAAATACTGATAGACTTTATTTATAAATTAAATATGGAAATAATAAATAATAAAATCATATTTTGTACGATTACTTTTTGAAAAGTAATGAAATAAAAAAATTATATTATTTATAAATCCATCCTCTTAAAATATAGATAAATATAGTTTTTTTAATATTGCTTTGTTCTCGTTCAATTCACAACAGCGATATATACATTAAACACCTACTAAGCATTCATTTATACCATTTTCTCTCAATTCACAGATCAGAAACTGGGTTGGCTAGTAGGCGCAATCACTTCGACAGTTCTATTCCTGCTAATAATTGTAGTAGTAGTGGTGGTCTGCAGGACTCGACTCTGCAAGCGCAAGGTTCCTTTTTTAGAGACTCTGCCACCTTCGGAGCACATACAGAGCTCCAATAATCCCGTCGATCTCGTCGACGAGCGTTACGTTCAGAGGCCGGGAAAGATTGAGCTGAGTTATGTTAATCCTAACTTTCTGATGACACCTGAGAGTATTAACAGCGTCCTACCTAATCGTAGTCCACAACTATGTGAGCGTGTCGGTGGATACTCGGGTACTATAATACGACATTATGAAGATGTCAAGAGGACTTAGTCGTGTGGTTTTTTCCCTTCCTGATGTAAACAACAACAAATACAGAAAGTTTAATATTTTCAGTGGATAACAATTAAGGCAAATAAAATTATTAATAAGGATAGATTTAGCAGCTTTTTACTATAAATTGAACAGAAATACCAATAATGCAGTTTGTAATGCTAAATTGTAGAACTACTTTATTAAAGCATTTTGTTTTGTAATTACTCTACATTGAATATACCTATTTAATAGGTATAATACCTATGTGTAAATGTATCATTTAAATATTTAATTAACCTTAATCGCGAGATTAAAATTTCATTGTTACTTCGTCTTAAGATTTTCTTTTGTACATCAAAAATATATCTTTTAATATCTATATTTGTATAAGAAAGGTCAATTAAAATTTTAATTAATATCTTTCTATGAAAATCTAGAAAACTAGATTTAATCGAATTTCACTTGTATTTTATAAAATTTAAGCAAATTCCTGATTTTTTTTTATTATTCATTAAATATATTTGTTCAATAATAAATAAATTATGATGTAAACAAATTCATGTAACTCTTTTTTAAACGTTTATTTAAGAAAATAATGTTTGGATATTTCAAATTCACTGCTGGGTAATAAATTTTTTTACAAATGTAGTTATAATTGTAAATCAGTCGTCAAATGTATAAACCCTTAATTTTCATATGATTCAATAATAAGTAAATTCTATTAAAAATTGTATATTTTAATTGTTTAGTGTAACGTTAATAATTTTTATTTAAAAAAAAGTTTAAGGAATTAGGCTGTGAGTGAATCTCATGTAATTTATTAAAGAGATCCCATTATTGAGTTTTATCCATCTCAGTTAAGTTAATAACAAATTATTGAGAAATTTTTATTATTCCATTGGATTTTTGGGACTGATTTTGCTTCTGTAGCAATCATCATACAGTAGAATCAACTTTTATATCAACTAATTAATAAATATTTTTTATTGGTCTTACAGTCCAATCAATTCAATCTAAAAATAAAAATAAAAATAAAAATAAAATAAAAATTAAAAATTAAAATTAAATTAAAAATTAAATTAAATTTTTTTTTTTTTTTGAGTCCCTGATGAGGAGCCGTAGCGAGCTCGAAACGTTGGACAAATCTTCAATTAGGTAAGGGTGTTGGGGACAGTCAGGCTGCACTTTACTAACAAAGAATTTTTTCAGCTAATATTTTATTTTCAGATTAGTCTACGGTGGTGAATGTAAACCAGGACAGTCTGACTGTCATTATAATTTTAATTTAATTTTTAATTTAATTTTTATTTTATTTTTATTTTTATTTTTATTTTTATTTTTAGATTGAATTGATTGGACTGTAAGACCAATAAAAAAATATTTATTAATTTGTATATGGACAGTCGACATAAGTACAATTGTTTTATATCAACTATCCAACTTATATCTTCAAGTTAATAAAAAAATATGTTATTATCATTTATATGGTAATATAAGAGTCAAATAAATGGTTAATACAAATATTTGAATTTATTTTGATTTAGTCATTGACTATTCTTACTTGAGTGGAAAAAATGCTTCTTGTTTTTATGCTTTAATAATCAACTCAGCATGAGTAATGCAATCTTAAAATAGAATATCTATTTCATTTTTGTCAATAGGATAATGTTCCTTCATTGAATTTTCTATAACAAATTATTTTACAAAATGAAAAATTATTTAAATGAAGATAGAAATTAAGTTTTTAAAGGAACATTAAGATCAGCTAATTTCAAATTTAATGAAATTAAAAGCTTCTCTATTTTTTCTTCATTGAAGATATTTGCATTACCATGAGATTGTAGACTTTTGTGAATTCGATTTACAAAAATACAAAGATTAGTATTTTCTATTTGATCATGAAAGTTATATTGTATTATTTATATTTCCAAATAGATATTGTTTTCAAATGGAGAGTATTTTTTTTTCAAACATGTAAATTAAAAAGTGGCCGGAAGCTAATTTGTCTAAAGTTACGGATCCATGCTCAAGCCAAAAACTATCATTACATATGTTAAATTTTAAAGCACCAGGGTTTTGAAAAAATTGTAAATCGAATTTTTCTTTAATTATGTGATTTCAAGTTGGGCATAAGTTCAAAAAATATCCCTCTTTATTATTATATACATTGAGATCTTTATTGCCACTCTAGGCTCGATATAATTCTAGATGATTAAGTGCTAATAACGAAGGGACACTTATTCTTAATGACAGTTGTATATCAGCAAGTTTTCTGATTGAAGCTAACGAAGAAAATCCATCTACCGATAACGACTTGAATAGATGTAACCGCAGCTTTAGGACAGGCGAGGGCCTCAAACTGTAGGAGATCTTGAAGTGAACGCGTTCCACACAGTATCCTACAAGTAAGGATTATCGATAGATATAATACAATTGCGATTTCTTGCGTGCAATTTGGTTGTCGAAATAGTCTTTAAACTTAAACGAAAATCTGTCTAACAATTTGGCAATTAAGTATCACTGCGAGATTTCCTATCACACTCAGTAGATGAAGCTTGCGAAATTCCTCGGGGGTCAGGTAATGCGACTCTTTTGTCAGTATAAATCGTATCTGACGGAGATTGCGGCCGATGAAATGAATTAAGACATTGTACTATCTTATCCTGATATTCTAGGTATGGCCGCACACGTGCAGGATACAATTGGTAGTTTTTACAAATGCGCAGTGCTCTGTCTATTGTTCTTGCTTGTAAATATGCGAGAACGGGAGATTAAGGTAGTGATCCTGACATTGTGACAATGTATGTAATCACGTCCAGACAGGAGTCGAGAGCAGTCGGAATTGATATTGGCCTGGTTTCACATCCGAGTTCCTGAGTGAAATTTCGTTATCTTGCCATAGAGAAACTCGGCCTACCGCTTATGAATGTCACTAAGTTGACGGTAGGATACGCGATTACAGATTAACAGTTTCTTACATAAAAAGATCTTAAGTCAAATGTAGTCGTCGGGCACACTGATTTTCCATATTTAATTCACGATTTGGTTGCACCGATAGAGCGGCGTGAGCCTGATAATGTTCCCAATGCCTCTTCATTGTTCGAGCGTATAAAAAGCCCATTAGTATAATCTTTAGGAGTTGTGAGATACTGCTGGATAGTATCAGGTATGTGAATAAGTCTTTCCCGTTTTTTTCAAATTTTGAGCCTTTATTGTGAAAAAATGGTTACAAATGAATTATTGAAAGTATTGGCCATCGCTAGTTACAACTTTTTCCCATCTTTCTGGCAACATACGAATCCCGTTGCGAAAAAATTCGACCGGTTTGGCCTCTATCCAGTCATCCACCCATTTTTTGGCTTCCTCGTAGGAATGGAAGTGCTGGTCAGCCAGGCCATGCGTCATCGATCTGAAGAGATGGTAATCAGACGGAGCAACGTCTGGACTATACGGCGGGTGGGGTAGGACTTCCCATTTGAGCGTTTCTAAGTATGTTTTCACCGGCGGTGCAACATGTGGGCGAGCATTGTCATGTTGCAAAATAACTTTGTCGTGCCTGTCGGAGTATTGTGGCCGTTTTTCTCGCAGTGCGCGGCTCAAACGCATCAATTGTCGTCGATAGACCTCGCCTGTGATCCTTTCATTCGGTTTCAGAAGCTCATAGTAAACCACACCTAGCTGGTCCCACCATATACAGAGCATGAGCTTGGCGCCATGAATATTTGGCTTGGCCGTCGATGATGATGCATGGCCGGGTAGTCCCCATGATTTTCTTCGCTTCGGATTATCGTAACGTATCCACTTTTCATCGCCAGTCACGATACGATGCAGAAAACCCTTTCTTTTATGTCGCTGAAGCAGCTGTTCGCAAGTGAAAAAACGCCGTTCGACGTCTCTCAGCTTCAGTTCGTACGGCACCCAATTTCCTTGCTTTTGGATCATTCCCATGGCTTTCAAACGCTTGAAAATGGTTGTTCGGTCAACTCCCAATGCTTCAGCAAGTTCTTCTTGCGTTTGACAAGAATCTTCATCAAGCAAAGTCGCCAATTCTCGATCTTTAAAGATTTGCGGCCGCCCGGAACGCTCCTTGTCTTCCACGTCGAAATCACCGCTTTTGAAGCGTCGAATCCATCCGCGAACACTTGAATCATCGACACAACCTTCTCCATAAGCCTCCTGAAGCAATCGATGCGTCTCGGCAGCAGATTTCTTCAAATTGAACCAATAAAGTGAAACTTCCCGCAAATGACGTCGACTCGGCTCAAATTTCGACATTTTCACGATATCAAAAATTTATGATGCGAAAAAATTTTAACTAATGTGTTAGTATGGAATTGTTGACATATGAATAAGCTTTGATTATGACATATGTAACCATTGAATACTCGCACGGTATTGGTGGCGCCATCTCTTACAAAAAACGGGAAAGACTTATTCACACTCCTAATAGTTCTGTTCATTCTGTCCATTTTAACTGCTTCCCCACGATAATGTTGTCTAGAGCCATCTCAAATTAGAGATATTTTAGAACAAATAGACGTTGTTGGTGCTTAAGTAGAGTTTTGATTAGTAGCTGCAATTGCTCAGCTATCTTATTAACAAGAAAGCTGCGTATTAAGTCTAAAACGAAAACATAAGTCCAAGGTAGAACCATGTAGGACCATGTGTCCTTACAACTCATGGCTTACGCAGGTATTTACATCTGTAGATCTTGAAGGTCCTGCTTGCGTCTACGACTGTTTTTCTATTATTTCCAGAGAGAAAGAGAGATTGATAATCCTACTGTAGCTGTGAAAAAAGATACCCGTGCGTTGGAGCAAATTTTTTAGTCCACGTGATAAGATTACAAGGTTGCCTAAGTCATCTACAAAAGCCATAGCGTGAATAGAAGTATTGTTGAACCTTATACTGTAATCCTGAGGTAGGACTTCTCTCGTAACCCGTATATGGATGGAGAGGTCTATCCTGCGCTAAATGGAAGAGTTGAGGCTTTGTCAGCCTGTATTTTTAAATATAAATTATTAACATTACTTTTCAAGTAAATAGTAGGACAAAGAAGTAAGATTTTTGAATAGATGAAACAAATTATACTCTCACCTTTTGTTAAAGGGAAAAGTCGGTTCAGAGAATGAGACGATACTCGTCCTTTATCTTCTTTACGTTTCACTTTTGTACTTCGATCTGACGAGCATATAATTTTACTTAAGCGCGTTAAAACATTACATTACAGGTTTATACTTTAAGCGCGTTAAGAAATTATATTACATTACAGTTATTACAGTTTTATTACATTACATTACATTATATTACAGTTTTATACTGATTGTCGAGTCTTAATAACTTAACGCTTCGCCCGTACATATTTTGCTTTTTCTCGCACGTATATTTTATTATATATACATATGAGGGCAGTTCAATAAGTACCCGCGTTTGAAGACAGAGGACGTTCCTTAAGGGAGCTGGTGTTATTATCGTGTGCTGCCGTATCGCAGCAAAGGCCGTAGGTGTGTCGACTGGAACGGCAATAATATTTTACATGATAGGTTGTCTATGAAAAAATTGTCGGCGCGATGGGTGCTGCGATTGTTCACGGTAGACAACAAGCGGAAGAGGCTGTTAACTTCGAAGCAGTGTTTGGAACAATTTAAACGAGATCCGAAGGACTTTTTGCATCGAGTTGTCACCGTTGACGAAACCTGGATTCATCATTATACACAAGAAACTAAGCGACAATCAAAACAACGGATTTCTTGCGGTGAATTTGCTCCAAAGAAGGTGAAGACGGTTCCATCGGCCGAAAAGGTCATGGCGACGATTTTTTGGGATGTGACGGGCATCATCCTGATGGACTTTTTAGAAAAAGGAAGGACGATCACTACTGCAATACTACAGTTAGTAATTGGACTATTTCGACAAAAAATTGAAGGAGACACGGCCACATTTGGTGAAAAAAGGTGTTATTTCATCATGATAACGCACCGGCACATTCCTCTGGAGTTGTTGCCACCAAACTGCATGAATTGCGTTATCAATTGCTGCCACACTCCCCGTATTCACCCGATCTGGCTCCCTGCGACTTCTTCTGGTTTCCTAACATAAAGAAATGGCTCGAGGGAAAAAAATTTTGCCTAAACGAGGAAGTCATCGCCGAGACAGAAGCTTATTTTGGAGAGTTCGAAACATCCTTTTTTTGGACGGGTTAAAAAAATTTCCAGAACATTGGGAGAAGTGTATTTTTATAAAAGGAGACTATGTTAAAAAATAAAAAAAAATTTTCGAAAAAATAAATTATTTAACAACGATCACTTAAAAATGATTGGAATAAAAAAAATTTTACTCAAAAATGAATTATTCGACTTCATACTAAGCTTCATATTTTTACTCATATGTATCGAAAAACAAAACTTTAGATACATACAAGCTAGAGTCTGAATGTCGTCACCTGATGATGGTAGATGTGCAAAAGAGCGACAAGCATTACGCCATGCATGTGCAAAGTAGAACACGAATAATAATAAATATTTATTGTATTTTATCATCAATTATAAAAGAAAACCCATCTTATTTTGACTCCATAATACCAGAATGAAATTCTGTCAAAACTAGTTTTCAGATTTTTGTGACTGAATATTAGTAAACATCTCGATATAGATATAGATATAGAGTTTTTACGATATAGAGTTTTTCGTATAAATTGATAATAATTTTGTTAATATAGGAGAATTAATGACACTATTAATTTCATATTATTTAAGTTTGCATATATGTATGTATTACACCTATAGGAGGTGCGACTACGAATATACATGAAAACACAAGAACATACACAAGTTCAACATACGAATCGATTACTCGTCAATTAACAAAAAATATCAGAGCAGACGTGAGGCAAAATATTTACACAAATTAGTTTATGTCTGATACTTAAATATATATATTTTAAACTTATTTACTCAAGAAAGATTTTACCATAGAACAATAGAAGTTTTACAAAATGTTTCGATAAATAATATGTTCTACATATTTCTATTCATAAAGTGTCTTGTTCGCAATCCATGGGACAAATGGAGCAATAAGTGTATACACCCTTAAACCTGGTAATCCTACAGATGTCTCTGTATCAGGAATTAATGCAATGACATCCAAAAGACCTGTAATTGGATTTTTTTGCATAACTGGTCCACCATGGTCGCCCTGTCAATATAGAAAGTACTTTTAATTAATATATTTGTGCAGTACGTTGAGAATATATATGTCTATATACATTTTTTTTAATTTCTACAAAATTTCAATGTATATTATAGTAATGTTTGTCTTAAATGCTGAAAAATATATAGGATTTCTTAATTTAATTTAAACGATTAAAGATATAGTGAAAGACGTCATTAAAGAATAACTTGCACATGTTTTTTAGGTTCAGTCCAAGGTCACATGAGGAGCGAACTGTATTTGTTAAATAAAATTTTGTATGAACATTAAATTTATGGATGAAGGTGTAGAGTTTCTATCAAAAATTTAAAAATATTTATTTTATATTTTATATATTGAAAGTTTTAAGCTATAGTGCGTTATTCAAAAGCGAAAATATCTAAAAATTTTATTTAATAGTACAATAGCTGAATTATATACTTTTATATTTATATACTTTTATTTTAATTCTATTACTATATATCTGAATTTTATTTTAGAACATTCATGCTTACAATTGATTGCTTGCCGATACTTATGTAATACAAAATTATATTCCATTTGATAATGAACCTTGCTTACACTATTCTAAATTATTTGATCAATCTAAATCATTAGTTTGCTTAAACTGTCGTGAAATTTATCAGCTAAAATATTGTAAGAAATATGAATTTAAAGAATCAGGTATATTTCATTATTGTACTAGTTCAATATTAAGGAATTGGTCATCTTTTAATACCAAAGCCAATTAAAGTATTTTAAATCCACTTAACATTATAATATCTTACATGGTGCTTCCGAAATTCACAGTCTGTATTTAGCATGTTCCAAAATACAGAACTTGAATAGTTCAATAATAATGATTTAAAGAAACTCGCTAATTAAATTTTAACAATTCAATGCAAATTTCCATAATGAAATGCCGAAAAACATCACCATTCGATCTGATGTACAGAAACATATTTTTTGCGATAAATGGAAATATGATCAACATATGTAAATGAAAGTTTAAATAATATTGAATCTAAATCTGATACGCTAGATAGATTAGAAACTTTCATAGTAAATTTTAATAGCAGAATTTCTTCTCTACAAATTCAACTTAACCATCAAGGTTTAGAACACTATTCTTTGCGTCGCGAATTTCATGATTATTTCAAAATTACAAATATTTTGATTTGCTTAATGTCCCAAAACTGTAGATTAATGAAAAAAGTAAGTCTGATTATCAACATATTTCTAACTTACTCTCAAAAATTGAGAACATTGAAATGTGTTCTTAAATTGAGCTATTAAATATGTGTCTGCAGTCCCTAGACTTGTTATAATTACTACGAAATCGGGGAATCAGTTTTCTGAGTGTTGAAAAATCAACATAAACAAAGTCAATCGACATAATACCCAAAATCCAGATAATCAAAATAATTAATCTATTTTAGATATATTCCAAAAATTGTTGATGTATAAGAATAAAATAACTCCTTTCGGAAATGAAACGATTGAAAATAAAAAAAAAACACTTCAATTATTACCAAAATCTTTGATTTTTAAATAAAAAAATTGACTATTTTCATTTCAGTCTCTGCCAATTAGTGGTGATTCTTGATATTATTGCCTTTATAGAAACATATTTAAACCCATATAAGTTAAATTCAGAAATCTGTCAAGACAACTACCGAATGAAAATATAATATTGTAAATCCTGATAATCAGCTTAAAGGTGGAGTCTTAATTACTAATAATTCATCACTTCCATCTAAACAATTATCGCTAGATACCTCATGTTAATTAATTTCTGTTCAGATTGTAATTGATAATTGTATAATCATATTATTTTATGTTACATTCTCGATATAGTTTCATTCATATATCTATTCATTCATTGTGAAAATTCTAATAGAAATAGTCGATACAAATTCTGACAATAAATTTATAGTAACCGTTTATTTCAATTTATATGATTTTAATGTAGAAAAATCAGGCTTGTTTCTTAATAAATTTAGTTACATATATATCATCTGATAATAAAGATAGTCCCAATAAGTTTCTTTTAATGTTATCTTAATGAATTTATTCCAATTATAGAGACCATATTTAGAAAATGGTATATAATAGATTTACGTTTCGTAGATAATTCCTTTGTTACTTCTTCTGTCATTAATGACAGCCTTCTTCCAGAAGCCCTCGCCATCAACATATTAATCTTAATATATTAATCAATGTTAATGACTGGTGTTGACAGTTTTATTATTACCGTAACTTTAAATGAGTAGATTATATTTCGAGCAATGAACCTTTTCAACCATATGGTAAAGAACTTAATCTGAATGATGAACATTATTCATGATTTCAATGATTCCAAAATCTAAAAATTTTACTCTATACTACTAAACGTTAAAAAACCCTTATTACAAAAAAAATATTTACATTGTCAATGGCGATCGTCTAAATAACTACTAGATTATCTAAAGCTGGAATCTTTACGTGCTCAATGTATTAAACAATATAGATCTGACTGCAGATATTGCCTATCGTCAGCAGAAGCTAAAGTTACTCTTAATGTAATGAAATTTTCAAAATTTGTTCATGAAGTATATACTTTCATATTTTAAGTTCTGTCAATGCTTAATTATGTAGATCATTTTAGGATATATAGACCAATAAGTATCCTACATCAAGCATCAATGCTACATGAAGATTGAAATAGGGTGCAATTGTTATCGTTGTTCAATAGTATAGCCCTTAACATTAAAAAAATGTAAAGTTATCTATTGTGTAAAGAGTAACGTAATACATTACACTATGAATATATATACTGAAGCAGTGTTCCTAACAAAAAGTTAACTTTATTTACGACCTGAGAGTTATATTAAATTGCAAGCCTTCAAATCATATACATATTTTATCCATTTATTGTAAGACTATGAGGAATATCATATTTATGAAAACGTCAAACATCAATTTTAGATCTGTTAAAACAGTCTTACATTTATACAAAATCTCAATATTTCCCAAAATAAAATATGAGTGTACTATATGGGGTCCTTAGCACACTTAGTCAGATATAAACATTTTAGAGTTCAGCATAGTTTAGTAAGATGCACAAGTGGTAAAAACGGTGTACAAATACATTTGTTCATAATTATGATCTTAGTGATCGGATATTGAACCTCTTAAACTTTAGATAAATACTTCTTATCATGATTTAAGTTGTATTTAGAAAATAATAAACAATTATTTTGATACTCCCTATTTGTTTGATATATTTCCCTGAATATCTATATCTTAATCAATACGACATCATCGTGAATTATACGAAACTATTTCTGCCTCTAATTTTATGTTTCACGCTCCAGCTGCTCGACTTAGACACTTTTGGAATAAGATTCCGATCGCAAGCAGAAAAGCTTCTTCCACAGCAATTTGAAAAATACCATTACAAGTTATTTATATGTCATCCCTAATTAAACTATTGTACTTAACTTTTTATAATTTAATTTTTAATCAAGTCTAATTTAAGCACATTTTCTTCGTATAAATTACTTTATTTGGGATATGAACTAACTAACAATAATCTAAATTGTTATTATATCTCATCAACACATTAACACTTGATCATAAAATGTAATGGACTTTTTTCACAAGTACAATGGTTTAACTAGGGGTAACATATAAATAATTTGTAATGGTATTTTTTCAAATTGCTGTGGAAGAAGCTTTTCTGCTCATGATTGGAAGCTTATTCCAAAAGTGTCTAAGTCGAGCAACTGGAGCGTGAAACATCTGTACAATAAAAAAGTCTGTAAAATTAATAATAAATAAATACAAATTATCTTCGCTCAAACGTTAGTACATAGTTAAACGTTGAATTTTTCGTATTAATAAGAACTGAAAACTATAGGTTTCTATTTACAATTACTGCTTTTAATTGGAAGATTCACTATACACTCTAACATATAATTAAAAATGGCACATCCTATACACTGATGTCTTTATTGAATTTTCAAAAGCTGTAATTTATGTAAGAATTGAAAAAATGACGTAAGTTTTGAGAACTATCTACCTGGCTGATAGTTTTACTAAAACTTAAATTTTTTTTAAATAAGTATTTTTTAGAATGTTTTTTTCTTATCATTATATTGTTAATTCCATACTTACAGCAACTGGACCGTCCATATCTTCATCCGTATTGGTACAGAAAAGATAATAATCAAAGTTATACGCCATTAAATAATACCGTCCTGAGGACTCTACTATTTTCCTTACAACTGCTTTACAGTTTTCCTTACTCAAAATCTTTACTGTACTAACTTTCAAGTTATTTGATGATACCCGATTGCTTAATTCAATTAAATCTGCGCTTCCCCATCCGGCTATTAGGGCAGAACCAGAAGGATATTGGTCAATCAGTGAAATTGAAGCCGCCTTTACGTACTCATTAAATACCAGTTTTTCATTCATTTTTAACAATCCTAAATTTACAGAGTTGTCGATTCTGGAAAGTTGAGTTATTATGAAGGCTTTGTTATTTCTTTAATTAGTGTGGATACAGTTAATACATTAAATACGTTAACTAAATACACAATTTACTGTCAAATTCATTTTTTTCCATAAAAAATTGAAAAAATTTTTTATCAAAATTATTGATATACTTCAGAATAGTACTAAGATATTAATCTTAATAGATCCTCCGCAAGAGTATTATAGTACATTTGTATCTTTTCATTTATCAAACCAAGGAAATATTATTAACTTACCTTTCATTATCAAAAAAACGGTGTATATATTCTTTCTCTACTCGTCGCTTCTGTTCGTATGGTGAATTATCTAAAAGTTTCGATTTGCCAGCATATAATGTAACAAAATCACGCGGATAAGTCCCATTATCTATTAACCATGCGCATCGTCCTGTAACTAGAATCCACAAATCGTTATAAATAACACCGGTGGCGAACATCACGGTCTTACTCGGTTTTCGTTCATAACCATATATTGATACTATATTCGGAAATTCTAATGGTTCTGCATCGCGACCTCCAAAGATTCGTTTGATAAAACCTGCATGTATAAGAATTTTATCATTATTTTATACATTAATGCAATGAAAATAAGATCATATTTTGATATACAATTTTATGCAATAAATTATCACACTAGTAAAAGTGAAAAGATTTTAAGTTGAACAAGACATAGAAGGAAAAGAGTTATCGCCGAGCGTAATGTTGCAGTTTATATTGACTAAATTTTCAATATCGCAAAATACGATTTTCTGTAGCTGTCTGGAAGGAGCAAAATACTACTTTTCCTCCCTAGAAAGGAAACGTATTTATGACTGCTTCCTGAGCAATCAAAAAGCAGAATTTTACTTTTCCTCCCTTGTGAGGAAAAATGAATGAACGAAACCGTGTAGTCTGGCAGAATTCTCGGTTTTCCGTACCTACGTAACATCTGGTATTTACGATGTTTAGACCTACGTTCGAGTATATGCCGCCACTCGACCACGGGTTCGACCTTTTTTTGCACTTTGAGTTAGGCATTCGAGATTTTTACATAAAATAAGATTTATATTCTATGTGAAATTTATTATAAAAATTCTTATAATGTTTTTTAAATATTAAAAATTATCTATATCCTTTTGTAAATTAGTTTTAATTTTAAATTCTATTTATTATGCTATTAATTTATTAAAATTTTAATTTAAGTATAGATTACTAACAAACTTATAATTTCCAATTGATTAGTTTTATTTATTTTTAGAGAAGGGGGCTCCGCCCGCCAACCCTCGGTGGGGGCTTCGCCCCTGGCACCCCCACCTCCCGATCCTATATCTGTTCTTAACACACTTTATCAATTTCCAAATAAGAGGAAATCGTTTAATTTAATGTTATGAAATTCAAATAAATTTCAAGAATAACCTTAAGAGAAAACCGATAATATATTTTTTTCAAATCCAAGGAATTACATTTTATGTTACGACAACTTATTTCGGAGCGAGTATCATCTGGACTTTTAAATATCATACCTGTTCACTCTATCTAAGTATGACTAACACATGAGGGGGGATTTGACATGGTTTAATTCTGCGAGTTTGCCATTCAATTTTTTTGTGCATTTCATTGAGAAAGAAAAAGCGTCCTCGTATGGGAAAATAGTATGTACTATTTTCATTTTACAAAATTTAGCTGAGTTCTAGAGAAAATCTAGCAAACGTAAGACTTTAGACAATTAAATTAACATTTAAACAATTCATTTTAACACATTTTAACATTTTAACAATATTCTTATTATTAAGAATAATTTATCTACTGTTTTCTTGACAAGCGGACCTCGAAATTCGTGTTTAGGAAGTCAAAATATGTTTAGAATAGAATGTTAATTCAAAAGTCATGAGAACACTTCCTAGACTCATGTCATTCCTTTCTATCCGACCGTTGTTCTACATTTACCTTATAAATTTGTTAATAATTTATGTCATATTATATATATATAGATTTTCTCAATACCAAGAATAACGAAATTAATAAAATACTTTTTTTTCTTTCTTGTATATAAAGGGGAATTTATTGATATTTAACACTATTGACATTTTCTAGATTGTCCTAAATGTTTTCTAATTCAAGTTTTCTTTGCTAGTCTGAGGATGGTTCCGGGATAAAAATTAGCACAGACATGAGTCATTCCCAAATTCTAGATTTAAATTCACCAAATAGCTCTTTTTGTTATTCAAGTTCCTGTTCCAGTTTTTTCATAGTCAAACGACGATCTTGGTCAATTGCGATATGCACACGCTTGACATTATGCGATGATATTCCCGTCTAAAGTCGACCAGAAAGAAGACCATTGTTAACAGATGTGTGGCCACTTTTGAACTACCTATATCGCTCTTTTATGTATATTGTGCCCATACATTTATTTCCAAAAGCCTCTTACATCATCTGGATAGTTTCTACGCAACTTTTACTGAGATTAAAACAAAATTTGATGTAATCTGCATCCATTATCTGCAGGTATCTGCGATTAATTATCTATATTTGAGTACTATGATTCAGTCAACGCTTCTCGCTCTTTCGATAAGCGTTGAATACACAAATATAATATACGAATATGTTGAATACACAAATTTTCTGATCTCTACTCAAAGGTATATGTAGCTGCAATTTATCTGCATATTTAAGTAGTGGCGGACATTCTTGCTAAAATAATTAAAAAATCCAATGTTGAATTTTATGATTCAGAAGTTATTAACTGTCTTCCAATGTTCATGTGGCCAGGTAGCGAGATCGTGCTTAAATGGTATGCAAACAACCATATTATTGGAATAAATTTGTAACAAATTACGTATCATTAATTCAAATGAAATTAATCATAGCGCCGACTGGGCGCATGTCTCAATAAAGGAGAATTCCACAAATATGGCAACATGCGGAGCAAGTCAGATGGAATAATAAAAATTAATCTTGTGATGTCATGTTGCCATATTCGTGATGACGATTGTTCGTTCATCGCACATTACATGCGATCTTTACGCAATGTATGTAGACGTAAAGAGAGGATAAGCATATTTTATGGTCATCTCAAAAATTACTGATGTTCGCACAAAGGCTTCTTCGTATAGCATAGTATAGTTTGTTTTTTGAAGATATTAAACTTTTTCGCGTCGGTAAATTCTTACCCAAATGTAACTGATTGAATAAATGTAATCCTTCTAAAGTAGAAGGGATAATTTTACGCGTCCTTGGTGGACTCGCGATATTAAATTTACTGTTTGAGCAAAAGTACGTTCCAAAATTACAGTGACAGCGCTCTTCAAATCTCAGTCACCTGTATCATGCAAAAAATCTGGCATCGGGCAAACTCCTCATTATTCGATATGATCGATATCCTTCAGCTAAATGATCATTAGGGGTGATTATACAAACATACCCGGTACCGAACGGACATATAAGAGTGGTAACCGTGCTAATCGCATAGTGCATATTGAAATGAAACATAGTCTTTACATAACCTTCTATAATTTATATAACATATATTATATAACTTTATATAGTCGAAACATAACCTTTATACATTCAAATGGAAGAAAATACTTATCAGTATTATAGCACATCAAAGAAATATCGCTCGTCCTTTAAATGAAGGCAAGTGGAAATGATTCAGTTATTCGCGCGATAATAAAATGCAGGTAGCAGGTATATAATATTTTACTAAACTTTAAAGCAAACAGTATTTTATACCTTTAGGATAAGCCAAAAGGCATTGTTTTGATAAAAAATATCTTATACTAAATTCTATTAGAAAATGATTAATCATTCAATTAATTTCCTTATTTAAGAAATTTTGAAATTTATTGTTGATAGATACCAAACTGATACCTTGGTGGAGTGGCCCATTTACACCTCAGGCGCTCAATATTATTCGTCATTACTTGGATGGCTGACCACTCGGATCTTTCGGTTTTGTGATTCATATAGGTATTTTTCACATTTTACAATGACAGCGAAAGCTGCGAGATTGACCAATTCTCGCAGGTTTTCCAAATCAAAAGTCATTCAATTAGGACCATAAGTAAATGTGAAATGAATGCAATAGGATATAGCTTAGCTTATGTTAGTTTGTAAAACGGAACAAAAATGAAACACAAAAAACATTCAAATAAACGTATACGTGAAATAAATAAAAGAAATAAAAACATATTGTTAAAATACATATAAAACAATGCGCACAATAGTAGCAAACGATACTCGCGTAATGCTTATAAATTTCTGCTATATGCGAGAACACGTTTAATGAAAAACAAACATGAAACAACAAATTTATAGTGACGCCTAGTAGAAACACAATACACACATCGAAATTACTCTCTGCATAGAATTGGGGTCTGAATAGGAGCAAAAGTTGAAAATTTCAGCTAGGATCTGGTAAAAATTCAATTTTTAGTATTTAAGCAATATGTTTCTAAATCTAAAGATAAGGTTCTCATTAATAAAACTTACCTGCTTGTATAACCGCAAAAAGAGAGATGAATAAAATTAGTTGGATAGTACTGAACTTCATTTTGATAATGAATAGAACATATATTTGAAGCTCAATTTATATATAGCTCAATTAATACACATAAAATATAGTGAAAAACATATCTATTATAATAAGCAAACAGCGTACGACAATATGTGTCAATCCCATCATACACCAATATGATTATGTCATTTTACTTATATTGTTCTAATAATTATGAGATAAATATAATAAAATTGGATTATGAAACAAAGTTTTATTGCTTCTCTGAGCTTGATACGTTTATGGTTATAAATATGTGTTACTGTTTCAGTTGTTTAAAAAAGAAGTATCAAATTGCATTATTTGCATAGCAAAATAATTAATTTATAAATATGAAATTATCTTTTTCTTGTAAATTTATATAAATTTTTTTTAAAAACCATCTGAGAAATTAATTATAAATACAGATGATTTGTTACAGAATTAGTAAATTTAAATAATGAATGACTATAAGGAACAGTGATATTTTATTATACGTGTTTTTTCATATCTTGTACGCATTTAATATTACAGGTATTTATGCTCTATTTAAGAAGGTCACAAGACTGATATACTGAGAATTCATTTGTACTGCTCAATTTTGATTCCGATTTAATTTATATTCAATTAATTATTCTTAGCTAGTAAATCAAAGATAGTTTTAAGTTATGCGTGTATTTACTTCAAGATTTTATAATATCATTGTCGTATTTTATATAAAATATTTTATGTAAACATATACAAAAGGCTTAAAATTTCTCTTATCCCTTATATTCCTCATTAAAAATCTCTTTTTCCTGATCAATATTTATAAGACGTATTTTAAGATTTTTTTTCAGTATTTACAAAGTCATTATTATAAAGGAGTTAGCTAATTAGGGCTAAGAAAGACTAAAGGTAATGTCGAACTTGACAACGAATTAATTATCAGATGTTTAAAACTTGTTAAAAATTTGCGTAGAGATGTTTTTGTAAATCATTTTTAACTAAATTAGACTCGGGCAGTCCTATCCGCCACTTTTTTATTTGGTTCCAGAAGGCCTGTTTGAAAAACAAATATAACCCCTAGGTACCTCACGGCTACTTCGGTATTCACCATCGTATCCCCAACCTGCGTAAAGTGTATCTTTGGAATACGTTTCTTAGTCAGGTGCACGATCTCTGTTTGCGCCGCCACCAGCTCTAATCTATTGCTCTCCATTCATCTCTCCACACGATGCATGACTTGATTGAGTCGGATCTGTGCAACGTCATAATCCTTAGCGATGATGACAGCTGCTACATCATTTGCGTATCTAACTAAAAAGGTGTCGTCAGGCATCTACATCTGGAGGATCCTGTTATATGAAATGTTCCACATGTCGGCCCCAAACATAGAAGCCTGAGCCACCTCAGCACTAAGCCTTTTTCTTCTTCGTCCATTTCCCCTCTCGCTCCATGGCTTGTGAAGCGGTTCGCAAGCGCGGCGAAGGATGCGCATTGTAGCACTAATCATCTCCTTGTCTTGTTCAGTTGCCGATAAACCACTTGAAGTTCAACACAGTTTCACCGTCCGCGTTCGATAGCATGTGAGAATTTCTTTTTGTTTAGCGTTGCAACATTCCATCTGTGAGGCGCTCGAAGTCAATTGCGTCCAGTAAAACTGGTGACCGCTGGCGGTAAGAATTTTTTTTTTATAGAGGAGAAGAAAAATCCTTTATGGATCCCGGGGACCGGTCCCCGGGTATGTGGGAATCACCAAGAGAAAGGCATAACCACTAAAAAATTACCTCCTCGGTGCATTCCCGCGACTGCTTCCTGCAGCTCTGGAAAGAGCTGCAAGCGGGAGTCGGCTGGCGTGCACCGAGGGAACCTCCTCTCCCTGGCTCAACTCCCCACCCCAGAAACCGCCGTTAGGCATTACTTCGGAAAGGGGACCAGGATGATCGCCTTTGGGCGCCATCATATCCCATCAAAATAGAAGGATCCATGGAAGGTCTGCCTTCTTCCGTCTCAGGATATCCTCGACCTCGAGCATGAGGGGGACGATGCCTTCCAGGGTAATCCTTCCAGCGTCCTCCCCCAGTGCCCTCTGATACTCCCACTGCCCGCACACAAAAAATGTATGATGGGTATCGTCTTTTGCGGATCCACAGTATATACAACCTAGATCCGCGACTTTGCCCATCTTGTGCAAGTATGCACAGAAGTACTCAAGGCCGGTCACCATGTGGATGAGATAGTAATTTACCTGCTCGAACTGCCGACCGCTTCAGGGGGCCACCTGACTTATAAGTCTGGCGGTCCACCTACCACGCATATTTTGCTCCCACCTTTTCTGCTAGCAAGCCAGCGAACGCTCTCTGGCTTGCAGCTTCCCTTCGGTTTGGCGAAATGTCCTGTTCATCTGGTGGACGAACTTCCGCTCCTGGGCCAGGAGGTCTACCGGGATCACCCCGGCAACCACTAGGAAGGCGACCTCCGAGACCGTGCGATACGAACACGCTAAACGAAAAGCGCATATTCTCTGTACAGCCGCCATGCGCCTGCGATACTTTTCGTATTGCAGCGTATCGGCCCAGACTTCAACACCGTAAAGCATGACGGGCTCAGCAGATCGCAGTAGCAGCCGCCTGATGCAGGGGCGTTGTCCTCTTACGTTGACCATGACCCTGCCAAGGGAGGCCGCCGCTACTGCCGCCTTGTCCGTCGGCCTTCGAATATGTTCCCAGAAGGTGAGCTTCGTATCTAGCATCACCCCCAGGTACTTGATAGATGCCTTGGTCAGGACCGACATCTCCCCAATAATTGGCGGCTGTACTCTGAGGACGCGCTTCTTCGTAAGGAGCACAATCTCAGTTTTCGCTTCCGCTACTTCCAGCTCGTGATCTGTGCCAGCGTCATATTGCGCGCAATAATAACAGCTGCCACATCATCCGCATACTCGATCAGCGAGCAGTCTTCCAGCATGTCCAATCGAAGGATCCCGTCATAGGAAATATTCCATAGAGCGGGACCCAGGATGGAGCCTTGGGCCGCGCGACTCGTTAGCTCTTTTCGCTTAGAGCCGTCTGTCGTTTCGTACAGAATGGATCTGTCCTTCAAATAATCTTCGATGATCTGGAGTAGATACTTAGGTACATTGAAGTACTTCTCCAGTGCCCCCAGCACGTCTATCCACCTAACTGAGTTGAATGCGTTTTTGACATCGAGTGTCACCAAAAGACACCCAGGTCGGAAGAAGTGATTCTCCCGCTCCGAAGTCCTGGCCGCCTTCACTACCTCCCGAATAGCATCTATGGTTGACCGCCCTCTCCAAAAGCCATACTGCCTCTCGGAAAGGTCACCAAATGTAAAAAGCGCTGCCTGTAGGCGGGGTCTCACCAGCTTTTCCAGGAGTTTCCCGGCGCTGTCTAGCATGCATAAGGGTCTTTATACCTACGGAGCACTAGATGATCCTTTGCCCTTGCCTATCTGTACAAGTCTCACCTCCTTCTAGCAGGGATAAAATATTCCCGCGCGAAGGCACGAGTTGTACATGCCAAGCAAAAGTTCAATATGGCTCTGTACCACCGCTTTCAACACTTCTGCCGGAAGCCCGTCAGGTCCTGGTGCCTTTTTGTTCTTCAGAGACCGCACTGCTCTCTCTAGGTCCGCCCTTGTGAAAGGCGGTGCCTCAGGACCCTCGGGAACCAGGCGCTCATCTCTTCGTTTGGGATGAGTAGGGAATAGGCATCGACGATACCGACCATCACTTCCGCCCTCATAGGCATGCTTTTACGGAACATGCCTAATTTGCGGGCTATGATTTTATACCCCAATCCCCATGGATCGTTGTTCAGATCTTCTCACAGCTTTTTCCAGCATCCACGTTTACTAGCTTTGATAGCTCACTTTAGAGCCTTCTTCGCCGTTAGATGTTGGGCGATCCTAAGAGCGACATCACGGTCGCACCTTTGAGCCCTTTGGGTTACGCGGCGCAGCTCCGCAATTTCGTCCGTCCACCAATAAGTCAGACGGTGAGCACGAACCGCGAATTTCTTCGGTATCGCTTGCTTGCAGGCTGGGCGGATCAGATGTATTGTAGCTTCCGTTACCGCTTTCATGCGCACGCAAAGCGTTGTGCTCCTTGATAATTCAACCAGGAGGGGCTATCCGCGTTCTAGTACCTGGGAAAACTTCTCGTGATCCATCCTCACGACGATCCATCTGGCTGGGCGACGTTCAACTGTCGCCCTGACTGGTGTGGCATCACCAACGCGGAAGATGATGTATTAGTGATCGCTGACTGTATAGTCTTCGATCACCCGCCAGTCCCGCACTCGTGCGGCCAGAATCTCGGTCGCAAAGGATACATCAGAGATGATCCCCCTGTAGCCAAATCTCCGAAAGGTCGACGTAGATTTAAGATAACCAGACCTAGTCTGCATGCCATGTCCATCAGTCGTATTCCCTTAGAGTCCGACAAGGGTTCTCCCCACTCGAGAGCTTTGCTGTTCAAATCCCCAGCCACTACCAGCTCCCCCTCTATTTCTCTTACCGCATCCTTAAGGGCATGCAGTTTATACTGGAAACCCCCAATGGCATCATTCGGGGTGAGATAGTAGCTGATGTAATTTACGTTGTTGCCCCTCACCCACTCGAAGTCGCAGCCAGATCCGTGATGCTCCACCCGAAAGCGGTGCGGGTTAAAAATCCAAATCGCCGCAGTACCTAAGTCGTTGCGATACCAGACTCCCGCATCTCCATCTCGATATTGTTCGCTGACGATGACGATGTCAGCGTCCTTCTCAAGACAGATCTGCGTAAGGAGGTCGGTCGCCGTCCGACTCCTATTCGGGTTCGCCTGCGGGACTTTAACCATTTTGGCGAGATCTGGCAAAGGCTTCACGGAATACTGCACAAGCCCCAGACTCTGCTACGTGATTTAACGCTGCGGGCATGGTCCCCGGGCAGAGAAAACACTGTGGAGGCGTTCTACAAGAGACGCCTTGTGTTCCTGCTGCTTGCACCGGAAGCAAGCGGTGCTCCTGTCTGGGCCATCGCAACCTGAACCGCGGTGTCCATAGCCGAGACATCTGTAATAGCGCTCGATCTGGACCCGCCGCCGCAAGCCGCAAAAGACCCATCCAATGGCCACCTTTCCGACTTCCAGTAGCCGCTGGCCAACATCTTTAGAGAGACTCACGAGGGCTAGTCGTTTGCCGAATTTGTTCTCCATTGTAAGCCTCACCTCGAGGGGGCCAGTATAATCCCGCAAGATGCGAAGGAGGGCTCACTTCACTTCATCGAGTGTCGCGCAGCCGTTCACGTTTCTGATCTCCAAAGTAGTCTTGGGGGTCAAAGCGCGAAGTGCCGCGTTTTGCCCGACGACTTCTTTGAGGGCGTTAGTAAAGCCCTCCCTGCCCTCCGCCGAAGCCTTCTTAAACTCGATTAAGACATCGCCGTTTAATATTCGACGGATGTCTCTGATAGTGAATCCATGCTGCGAGCGGTCGACACGCCTTCTTCAATTCTTCGTTTGTGGTCCAGGATGGCCTTGCAAAAATTCAAATCGGGCAGCTTTATCTGCCACTTTTTTTATTTCGGTCTGGTGAAGAGTCCCCTTCAACTTGTGACCGAACTTTCGCTCCTGGGCCAGGAGGTTTAGAGGAATGACCCCGGCAACCACTAGGGAAGCCAGTTCCAAGACCGTGCGATACGAAGACGTTACATAAAGAGCGCATCTCCTTTATACAGCCGCCATGCGCCTGCGGAACTTTTCGTACTGCAGCGCGTCGGCCCAAACTTTAGCGCCGTAAAGCATGATAGACTTTGCAGCTCGTAGTAGCAACCGCCTGATGCAGAGACGTGGTGCTCTTACATTGAGCATGATCCTACAAACGGACGCTGTCACCATCGCATACAGTTATTCCTAGATCCTTCACATCATTTGTTGTCTAAAGTCTTCCAGTCCCTAACGTAAATGGAACCACCCTGTCTATTTTATGACGAGTTAATAGCAACAACTCGGTATTTTTCAATGTTAGCTGCAGTCTGTGTTTTGTCATCCATTCGATCACGCACCACATGACTTAGTTTAACTGAAGCTGAGCCAAGTGATGGTCACATGTGACCATTACGAGTGTCACATCGGTGGCGTACGCAAACAGGCACCCATCCATTGGCAGGTCCAGTCTCAGTAAGCCATCGTATTGTATGTTGCAGAAGACGGGGCCCAAGATAGAACCTTGGATAACCTCTCCTGTTATTCGGTACTTTTTCTTTCCATCCAGTGTTTTTTAGGTCAAACTCCGGTCTCTTAGATAATCACGTATAGTACGTAGAATATACAAGTCTATCGCAAAGGATAGCTTCAGTACTTCTAATGTTTTCGTCTATTTTACACAGTTAAAAGCATTTGAAACGTCCAGAGTAACCAGTAAAACTAATGTTCTCGTCGTGTGTCAATCTGTATTACAACTGTAGAAGATATTTACTACATCCCTTATTGCCCCGACGGTCGGTCGTCCTTTTCTAAATCTATACTGTTGGTCAGATAAGTCTCCGACATTCTGAATTGACTATATCAGTCTGGGTCTAAGCAAAGCTCGAATAGCTTCCCTGCCGTGTAGAAAAAAAGGAGAGGACAGTACGAAGAACGTAACTCAGTATCCTCCTCACCTTTACTAATGAGAGCCAATAGAACATTATTTTAAAGTTTGTAAAATACCACCTCCAACAAGATCTAGTTGTATAGTTCCAGAAGAATATTCAAATGTTACCATACAGCGGCTCGGATGACTTCTTCGGGAACACCATCAAGGCTTGGCGCCTTATTCAGTTTCAGCACGCTTTTCTTTTTATAAGCTCCTCTTACATGATCAGAGGTGTTTCATTCTCAGTCTGATCTTGTATCTTGTCTGTTCTGTCTGGATGGTTTAGGAAGAGTCCATAGACTATTCTTTCCATTGGGTTGGCTTCTTTTGTCGTTAGTATACTCGGAATTCCCAAGGCTTTGCTTACAATTTTGTGGCCATTGCCCTATGGTATTGCCCTATACTTACATCTGTACTCTATAGAATACAGATCCACAGCGCTTCGACTTCGAGCACGTTGAGCCTTTCGACTCAGCTTCAAACAAGCGCTTCTGAGTTCGGCGATTTCTGTCGTCCACTAGTATGTGTGACTTCTACACTTTCGTGACGTGGTTATTTCACAAAAGCGTTGGAGGAATTTCATCCTAATTTTCGTTAACGCTTCAACCCTTTCGCGATCCTTCAAACCCGGGGTCATCGGTAAGGGAGATTTTTCTATTTGCAAAATTCTTTCCAATTCCTTGGAATTTTCTGAGAATTCTATCTGTCGTTTATCCCGTCAACATTGTAAGATCCTTTCCAGTCTTTTTCGATCTTTTGTGTATCAAGATCACCGTCACCCAAGAAACGGTCTGGGTCGTCCATGGTGGTACGGACTAGGCGTTTGACGGTTTTTCATCCGTTCTTGAGGAGTAGTATTATATCTTCCTAGTATTCACTCTATCTCTTGTCCTTCTCGGTCTATTGGATCTCTTTCATGCACTTCAGTTAATACTGTCCGACTTCGACTGATTCGTTAATTTCACATTAGCCATTCTTAATAACTTGGCTAATATTTTTCTATATGACTGTTCTTTTCACCATTTTACTCAGAACTCCGCTTATTGTGTGAAATTGTTCTTGTAATTTTCTCTCAGCAGTATTCAGAGTTTCCAGCGATGTATTATTCCTCTATTCCTATATTTTCATTTATACATACAGTCGCACTCTTTGTTTCTGACATGTATCATATATCACAATTATTCGTATTCATACATAAACTCGTGATAAGCTGTAGCTAATTAGAAATTCTGCTGGAACCGACGATACATATATGTGAGCCACCGTAGAGCCATTCGCTGAGTCTCAGTATCTACTTTAGGTACATCGCCCATTAGGAGGAGGTACAGTGCTTAAAGACCGTTGATGGCACGCGTATATGTATTGGAGAATAATCTTTCACAAGCATCATTAACCTGTTTTAGGCATCAAGTCACTAATGAAACCTCTTCGAGCGTCTAAAATCATTCCAAACTGTGGTGTTAATCATGCACCGTATTAATATGAGATATGCGACAAAATTCAAAAATCAAGTATATTTAAATATTAAAGTACATCGCTGCGATCCCCTTCAAAATAATCCCCTCCCGCAACTATTCACTTATTCCAGCGAGTTTTCAAGTTTTCGTAATAATCCTGGAACACTTTTTGTGGGACCTCACCGAGTACCCTCATCACAGATTCTTGGATATCCTCAACAGAGTCAAAATATCGACAATTGATGAATTTTATCAAATGGAGGAATAGGAAAAAATCGCAAGGTGACATGTTCGGTGAATAGGATTGTGGTAACGTTGCGATGCCTTTAGACACCAAATACTGAGAGATGGGATCATTGTCGTAATGCAGAATCCAAGTCTTCGCGATCTCTGGACGCACTCTGAGCAGCCTTTTTCGTAATTTTTCAAGCACATTGCGGTAGAATACTTGATTTATGGTTTATCCAGGTGGTATAAACTCTTTGTGAACCATCACCTTGCTGTCGAAGAAGCAAATGAACATGGTTTTCACTTTAGCCTTGCTCATTCTCGCCTTCTTTGGCTTTGACGCTCCAAGGGAGAGCCAATGTTGGCTTGCGTTCGATTCTCGTGTCGCATATAATTTCTCCTTTGTTAATTTTCTTCGTAAAACGATAGTATTTTAGTCATATCATTCATTATTGTACGATACTGTAGAGATAAGTGGATTTGATCATTAGAGCGAGTGTGTGCGATTTGCAAGGAGCTACAAATCTGTCCCTGTGCGATTCAACATGCATATAAATCAGTGACTAAGGCACTGAGGCCTTGGTGAAAGCGGCCCCTGTGCTCAATCAAAAGATATTATCTTGTGGCGTCTGCGCCCACTAGCTGCTGCAGATGGCAAGGGATGTCCCCGTGCCCAAGACGTTGAGGCTATCGAGCAGCAGAGAAAGTATTGCACAAGAAGCCAGTAGCATTCGACTTCACCTTGTTATATATGTAATATATATTTAGAATATCTATGTGGTAAGACCGCTCGAATTTGTGTGACCATTTGTATTTACCTTCGTCGACTGTACCTCGCGTATTGTTTTTACGTTCCTTAAATTGCATCTGCTAAACTGTTATTTAATATATTTTTATCCTTTTAATCGGCTTTTTCCTCCACTCACTGAGGTTTTTTATGTCTTTATAGAAAAAAGTTAGCTTTTGTTTATAATCTTTATAATAAAAATAAAAAGAACTAATCGACCAATATATATACGTGTATGTATTAGGAGGTGAACTGAGTTTCCAACTTTCACGTTTAGATAGCGATATAAGTAGTACGAAAAGTCAGATGTGTCGGATCTAGTACTTATTTTTTAGTTTTGGCATTTATCAATAAAATTCAGTTACTATGCGCTATCAATTGTGTAAACATTACGATGTGTACGATGTGTTTGTAATAATTTTTTTTAATAGAGATTGAAAAATTTTTTAATATTGATATTTTTTTAGAATTTTTTAAAAAAAACGTAATTTTTTTAATAATGTCTTGGCACAACGTCTGCTCAGATATATGTTATAATTTGTAAAGTCGTTAAATTTATTCAACTCTTCAATGAACACCACATGTAGGATAATCAAAATCGGATTTGATAATATAATTCGTTTTGAATTATGTCAATATTGAGAGGAATTTCTAAGGTGTACATGACTGAATTTCTGAAGTTTTTAAATACCTGAGATACTCTTTACTGTTTGATTTATGTTCATGTAGAAACTTATACGACTATCTAAGATTCTCTTTGCAAATCTTAGGTTCGTTCGATCAGTGATTGTTGCTACTGCTGTTACGATAATATAATTATGTACTAATGTACCTTCGATCGTGTCGATTATTTTTTCTTCTCGTGTTGAACAATTTACTTGGTATGTGACATGTGCGCAAGATTTTTTTATGAACATCGTTACATTAGGTTTAAACAGACGATGCTATATTATTCATTCTTCCCTGAAAATTATAATTATTAGTTTCTACAATTAGGAAGATAGCTACATTGTAGTACAAGTTATTCATAAGAGTTTCTTACCTTTTTGCATTTTTCTTGTAATCGCACGCCATCACGAGTTTATGAATACGTCTCATTTCCACGGTTGTTCAAACGAGACTCTCAAATTTCCTTTCGGTAAATTTATCTATATACACGTTTTCTATGCTTTTTCGAAAACACTAATCTTTATAAAATTGCTATGATGAAACGCATATGATACTATATTAGCCAACACAATTTATTTATATTTTCCTTTCAGAAGCAATGTGAAAAATAATCTATTAGATTAGAAATCAGCTTGATTTTGTTATACGAATTGATCAGTATTTTTTGTGTATAGTGAAATTCCGACCATTGAATCCGAGGATCAAATTACATGATTAAAATATCTAGGTATTGCATTGTTCTTGAGTCATCATCACCAGTTCAAACTTTGACTATAACATTTGCTTATTGAAACAAATTATTATTGAATACTAATTCCATTGCCATATCAAATTTCATGATTTTCCCTGAGCCAGTATAATTTTGATGATAATCATCGTCGCCTTTGAGTATTCAAGCATACCCATTCTGCTATGATTGCGTTTTAAAGTATAAGATAATATTTGGTTAAACACATAACTGATAAACATACCACGTCTTACAATAGCTGATAACTATAGCTTTCTATATTTGATAAAGAAAATAATACAAAATAGTCTTAAGAGCGCAAGGTAAAATACGGCGTCGTAGAATACCTTTATTTTACATACTTGACTATTTTGCGGATTTTCTAAAAAGGTCTTCTATTCTAAATATAAAAATACAAGAAATATGATAATATAATATATGATAGAAGGCGCAGAAACAAGAATATAAAAGAACAAAAATAAAATTAATTATAAACATTATGTTTATACTTATTCCTTAATGCTGTAAATATAAGTAGTATTAAAATATTGTCCTTATTTGATTATTTATTGATTAGGTTTAGTAACTGATTAAAACAAAAAAAACTGAATTGATTATGAAATAGGTATAAATATAAATTATATATTTGTAGCGTTGAAAGTCAATTGTAGGAAGTGTTTTAAATACAACCGGTAATAGAATTCAGGTTTCTTAACAAAATTAAAACTAAGAATGTATAAAGCATTTCAATTGTATAATAAAAGCAAAATTAATAAAAAAATAGTATGATTTAGATTTTGTGTATTAATAATGTCACTTATTTTCTTTTTTTTAATCATCAATGGTATTTTGCTTTTCCAATCATATGATTTCAATATAAGATTTTCGTGCTATACATTCAATTGCTTGTCCAACTATACTTTTATGTTTCTTTAACAAAGTCGTTGATAGTCTTGATACATTCATAGATGAGAGAAACGTATATTTATTTGACTGGCTCCCATATGAGAGTCAATCATTCCTAATCTGAATAATAATGATACTGCTTATGGAGTTGCACGCTGCTTCGTCTACAATGTACGCAACCGGAATGCACTTTCCAGATAGTGAATGCTCTAGGTAACCAATGATCATTCCAGTGTTATTTGAGCATCCAATAAGATACTGCTGACGTATACTTGATTATTTGATCAATTACTTGGGCATTTTCTTATATTTGTATTTTTTCATCTAAAAAATGCATAAAAAAGAAAGATAGGTGACAGAGTGTATACTACGAACAAATTTTACGCATATAAGTATAATGTATCTATAACTGAAAATAAACTTCAATGTAAAGTATGACATCACAACCTCCATCGCCTGCAATGCTCGTAACGCATAAACTATTTTTCCCCTCGTTATGATAAGATTTAAATTTAAAATATTTATTTTTGTAAATAAAATTTATTTTACTCATTATGAATCTACAATTAAGGGATATAATTCTTTTGTAATCGACAAAATCCACCATCATATATTATTATCTGTTCAACATCATAAATATCTCTCGTGAATCCTACCTTGTGGAAAATATAAAATGCAAAATTTTCTAGAATATGTAGAATTTTAGAATTTTGAATTATTACTACGAGTATCTATTAGGAAGGATCATAAATGTCATATATATTATTGACATATCATCTGAGCTCTTTACATGCGTTCCCGGTTGTATTTGATACAATTATATTTGCTCTAAAAAATAGTAGTATATCTTTAGTGCATTCATTTTGATGAAGTGTAAACTTTATGAAAATTCTCATAAAATTAAATAATATAAGCTGTCTGTAGTTTGAATTAACGTTTTAATTATAATCACGTCATTTTAATATAAAAAAGAGCTTAATTTATTTTTCATTGAATCAAAATAAAAATTTTATTCTTTAATAAATTTTTTTTTGTATGTTATTTAACGTCACTCTATTTATGCTTCAAAATACCGGTGCTAATCATCGACGGAAGTCTACCATGTAATAAATTTTTTTTTATAATAGAGATTGAATAATTTTTTAATATTGAGATTTTTTAGAATTTTTTTAAAAATACAAATTTTTTTTTAATCATTTCGGCAATATAAAAGAAATAATGAAAATGACTATTTCATAGTATTCAAATTTGCAGATAAATGTATTACATTTAAAGACGTGCACGTGGCCGCGTGATCGCGCGCGCGCGCGCAAACACACACACACACACACACACACACACACACACACACATCAAAATGTAGAAGAATGTTTTATTCAACATAATGATAAAGAAATGAAAAGGGTACTTTTAGACGTGATGTAGCTAGTTTAAAAAATTGTTTTATACCTTATGACGTTGTGTATGAAATCCATCTGGAAAAAGGTGCAAAAAGTGTATATACCCTTACACCTGGTAATCCTGAAGGTGTATCAGTCTCAGGAATTAATGCAATGACATCCAAGAGACCTGTAATTGGATTTTTTTGCATAATTGGTCCACCATGATCGCCCTGCCAAAATAGAAAGTACTTTCAATTAATATATTTGTGCAATAAGTGGAATATATATATATATATATATATATATATATATATATACCAAATAGAGACAGTAAATTATGTGACTAATGCAAGATAAAAGGCTATATGATTGACGAATGCAAGAAATTAGAAGTATTAAAACAAATCAAATATTGTAAACGCAGAATATACATATATATATTTCAAATTCAATGAATGTTACATAGATTGCAAGTAATTTTTGTATTAAATGATGAAAAATATATAGGATTTCTTATTTTAATTTACAAGTATAAAAATATAGTGAGAGAAGAAATTAAAGAATATCTTGAACAAGTTTTTTAAGTTCAGAGGGAGCCATTCATCGATAATATTAATTTGATCTCGATATTTATTTCCGAAATCATTTGAGGAACAAACTGTTTTTTAAAATTAAATATGAAATTTGACAACCACCTATAATGGTTGAAGGTGTATGAGATATATATGAAATATTTTAAAGTAAATGTGAATTAATAGAGCGAGATTTGGGTGAATAGATTAATCTGAGATAGGTTAGAGTAACGCAACTTAATTTAAAAATTTTTGGTACAGATTTTGAGCAATACTGATGATCTTCACTTACAATGTGTGTACATATATGAACGTATAATTTTCCGTACTTGAAGTATATTAAGACAAAACTAACGGTTTCTAATAAGAATTTGTGTTTTTGATGGAAGGGTCATTATATATGAAGGCACATAATAAAAAATGGGACGTTCTATATAATTATTGATATCTTTTTTAATTTTGAA
The DNA here is from genome assembly GCA_018907035.1 of Sycobia sp. Sy_11. Taxonomy (NCBI): domain Eukaryota; kingdom Metazoa; phylum Arthropoda; class Insecta; order Hymenoptera; family Epichrysomallidae; genus Sycobia; species Sycobia sp. Sy_11. The sequence continues at coordinate 1,386,454 of JACCIC010000045.1, read as the reverse complement.
ATGTTGCAATTTATGTAAGAATTGAAAAAATTGCTTAATTTTTAAGAACTGCCAATCTGGGCAATGGCTCTGTTAAAATAAAATCACTTTGGATTTTGTATTTTTCAAAAAATGTTGTTCTTGGCATTAGATTGTTAATAAAAACTTACAGCAACTGGACCGTCTTTATCATCAGACGTACCAGTGCAGAAGATATAATCTTCAAAATAAAGACTCCAAAAGAAACGACCCGCAGACTCTACTATTTCCCTTACAGCTAGTCCACAGTCTCCCTTGCTTAATATGTTTATTTCTGCAACTTGCAAGTCATTTGATGACAGCCCATTACTTAATTGAATTAAATCTGAACTGCCCCAGCCAGCTATTATCGCAGAACCAGAGGGATATCTATCCAAAAGTGAAATTGGAGTCGCTTTCACATACTCATTAAATTGCAGTTTCTCATTCAGCTGCAGCAAACCTAAATTTATAGAATGTTCGATTCTGAAAAGTTGATATATTATTACTGTTTTGTTATTTCTTTACTTAAATGTGAAAAAAACATGAACTGAATGCATAAATCACTATAAATTGAATGTTTAACTATAAAAAGATTTAACATTGATTCTTTACTATATTTATCGATTTACTCCATAATAGTAATACGATATAGCGATCCTCCACAATAGTACTAGTTAAATAGTAACTTTGCATCTTTTGATAATTTAGATTGAGAACATATCGTATACTTACTTTTCCGAATTATAATAAGGGTGTACATATTCTTTCCGTACTCGTCGCTTCTGTTCGTGCGGGGAATTCTCTAAAAGGTTCGATTTACCAGCATATAATGTAACAAAATCACGCGGATAAGTCCCATTATCTATTAACCATGCGCATCGTCCTGTAACTAGAATCCACAAATCGTTATAAATAACACCGGTGGCGAACATCACGGTCTTACTCGGTTTTCGTTCATAACCATATATCGATACTAGATTTGGAAATTCTGATCGCTCTGCATTGCGACCTCCAAAGATTCGTTTTACAAAACCTGCGTGTATAAGGATAATGCAGTCAAAATAATATCATGTGCTAACCCTGTGTATTATGTAATAAATTATCGCATAATGGAGAAAACTGTCATATATAATATTTTTTCTTCTTTCTAATATAGGTTTTTATACAAAGTTAAAAATATTCCTAAGTGTGAATAATTATATTATCTATAAGCATAAATTGAAATAGTATGAACTTCATTTATGATTTTATTTGATTGATACACGGGCTTTCGATCTTGTCGATCAAAAATATTTTTCTGAATACATGTATTTAATTGTCAGAAAATCTCTTTATTTTAAAAGAAATTTTTTTAGAATTCGATTTTAAGGAAGTTTGTAAATGAATTTTTTTAAACATAAAAGTTGTAGGGTTTCGAAGACACCAATAATGATAAATTTTATCATGGCTTTGATATGCAAGATGATCAGTTTAATTCCACTTTTAATCGTCCTAAAATTAAAAGCGAAAAATTTTATATTAACATATCGTATACCCTTGAGTCAAGGTCATGGTGAATATCTAAATCTATCAATGTATTCGTATATTCCGAAAACTTCCTACGTTATAAAAAAAATATTACACATAATATGCTTATCGTATGAGAGGGATGAACTTTTGATGATATTATCTATGACCTTAAGGTTAATTATGAAAGTCAGTTTAATGACAGATTCGTTCGACATGGACAGGAACAGGTTGTAATCACTTGGCGTTATGTTCGGGCTATATGGTGGATGCGATAAAACCTCCCATCCGAACTCCCGTAGCTTCTGACGAGTCATCGAAGTGTGTGGTCTAGCGTTGTCCTGGTGGAACACTACACCCTTCCTGTTGGCCAATTGTGGATGCTTCTGGTCGATAGCCTGCTTCAAGCGGTCGAGTTGTTCACAGTAGATGGTAGAATGAAGCGTCTCGCCATATGGGAGCAGCTCATAGTGGATGATTCCCTTCCAATCCCACCAAACACACAGCAAAACCTTCCTGACTGTCAATCCCGGCTTGGCCACTGTTTGGGACGGTCCACCGGCCTTGGACCATGACCATTTTCGCTTGATATTGTCGTATGTGATTCATTTTTTGTTGCCAGTCACCACCCGCTTCAAAAATGGGTCGAGTTCGTTCCGTTTCAGTAGCACATCGCAGGCGTTCATTCGGTCCAGAAGGTTTTTTTGCGTCAAATCATGCGGCACCCAAACATCAAGCTTTTTTGTATCCAGCCTTCTGCAGATGGTTTAAAATGGTTTGGTGACTAACTCTCATCTCATGGGCGATGTGACGAGATGCCACAGCCGGTTTAACTCGATAAATTCCATGATTTGATCGGTATTCGTCGTCACAGGTCTTCCGCCAGCTGGCTTATCCATGGTGTCGTTTTCACCGACTTTGAATCATCGAAACCATTCCTCTGCGGTTCGAAGTGATAGCGTGCCAAAAAGGCGGAAGGGAGATATTTGACAACCTAATACTTGGACAAATGCGAGTACCACGGTTGGAAAAGGATATTGATCACCACAAACTGCAGCAAAGTCTCTCTTTATCTATTTTTTCTCTCCCAATCTGTTTCCCACCTGCACTCGCTTTGTCTTTTTCTGTTTCTATCTTTGAAAAGTATGAAGAGACGTTAATTGATGCAAACAGAATATTGAAGACCGATGATAGTCGATGAACCTATGAGAGTCGAGAGTCGCAAGAACACATGATCATACCTGGGACTGCCATTTGCTATTGTAGGCAGATGATGCAGCCTTTTAGGCAGCAAGCTATCCCAGGAACGGCATCTCAAACTAAGACAGTAGGTTGTATCAAGTTCTATCAAAGTAAGTTGTTTCAAGGTTCCATATATATTCACCGTTCTATCTCCCTACCTCTAAAGGGCTTTGGACAATATCAATGTGCAGGAACTAAATAGAGAGGACAAAATATTTAGGCATATTATGAGACAATACATCGTACTCCTAAAGACACATCACTGTTATTTGCACGCCCGTATCCATGGAGATAGGTGGTGTTTTGGATGATCTTCTCTACGGGATGATAGAAAAAGTTCAATTCAAAAACTCGCAGTCGGAGTCCATCCAAAATCAATGAGCTGATGCAGTGTTCGATTTTTGTTCGGACGTAACTACATACATCTAGGGACAGGAATTATAATAGACAGTGTAATAGTGTAATAGGCAAGAACTACAATAGGCAGCCTGTGAGGATTTCACAGAAGAACAAAATTTCTTGGATACCAAAGGACTTCGCCAGCCCGAACTAGTCGGCGCTATGGATTATATTGCAGTGAGAGTGAATTCTCGTATTTTTGGAGAACAGTCTGACCCAGAGAGATCTTGTATTTCTAAAGTTAGAAAGTACTTTGAGAACTCGGACATGAATGATATCATCAAGCGCATGGACGGAGTATGAACAGTATTACTTCTATCGATTATCCTGACTTATAGGGACTATGAAGAGCATCGCCCTCTCTTCACGATCTTCTACAGTTAGAAGTCATTAAACGATATAATACTGCGATTATCTCCACGCAAGTTCTCATTGATGGACTGATTTTTTTCGTTGTTTTCAAAAAGAGAACTTGCTAATATATAATGTTACGTCTAAATAAACATACCGCTGGCGATAAGACTAAACATCTAGAATTATATCGAGTCTAGAATGGCCAGAATGGCCTCAAAAACATGTAAGATCAGAAATGAAAAAATAATACAGAGAGACATTTTGTTAATAATGTTTTGTTAATATGCTGATAACAGTATATGGTATCTTGTAATACATCAGTATGCTTACAAATAAACTAACAAGCTTTTAGGTATGAATAAGCAAATATCCACAACAGTGTTTATCAAAATGAAAGTTTTTTGCCAGTGTACCTTATATTAACTGAATATGTTTGTCTTATTTTCTAAATCAATACTACAATAACAAAACTCTTTATTTAAAATATAGAAAATGAAAATAGTCAATATTTATTTTTAGTTTGCGTTTCAAAATTCATTCATAAGTTCGTATATAACATCATATTTTAATTTTAATGGTGATGTAAGTTATTATGTATGATAATCAAACGAGTTCTTAAATAAAATCTTAAATGAATTAATACATGGAGGTATATAATAAATTACGTAAAAACTAATATAAGAAATTACATAAAAACTTATATAGTATTTCACTATCACGATCAACACAGATGCAATTGATGAACGATAGAAATTGAAGAAAGTACTACAGTAGTAGACTAAAATATTGAAGCGCAAAGTTTTAATGAGTCGTTTCTTAATAAAACGAGGATTTCTTGGCATGAACGAAATATGTGATGCTTTTTACAGCGGTAGATATCAGGAAATCCTAGAGCAGATTTGTGATTTCGATCTTCTATTAAAACAACATATCGACACTGGTCCGAAAGTGTCGAGGTAAAGTTTCCTACTTGTCAAAAACAATTTACGAAGAATTCATAAATTTAATAGCTAAACAAGTTTTGGATATACAATAAGTGAAAAACAACGAGCAAAATATTAGTGTCGTTTTGTTGTTGACTTTGCATGTGACTGCGCAATATTATTAACTAACGGTTGTTTTGATTACTTCCTATACGGACACACACACACACACACACACACACACACACACACACACACATACACACACTGTTTCTGCATTTTACAAATAGACAATGATAAAGGAATAAATGTAAAAGACAGTATAATGAAATTAGTAAATAAACAAAATATTGATATAAGAAATTGCTATATTCAAATATATGATAATGCTAAAAATTTAACTAAATTATAATTGATTCTAATTTGACAAAATTTAAAAATTTTTAGTGTATGAGCAATGTGTTGCTAAATCTAAAGATGAATTTCTGATTAATAAAACTTACGTGCTTGTATAACCGCAAAAAGACAAATGAATAAAATCAGTTTGATATTGCTGAACTTCATTTTGATAGATAGAAAACATATGATGAAAATATATGAAGCTTAGCTTATATACTCATAAAACATAGTGAGAAACGTATCTGTAATGATAAGCAAACAACATATAGCAATGTCTGTCAATCCCGTGATATATAACTATCATTACATTTTACTCATACTGTTCTAATAATTACGAGATAAATATAATAAAATTTTATTATGAAACTATAAAGGTATGTGGCTTCTGTATGATGCTATGTTTATGGTTGTAAATTTGTGCTGCTGCTACAGATGTTTTCAAAATGTAGAGTATTCGGTTATATATAAAAATATTACATTGCATAATTTGCATTGAAATATAATTAATTTCAAAATATTAAATATTCTTTTTATTGCAAATATATAAAACGTTGTTTTAAAACTGTGTGAGTAATTAATTATAAACATAATTCATTTTTCGAAGAAATGTATAAAACTATCTAATGAGCGATTATACTCTTGAACGATGTTTCATTATTAAGTCTAGTTAAGAAAATATTATTTTCTATGTCTTTATTATGTTCTACTACAGATGTTTCTAATCTACTTAGAAAGCTCCAAGGACTGATATAATGAGAATACATTTGAATTGCTCAATTCAATAAATTATAATTTTTAAATAAATTTAAATTTATTTTTTAAATTGAAATTGAATTGGAACTTCAAGGATTATTCAGTTTAGTCCTTGAAGATAAACGGGAACCGTTCAAAATGTCGGACATTAAAGATAAATTTAAATTTAAGGTGGTGGGGACAGTCAGATTGTCCTTTACGAACATAGATTATTTAATTTTTATTTTTTAATTGTAATTGTAATTATAATTGTAATTTTATTTTTAGTAGTAATTTCCCTTTTAATTTCTACGGGAGTTATTATAAACAAGAGCTGTTTAACTGTCATTATATTAAGACTGTAAGACCGATAAAAATATTTATTACTGAAGAATTGACAATATTGAAAAATTCATAACACAAGGAAGTTGTGTTGTATAGAAATATCAACTCAACTTTTATGAGTGAAAATGATAGTATAATTTTAAAAACTCTTTCAAGAAACGAAAAAAAAAACTGTACATTAATAATAGCTGGTATAAAACACCCTTATAAGCTATGTTCATTAAAGATTGCTCATTAAAGCTGTACAAATTTGCATATGCAACGTTGTCAAGTCATTTTTTTCACTATTCTAATCCAGACTGATCCAGATCTTGGCCAACTGACCGTATATGTATACGTCGGGATATATATAGTACAGCTAACTCATTTGTTATTTATTAGAATTTACTTAGTATGATTGTTTTTTAGATATTACCTTACGGAGGTTCTATTCGAAACGAAAAGTGTGTGGAGAGGTCTGGAATTGAAATATGCTATAAATAATACCTAAATTAGTGTCCGTGAAAAATTGTAAATAGAGATGTTGGAACAATTTTCGTGAAAAACATTATTGAAATTCAATCTTTTCATCGCCTCTGTTACAAATATTATACAATAACAAAAATATAATAAAAAACAGTATAATAAACAGAGGTTCTACTTTTCAATATGGTAAAGTGTAACCATCTTCACAAAACATCCTTTATATAATAAATTGACTTTTAAATTTTCTTGTGGTAAAAACAAAAACACATTCTGTCGGTCGAACTAAAAATATATTGAATGCGAAAGTTATGAAAAATATTATGAATTATTCTTCACTACATAGCATATGTAACTATCAAAAACTGATAATACATTTATTCTATCGATGGTGAAAAATAAATACAAGTAGTAATAAAATAATCTTTATGAATTCAGAAATAATAATATTTAATTAATTAAACTTTTTATAAGTATCAATAAATATAATACATTGATATTATTATTGACTAATTGATATTATTATTGACTAAGATAATATTTGCTTAAATCATTAATAATTCTTTTATTTGAACTAATGCATGCTTTACCATTTACATTTTCGTTACAAATCGTCGAGTAAAACATCAATAATGTATCAAATTTTCTTTTTTGCAGAATCATAATAAATAAAGAAATTATTGTAGGTATAATATTGAAGTAAATTTAGTACATTATTTTATCATTGATATTTTAGACTGCAGTTGCCAAGAGCATACGTATAGAATATTCTTAAGCGTACGAAAAGCAAAATGATCCGTTACAAATTGGCTTACGCATGGACTAGCGTATGGACTTATGAGCGGTGAGACAGTACTGCCGCCCATCGGTAGATAACAACTCATTTTCAAGAAAACCGACAGCAGAAAACCAATAACACTTCCAAATATGAATGTTGCAAACGTACTTTTTTATATAAATTAATAAACTTAATAATTATATAATCACAATTAATATTGAAAAATTTTAACAAAATAATTTAATTTATTCTTACAATATAGTACATTTTAATACAACTGTTTGTTATTTATAGTATATTTTATTTTTGGGCCAGAGAGTCCCATCATGCCCACCACCCCTGTCTGACATCCCCACTTCATCTTTCTGATTATTGACTTGATTCATTATCGAGGATTTAAATATTTGTAAGTACTACTCGTTAATTTTACCGAATTTTGCTTTCATCATAAAAAAAACTAAAGTTCGATACATATGAGCGAAGCAAGTGATGACTCCATGGACGTTTTGTAATTTTTGCTTCGTTTGGGCGTTGAAACCACACCTGTGTAAGAATAACCTGCTTTGTACACTTGTATTAAAATATACTATTTATGTTTAGTAATGAACAAAATAGAGTTAAAAAGGTTATTATTAAAAAAATTAAAAGAAAAATTAATTAATACTAATTTTTTTGGTTATCGTGAAATGAAGTTATACGGAATAGATCAAAAATGTAAAGAAGACTCATACCAAATCTTTTAATATATATTTCAGGTTCATTGAGTTTTTTTTTTGGTCATATATGTATTCCTTATACTCATAGCTCATATGCATCCGGTTGAATTTTGGTGCTCTATTTCTTTAATTAATTGATTCGCTTTCTGATTGTTTATCATAGAATTCATATTTTAATATAATTTCATTACGTGCTTCTAATTTGTGAATTCATAACTTAATTTGGGTCACTGTCATTTGGGTTTTTTTGAAATGGTTCTTCTATACGTGTTTTCTCCATACTATCCCACATATTCAATACAAGTGCGAATCAGCTATCTCCCAAATGATAGTTAATTACTATATTTACACATCTATTTATAAACTTGCACATAAATGACTACATGTCATGAATCAATATTAAAATTCTTTTAATGCGTTCACCCAATGATTATTATTATATTATTATTCATTTACTTTATCTCCTTTTATGGATGGTTCACATATCAATCCATTTTATTATCCACGTATTTTAACAGCAATTTTATCTTAACTGTAGCTTATGGATTTTATATAGTATTGTATTACATTTATTAATTGAATTTAAAAGTCTATTGAATGTATAATTGAATATATAAGTAGCATCTAATACGGTGATCAACAACGATTATCTGAATGTATACGAATAAAAAAGCAAGATATATTTATTAAATAATATATTTTTCACTCAAAGATATAGTATGCGAGTCAAGCATGGCATTTCGAAAATGGCAAATATTTATATTTAATTTATTTATATAGGTATTTCAGGATAGAAAATCATAAATGCAGAGCTTCAAATTAAATAAATTAATTTAATTAAAATTAAAAAGACATTAGATTACAGATACGGATGAATATATCTCATAACCAACACCGAAAATATATCTGATAGTAGAGACGACCACTGTTAGATGTCAAAGACTCAAGTCTGAAATTCAAAGACTATTCTTGTTAGAAATTCAAGACGAACTGTCCTTTCTTTTCTGTTTAAAAAAACTGAACGACCCCCAACTTCTTATTAGTTTTCTATTTATAGTTTATATTAAAATTTATATTCCTTGAAGCCCTTAATAAATTTTGTTCATTAATTTTATAATTTCAATCAGATAAGTACGTAGACTCATAGACGTTGGATTGAATTCCCAGTGTCCATCAGAAGTGCAAAGGCTGCTAACTCTTCGTACGGTTCGTTTTCTCGTTACTTACAATCGCGCCGTATGCTGAACAGTTCTCCAGTTTTTTTGAAAATTTTATTATCGGGTTGATTTTGATCATAATATTTTGCCGGTTCGAAAGTATATTTGTGGACGTCGTTATGGGATTTTCTATTACGATATCGATATCGATATCGATTCTAATATCAAATGTAGTCTCCTTTTAATTGAATACACTTGGTCCAGCGGTGTTACAATTTTTTTAACGTGGCGACTATTATTTCGTTATTGGAGTGGAATCTCTTCCCGGTGAGCGAATTTTTTAGGTTCTGAAACAAAAAAAAGTCGCACGGAGCCAAATCTGGAGAATACGATGGATATGGTAGCAGTTCGTGGCGTAATTCGACCAATTTAACCGTGGCAAGTGCAAAAGTGTGAGCCGGTGCATTATCGTGATGGAAAAGAATTTTCTTTTTAGACAAATGTCCTGTGACTGTTTTGCCCTTCTCCAGATAGTCAATAAAATCACACCTTGAGAATCACAGAAAACAGTGGCCATCACCTTTCCGGCCGACGGGGCCGTCTTCGCCTTCTTCGAAGCAAGTTCACCGGGTAACGTCAACTTTTTTGACTGCTCCTAGGTTTCTGGAGTGCAGTAGTGAATCCATGTTTCGTCGACGGTCACGTAACGACGCAAAAATTCTTTTGGATTGCGATTAAAGAGCTCCAAACACTGCTCTGAACTGGTCACACAGATGCGCTTGTTGTGTGTAGTCAGTAAACGCGGCACCCACATTTGCTATCATTTGCTTTCACACGCTCTCAAAAAGAAACTGCAACTACGATCGGGCTAAAATTTCATCTGTAACCGCTTACAGGAAAATACTGGACTGTAGTGTATTTTTGGTGCGATAGTCGTACCATCTGGCGGTGAGGCTAGGTATTTGTCAAATTATCCACGTACTTCATTAATATCAATAAATCATGAAGTTACTCTAATAGGATAATTTTATATATAGAAAATGATATTGCAATAGTATCAAATTGAAAATTTTAATTGATAAGCTGAACTTTTGTACTTTTTATATCTACTTGTAGTTTAAGATGTGCAATTTTTACATGCAATAATTAAATGAACCTTTATAATAACAATAAAAACAATATAATATCTATATTGTTTTTATTTTCATAGATATTTCTATATACATATATTAAGTCATTTAAAGGGTAATAATTTAAAAAATGCTATTTGTTTTATGTTATTTAACGTCGCTCTATTTATGCTTCCAAATATCGGTGCTAATCAGCGACGGAGGTCTACGATGTGTTTGTAAACGAAGCACATGTAAATTATTACAGCGATACTTGTGTCAACGGCCGAGACCGTGATTTGAACTCGGATGACCAAGTTACTAGCTCTTCGCTCTAGCGATCGAGCCATCGTAGGCCTAAAAATGCTATTTATTCTATGAGAAAGTTATGCGATAGCTCGTATTAATAGAGCTGCACTTTTTAGGCGTGTTCATCTCACACTTTCACGCTGAACCATATACGTAGCGTAAAAGCAATAGCGTTGTAAGATGGATTATCGTTGCTTTTTCCTGGCTATGTTTAGATCCTAACTATTTTTGAATGATTATTGTATAGGTGTTATATTATGTCTGATGAAGCTTTTTCTTTTACTATTTTCAGATGAGAATTTGTCTTTTTGTATTGTTAGAGCTTCATTAACTTTCTGATTAAAGACCTTTTGCTTCGATCGTAATTAGTATATTAAATTTTGTCAAAATTACGCTGGCAGCATCAAGAACTGCACACAAGAGATATTGTGAGATCAAAATATTACTATTTGGAAAAATTCAAAAATCGCGGAAGATGATAGTGATAAATGTATTTTTTCGTTTGTGCATCTGTTTTTTTATGTATTCTGTCTAGATTATATTTTTTCTATTGCTATTTCTCTGTTAAAGAAGTTGAGTTTCAGAGGTTTTTATACTTTTGGGCTTTTTTCGGTCGAGCATATCAACGTTTTTTATTATTGTGCTCCAGAAAACAATAAGTATTTTATTTCTTTCCTCTCATTCCTTGAATAATATTAACAAGGTGATAAAATAACGAGTGAAATTTTCACGACTCAGCTCGCACACAAGCACCTATTTGTATTTTAAAAAATCAACCTACAACTCCTTTTAGTTTTGCTAAAACGAAAATTATTTAAGGCAAATTTTATAAAAGTTTATAGCAATTAGAATTATACTCGATCTATTTTATTTAAGCAAATAACCCATGATTATTGATCCTAGCGGTTGTTACGCACTTTTATAATTTAATACTCATGCATACTGCAATTACGCCAAGTAAGGACCGTTACAAGCTGCAAAATTATACATACTGGTTCATTGCTTCAGCGTCTATACAAAAATATCTGTCGAGACTGTTGTCAATGTGATTCTAGAACTGTGTATTTAAAAAAATAACTATTTATATATGATTTATTTATATGTTTCTTGAGGATAGAAAATAAAAAGTATAGAGATTTAAGTTGAATAAATAAATTCAATTCAAATTAAAAAGAAATTAGATTATAGATGCAAATTAGACTTATAAGAAACCGCCCATTTGATCAATATCTCGGGACCTAGGACTCTAACTGAGCACACCATTAGACTCGAAGACGACATTCAGATAAAACAGCGACACCTATCTCGAAAAACTATGAATACAGAACATAATATACGAGGAAACGGACAAACTCTAGCCGAAGGCACAGTATGATGGTCCAGTGTCCTGTGGAGTTCAACGATCGTACTAGTTACCAAGGACGAAAAAAAGAGGTTTTGTATCGATTTCAAGTCAAGTCTCAAACAAGTCTCAAGGGAAAATATCTACCTACTACCACAAGTGAACCATTGAACTAAAGAACGGATACAGGTCGAATCTACTTGTGCCAGCGAGCCGACCGCTTACCACATTCACCCTGCCTGACCGGAGACTGTTCGAATTCACCGTAATGCCATTTGGGCTACACGCCGCACCCGCTCCATTCCAATGGCTACTAGATAACGTTATCGACGAGAAAATGGCGCTATACGCTGTCACATGCCTCGATACCATAGCGGTGTATGCAATTGACACGACACCTGAAGAGCCGATCATTTTCGAACCAGCAGCCGCACCCATTCTATTTAAATGTTAGATGAAGTACAACACCTATTAAATGGCGGCGAGCGTCTCGCTTTGCTTTCGAGAATGACCACCCTTTATTGACTATTATCAGTGTTGATATTGACTATCGCCACCTTGCAAATAGGAAGAGTTGACATGGTCCACCAAATTTCCGTTTATTAATAAATCATTACGCCATTAATACAAATACAATATATGGACGGCGGAAGAAAATTTACCAAGTCATTCCAGTTGCGAATGTTACTCCTTTTGTAGCCAATCTCAGCAGTCTTTTCTTACTCTGACGTTACTTCTCAAATCGCCAGCCATCGTGGTGGCTCGTTAGCGACGACATAATATGGGGACGGCGCATTGGCGCGGCCTCGTTATCAACAGTTGGCTGTTGGCTAAATGCGTACTTTAAAGTCTACTAACAGATATGGTATAAACTGAAAAAGAAAAAATATTATAAATGACTTATTGTATAAATAGTACATTTCTCACTATGTACGAAAAGGCTTTATTTACGAAAAGAGGTTTATAAAGAAGCCTTTATGTAATAGTAAGAACTAGATTTTTCCTCATAAGAACCGGAATCAAGCAGCGAAGGTGCGATTTTTAAGTTAGAATGAAGAAAAGTATATTAACTCAATGTAGAATTGTAAGCATGCTATAGAATTATCTTAAAATAAAAAGTTCATTAAAGTTTAGATCTATTCATTAAGAAAAAGTGTTCAATGAAGTTATATTATATTTCAATAAATGTTCAGTCTTTTTACGTTTTTGTTCACAAAATTTTTTACATTATAAAGCAAAATAAACTAGAATATAAATAAATAAATATGTAATGCACACAAATCTTAATAATTCTATATACTATATGCATGATAAAATACTCATTTTTAAATTAAATTTATTCATAAATAAAATATTAGCATAAAAACTTTTCATAAGTTTCATAATATCAAACACTTGTGTTATCAAAATATCATCAATTTCTATTAATTCCTAGATAATATGCATATATTAACTAAGAAAAATGAGTTAGAATACGTAGAATATAACGTATCCATTTTCAAGAAAAAAAATTCCGACTGATTAATTTACATTTTGTATATTCTGTGATATAGCATAAATCAATTGAAACTAATGTTAAATATTAATTAATTTCTTTTAACAGATCTTTTTATTAATTTTTTAATGACAAAACTATACATTTGCTGATGGTTGTTGATAAAGTTAACTACATATATCAATAATTCACGTGAGAAATTCAGATGGTTTTTTATTCGCTGTGAAAGTGGAAATAATAATTGAAAATGCTGTTCAGAAGCATATTTTGAAATATTTAGTAAAAAATCTTGATCAATTCCGATTTTCTCACAATAGGAAATATTTGATCAGATGATGAATCAAACGTCATCAATTAGCGTTTAACCAACTTATAATTTTTCGAAATTTTAGTTTTTCCATATATGCTCCGAACATTTTAATCTTACGTTCAGGATACCCTCAATGCTCTCGTACGTGAAGATCATCGGCGAACCGTTGATCAACTCAGTGAGATGAGTGAAATATCATGGAGTTCAGTTTAGAGGATTTTATCCAAAGATTTGTACAAATCATTGGCAAGTGAATGATTCTTCCACCGTTACAACGCACCGGCCCACACCCACACCCCCCTCCCAACGAAGATAGTCATGGATAGAAGCGTAAAGTCCCTGTAAAAAAGTCACAACCCCGAAGTAAGTTACTACCCCGACATACATATCACACAGCCATTTCAAACCACGATAATAGTTTTTTAACATTACCAGTTAAATAACACTACCAGTCCCTGTTTTACCACTTTACATACCGACAAGAATTACAGTTTATTACTAACCACACTTCAGCATATACATTACTTGCTAAAGTGCAATAAGCACAAAACTCTAATTTTTCAGTAAAAATACTTCAGCATTAATCGCTGAAGTGCATTTAGTAAAAAACTGTAATTCCCGTCGGTACGTGAAGTAGTAAAACAGGGATTGCTAGTATGCAAAAAACTATTACCATTGTAGTTTGAAATGGTTGTGCCATCTGTATTTCGGGGTAGTAACTTACTTCGGGGTTGTAACACTTTTTAAATGGACTTACGACTTTAACACTTTTATTTCTACTCACCGGACGTGGCCCGCTATGATATATGTTTGTTCCTAAGACTTAAAAAAGACATGAGAGGAAAGCGTTTTATCACTGTGAGGAAATAAAACAAAAATCGCAGGAAGGGTTGAAAAACATCCCGATAAATGAATTTAAAAGATGTTTTGACCAATGAAAGCATTGTTTGTGGAAATGTATTGTGGCCAAGTGAGAATATGCTGAATGTGATACAAATTTGATGTAAAAATATTAATAAATAAAGAAGTTATGACGAATTGTTGCCCCCTCCCCGCCATATGTAGCGAAAACTACACCAATCTTGGCCGAATTAATTTCAGAACCATTTCCGTTTGGGGCTTGCAGTATGAGATAATCAATCTTTAGTCCCACAGGCTGAGTCAAATGTTGTTAGAAATCGATAACGTGAAGAGGAAAACGACGTGCGTCGATCTTATCCCAGACCCAAGGACAAATCTGACAGTTTTATATAGTTTACTTTACTAGTTTAATAAATTGCATGACATTTAATTATTGCAAGAACACATGTATTACGTGTAGGCCTTGAAAATAATAATAATTTATGGGCATATACAAGGGTATTCAAAAAGTAAGTTTCCTTAGTTTAGCGTTTCTCTCAGCCGCCACCTAGCGATTTTGAGCTGATCATAGTTTCAGTTTAGATTCTACCGATAAGAGCGGAATTAGTTTAGGTGACCAAGAATACTTTTTTCAGTATGCAGTATGTGGTAGACAATCATGGAGCTACCAGTGCAAATGGGCTCCGATTGCGAATTACGTGCTATTATTCGTTTTTTAACTGCAAAAGGATTAAACGGCAATGAGATTCACAGAGAATTGATTACTATTTATGGTAAAGACTGTATGAGTATAGAGATGGTGCAAAGATGGCGCACAGATTTTCTCGAGAAACGCGCAGAAGTGCATGTTGAGCAGCGTGCAGGACGCGCCAAAAGCGCCATCCTGTAAGTGTCCATTGCCTGCATCTATTTGAATATGTCAATCTAGCATTATTAATTTTCTAAAGTTTTTCTTTAATATTTTAAACATTTATTTTTATGTATTAATATAACCCTTATTTTACAAATTGATATGAATTTCTTTGTCGTATCTTTTTATGAAAAATATTGTGAATTGATTACAAAACAACGTTTTTTATTTTTATATTCCAACTCTTTGCCTTACTGCAGTGTTTAAGCAATAATCACCATCTTACCATAATTATTCGGCTCTCGTGCTGTAAAATGTGAGTCAAAACTGATGTGTAAATTGATATTTACCTCATGTGATTTACCATCCTAACTTTACTTCAGTTTATACTGTCTATGAGATAAATAATCAACTTCCACACCATAGTGATGAAATATACTATTTTATTTTACATAAAAATTTTACAATATTTCACGCACGTGATTATCTTGAACAATAATTATTGTTATTCTATATTTAACTTTATATATTATATTTAATTTTATAACATAAATTTCTTGCGTATACTTCTATTAGATTTTACATATAATGAATGATTAAAAAATACAAGAAACAAAAGAAAATACAGATAATTTCCAGGAAATGAGAAATGATAAAATTGTACATTGTTCAAATACTCTTTGGAAAATAAATAAATAACAAAATTATATTTATAAACATATCCTCTTAAATTATAATTTTATAATATATATATATATATATATATATATATATATATATATATAATAATTTATAATATATAAATTTAGTTTATTCTACAACCGTAATATATACACTGAACATTTACTGTGCTGCTCATTTATATTTATATACATTTCTCTCTAAATTCACAGATCACAAAGTCCTTCCTGTTAATAATTTTAGTAGTAGTAATGGTCTCCAAAACTCAGCTGTATGCGCAAGATTCCTTTTCTAAAGACTCTGCCATCTGCGAGCTCACATAGAGCTTCAATAATCCCAATGATAATGTTGATGAACGCTATATTCAGTGTCTGGGAAATATTGAGATGAGCTACGTTAATTCTAACTTTCTGATAGCACCTAAGAGAATGAAAAGCATCCATCTGCCAGTGCCTAACCATAGCCCATAACACACTGGTACCATGTTCAAAAATTATGAAGATGTCAAGAGGTCTTAATCGTGTGGTTTATTTTCCTTCCTGATGTAAATAAGAATAAAAACAGAAAGTTGAATATTTTAAATGGAAAAAAATAAGGGCAAATAAAATTGTTGATAACCATAAATTTAGCAGCAAACCAAATTTATTATTAAATTTCTATTGCGAGCTAATAAATTTTACAAAAATATCAATGCTATAGTTTGTATTGTCAAACTTTAGAAGGATTTTATTAATGAATTTTGTTTTGTTATTCTACATTCAAACACCTATTCAATTAATACTATATATAAATGTACCATTTAGATATTTGATTAATTTGAATCACTAAATTAAAATTCCGTTATTTGTTATGATGGTGTTCTTTTGTAAATCTATAGTATATCTTTATTTAGGAAAATCCAATAATTTATAAAACTCGAAAAAATGGATTCATTTGAATTTCTCTTGTATTCTATAAAATTTAAACAAATCCTTGTTTTTTTATATTTTTTCCTTACTATATGTTTTTAATAAAAAAAGAATTATTACATTAAAAAATATAATTATGTAACTCTTTGAATATTTTATTTTAGAAATTAAAATTTTGGTATTTAAAATTAACTATGTGTTACTAAATTTTAATAAAAATTTAGTTAAAATGGTATAAACTCAAAGAAGTTTATCTAATACATTATAGGAAGTTCAAACATAATAAATAGTTAATAAAAATATTGAATCTTTCAGTATATTTATGATAACTATTTTTTAAAAAGTAAACATAATTTTATTACTGATCACTAATGACAATCTATCGAAAAAAATTTATAACCCATACCTTGTATAAACCCTTAATTTAAAGGTGATTCAATACTAAGGAAATTCTAAAAAAAAATTATGTATTTTACTCTAATGTTTCTAATTTATATAAGAAACTTACCTTAAGGAATCAAGCTGTGACTGAATATCATTTAATTTCTCAAAGAGATCCCATAATTGAGTTTTATCCATCTCTACAGATAATTTTGATTGTTGACAATTTTCTAAATCCAATTGGAGTTTTGCAAGTGGTTTTGCTTCTGTAGCCATTGCAGTAGAAGCAACTTTTATATCAACACTCCAATTTATATCTTCAAGCTAATCAAAAAATATTTTCTTATAATTCATATATTAATGTAATAGACAAATAAATAATTATTGAACTATTTCAATTTATTTATATTTAGTTATTGAATATTCTTACTTGGGTCGGAAAAATAGATTTTTGTTTTTGTGCTTTAATAATTCCTTCAGCATGAGTAATCCAAGCATGTGATAGAATAGCTATTTTATCATTGCCAATAGAAAAATATTCTTTCATTGAATTTTCTATATTATCTGATTTAACAAGATGAAAAGCTGCTTGAGTGAAGATTGATACTAAAGTTTTCAAAAGAACATTGAGATCAGCTATTTCCAAATTTAATGAAATTAAAAGTTTCTCTACTTCTTCTTCATTGAAGATATTTTCAGTAACACCAGATTGTAAACTTTGACATATTCGATTAACAAAAAGACGAAGTTTAGTGTTTTCTATTTGATCAACAAGTTTCAATCCATACTTAATACTGTGAAACAGATATTATTTAAAAATTTAGAGTAAGTTAGTTTTATTATAAATAAATATATGTACATTAAAAAATTTCATCAGTAAAGTTTTTTACAAAATAATTTTTTACAAAATTCTATTTTTATGGTTTTTGCAAAATATATCTAATTATTATAAGTTTACATTTTTCATAATTTAATTTTTATTTCTATTACTTTCTGTATTAGATTAAAGCACATCTTAAAGACATAATTTAAATCTTTAAAAGTACTTTTTTCAATAATCAATTATATTCAATAAATATTTGCATTTTTATTATCTGTACAAGATCAATATAGAGTAAAAATAAATTCGTTATTTGCAAAAAGTTTTATAGGCCATACTTTGAATAATTATGAAGTATTTCTATTTATTCAAATTATAATACTTATTTTAAAAATATGATAAAATAAAAAGAAAAAATTACCGGTCATCAACAGAAATCCACGAAGCCATTTTGATATTTTAGTTTTAAAAAAGATACAAGAGCATATCACCGTTAGATCTCACTTGACAGTGTGAAAATTTATTCTAATGAGACGAAGGACAAAGGTTGAATCGCGTAATTACTGCGTATGTGAAAGGCAAAAATAATACTTAAATCTGAGTAGAACTAGATTGAGCGCGAAAAGACGCTATCAGAGTTTGTACAGGTTACTTGAAAAAGATAAAATTACGTAGTTACATATATAGGATTTGTACCAGCTCTGTACCAGTCTGTACAACCAGGTACACGTACAAGTACAATGTAAAAATCTGCATAGGCGTTGTACAGGCGGCTGGTAGTTCACGAGCTAGTGTATCAAAAGTAACAGCTGATCTTAGATATAGTTTATCAAGGGAGATATAGTTTATCTCCATTACGAATATAACCTGCCTGATTTTCTTACAGGGGTATAGAGATTATATATATATATATATATATATATATATATATATATATATATATATATATATATATATATATATATATATTTATAATATAACTATTATTTATAAGAAAATTTTAAGAAATATTTTGAAGCCAGGTGTAGGATGTGCAAAGGTAAATATCTGCATTATTTTTATTCTCTAATCAATGTTTAAACATAAAATAATATAATTCAACTATCTTATAAAAATAGACATTCGAAGTAAACTATAAGGTAAATTAATAATATAGATCAAACAACTGTTACAATATTATGATGAAATTAATAATGAGAAATGAAATTTGGATTTTCACAAGCCTTTATTTTTTGAAAATTTGTCACACATAACAGCTATAAAAAATTATACACGTAATAATAATTTTCAATTAAATTAAAAGCCTATACTATCTACTTCAAGTTTTAAAATATTTACATACACGTTTCACGAAATCAATGTATAAATAAGCTGCCTTACATACAGCTTATTTTTTGTTAAATAAAAAGTACATATGATATGTGTCAGCAATTAAATTACCATTTTATTTTAATTTTTCAGAAAAATGAGGATAATATGATGATGTGCAGGTAAATGGAAAAGGCAAAACATAAAATAAAAGGAAATGATATATATTAAATAATTACATTATTATGAACACCTTCATTTAAAGTATTATTAATTAAAATTAATAATTGATTTAAATAAAATTAATTTTAATAAACTTAATATTGATTTAAAGTATTATTAACTTTCTTGTATAATATAAAGTTTAAATACTTATTTTTATAAATACTGAGGAAAATTAATGTATAAAGGATTTATATATTGGTAAGAATGAAACAATCATTTGAACTTAAAATAAAAATAAGAGATGTATATTTTAACTAATAGTAATTCACAGAGCATGTGATTCAGAGTGTTTTCTTGCACAAGTTCGTAATAACCCTCAAAATCGCAAAAACTGTGTAGCCATGAACAACCGAGAAGACCCCCAATCAACCCCGAGAATTCCCAAGACCAATTGTAGCCACATCACCGGACAGTGGTTGAAAACGACAAAAAAATTATCCAAATTGCCGCTTTTAATCAATTTTCGTTCGAAATTTATGCTTCAAAGCTCAAATTAAAGATATCTAGTTTTAAAAATCTTTTTCCTTCAGTAATGTGTTTTAATATTTACTATCTGAAAACTATATTCAAAATATGATTCCTTGCGAAGAAAAAAAAATAAAAGGCGAGGTTTTAAAAAACTAAATGAACTTAAAACATGTTATACTAATCTATTTTTATTCACTAACCGCAAATATGACAGTTAAAAATATAAGAAAGAAGATTATCAAAGAGAAAATCATGAGCACCATGGTTTATCGCATTGAAATAAAACAATTTTAAAATTTGTAAAAAATATTTTATAAAAAAATGTACATCATTTCTAACAGATATCTTCTGAATATGATATTTTTAAGGAACATATTATATTAGGTTGTGTTGTTTTGTACAAAAAAAATTGCGAAAATTCTCTTCACCGTATCTTATTCAATGCTGCACGAGAGTAAGAACATACGATAATTAATGAAATATTATATTGATCTTTAAAAGTTACTCTAAATTATGTCTTGTCTCGTGTCGTATCTTGCGAGATAAGAGTTGATTCTTTTTACCTTCTATTTCTCTTACAAAACAATAATATTCCATATGGTTAATTGCTTAGAAAGTAATAATTAAAAAAATGTATTAAATCCTAATTGTAATGGTGAATGGATAATATCAAATTAATTAGCTTATCTAAATATGATAAAATTTGCTACAAGAACAATAGCATTATGAAGATATTCAATAAGAATTAAAGAAAAATTCTATTACTAGTTATTGTAAAGAATATAGATAAATTAAATAAATCCCACGTATTTTCCAGAAAAATGATTCAATTATATATAAATAACATTTTTTTCTACTAAAATTTTATGTTACTTAACTTAAAATATTTTGACCTTAAATATATTTATAGAATATGCTTTAAATAAATAATAAACTACACAATTAGTGAGAATTTTTTGTTAATCTAAGCTTCGGATTTTTAGAACGACACCTTTTATCTTCTTTCACAGCAAGAAACCATACTTGGAGTATAGTTGTTATATCATAAATATTAAAAAACATTAGCAAAAAAGGCAGAGGTTCTAAAACTATACATTGTAAGCTTTAAGTTGAACCTTGAAATATTAATTTTGGATAAAAATTGATTAAAAACGGCGATTTTTATTATTTTTGTTACGTTTCCGAACACTGTGTATCGGCCGCTCTCCTGTACGTTGTTGTACACTCGGTTGTTGTTGGTTGCAAGTAGATAGGCTATAGGCATTCTAGCATCCCCCCTTAAAAAGTGTGCTGAGCCCCCAACTAGGTCATGCTGGGGACATAGCACACTTTAGACGTGAGTAGACTTTAGGTGCAGTAGAATGCCTATAGACTTTCTCGTTGTGTTTTGAGCAAAGTCTGGAGAAGAGGGGGTATCCATTCTCCTTTATGTGCTATGATGCCTATAGCAAAGTCAACTACTTTTTTCTTTTTTTTTAATAATCTATTTAGATAACATTTCTCACATCTCCACTGATGGGATTATACTGAACTATGCGATCGTACAAGATCAAGCAATAAGCTGTAGTATTGGCTGGAAAGTTCTCTTTAGCCTCAAATTCTAAACGCACATCTACAGGAGCGCTCTTTAGAGATTCATTTTGTCGTGAGCAATCAATAACTATGAGACGTTCATTCTCGAGAAACTCTTTCTTTGCAAGCAGTGGTTGAGGATCCCTTGTATAGTACGTTTTCTGCGAAGCCCAAAATCATACTTAGAGGAATAGTACCGTCAAAGTTTCCATGCCTATCTATCAAAGTTCTCGTTGCTTCTTCATTGCCCACCCAACCTGCATTTTCAAGCATGAGCGTCTCGTTGGAATTGTACGAAGACCATCCTTTCATGACACTACTCAATCCAACATTTTTACTTTTGTCTATCTCAACACCATTAATTTTGTAGCAAATTTCATCAAAAAGATGACAAATACCATTGTTGACAAATCTAGATTTAGATGGTGCATTTCCATAAGTTTTTTGGAATTTTCCATAGATATGGATAGAACTACGTGATGGTAGAAGGCACAGATCTTGGTGTTGGATGGAAATTCGAATTCCATCATTATGATCAAAGTTTAGTGATGTGTATGGTTGATGTGTGTGAATTTCATAATGAGCAATTGACTCATCGAATGCGACACCTGATTGAATTTTTAGTATTTCGTCCATTTTTCAGAAAGCAGCAGAAAATTATACAGGCAATTTTTTTGACGAACTTTTAGACCAAGACTTTGGAGGAACTGAATGTTCTTCAGTGTTAATTGTTTTAAACTCTTCTCGAAAATTAACTAGATTGCCGTCCTGATCGATAATTCGAACTTGTATATTATCTATACACTTAATATTAAGTGGTAGATATATAACCTGTGATGTAATTTCTATGATTTTATATCCTGGAGGAACACTGGAAAAGAATTCATGAATAGTATGAACCTTTTGATGGTTAATTAAAGCTCCTGCAGTAATGTTACACTCGACTCCGAGTACGTTGATCTTCAATATTTTCACTGGTAAATCGGAACGGTATTCTATATTTTAGAAAACTCTTAGTGACTCATCTACTCGTTTAAGAGATAATGTTTCACAAATGGTTATTATTGTGAATGGTATTGTAAAAGAGATTGAAAGGAAAAATGCATCGAAAAAATGACCAAAGGCAAAGTCAACAGGAAGTACGATATAAAGTGATTGAAGAGCTGCACAAACCTGCTCGTCGCAGTATAAGCGAAGAAAATATGATATACGTGGTATAGATGAAACTTGGCAAGCAGATCTTGTAGAAATGATACCCTACTCTAAGGAGAATAAAGACTTTCGATACTTACTCACTGTTATAGATTTGTTTTCGAAGTACGGTTGGGCTAAATCAGTAAAGTCAAAGAGTGCAACGATGTTACTCTAGCTATGAATACGATATTGAAACATGGAAGAGTGCCATCAAATGTACAAAGTAATCAAGGAAAAAAATTTTACAATTCACATTTTCCAAATCTTATGAAGAAATATAATATATATCTATACTGTTCACGCAGTAATCTCCATGCAATTATTTGTGAACGATTTAATAGAACAGTAAAAAATGCAATGTGGATACAATTCAGCAAACAAGGAAACTACAAATGGATAGATATCCTACCAGATTTACTTAAAGCTTAAAATTCAAGAAAACATCGAACAATAGAAATTGAGCCTGAAAATGTAAGCCAAGAAAATGAAAAGGAGGTGAAGAAGCGTTTTTCAATTGAGATGATACCAAGGAAAAACCCGAAATACAATGTCAGAGATAATGTACGAAGAAGTAAAATAAAACATATTTTTGAAAAAGGCTACACACCTAATTGGTCTACTGAAATTTTTACAATATCAACAGTTGTAAAAAATGATCCAGCAACTTATCACGTTAAAGATTATTATGATAAGCCTGTATCTGGGAGCTTTTATGAAACTAAAATTCAAAAGACTAAGTATCCTGAAATTTATCTAGTAGAAAAAGTGCTAAAACGGAGTGAAAACCGCGTATATGTTAAATAGTTAGGATTCAATAGTGAGCATAATAGTTGGATAAATAAAAAAGAAATTAATTTAATACAAGATATAGTATAAGTAACATATATAGGATAGGTGTGCGGACACTAATTTCCAAGTACATAAGAAAGACATTCTATTATGATTATAATATTTATTTATGTAATTAAGTTATACATGTTTTTTTGTTTTTGACAAGTAAATAATGAAAAGAAATGAAACTATGTGTTTTATTATTACTTAAGAAGTAGAAGCATTAAACTTAAAACAACTACCACCCTGATACTCTATAAATAAACAAAGCTTATTTGCCTTGTTAGCCATATTAATGAAAAATTCTTCATCTTTTAATATTGCTGACGATATCTTCTGTGGTAAGAATATTTGAAAGTTGTCGTCCAGCTCAGCAACAACTTTGGTACCATATTTTGTGGAGACTTGCTTAAGAGCAGTCACCACGTATTGATGATTTTTCTCCAATTCCGTACATTTCTTCCTCGGCAAGAACTCGCTCTCAGAAATTTGATTTAGAGTGGCTAAATCCATTCTAAAGAAAAAAATATTTTCTTAATTCCACCATAGTAAAAAAATTTTTAAGAGATAATTAACTATGAATCTTATCTTATTAGATTAGTCTTGTTTTCTTTGGAGAAGGTTGACAATTCTCAAATTCTTCAACTGCTCGAATAAATTCTTCATCATCCTTAGTCTGTTAATATAGCTGATTCCCCACCACAGTTTCTGCCCCGTCCATTGCCTCATGGAGTACATCTCTTCTCTCGACTTCCTCTGAGCTTACCCCTTCCAATACCTCCAAGATTCAAATATCTTCAGGATTCCATTCATGTGATAGTTAATCTGATGTATTATACGGTTTATGTAAAGCGTCATTCTCTCTCGCGCAGCTTGATATTCATTGGTTGCTTTATCGCTACTCTCTTGTTCTGTGTGTATATCTTCCGGTACTTAAATCTCATTGGTGATTTTATTCTCCCTCTCTTCTTCCTTAGTAGCTGCACCTACTTGAGCTACTCTTCCATTAGTTTCATCGTATTCCTACTCGTTATTATTCCCCTCCTCTATTTGCTGACTTATACTTTCCATGATTTCCCTCTCTACCTGACTTGCAGCTTGCGACATTTGCTCTTCTAGGATTATTATTATTATTATTTATATAGTGACCCCAAGGTAATGTGTCTGTAGTATTGCGCAATAAGTATCTTTTATCATCAAATGAACTGAGGGCAATTTTTTTCTGTTTTTCTGTATGCACTATGTGTAATTATGAGCGAATGTTACACTGCTCTCGCTATATAATCACGAGGTCTTCCAAAAATCTTCGATAATCTTTAAACGTGATTGATGTTTTTACAACGTTCGATTTTATTCCTTTAGCTTTTTTCACTATTCCTACTCCATCAACTAAAATACTTTGCATTTTACTCTGTAAAACGATAAATTCCATCATGATCTTTTCATTACATTCATCTTTCATGAGCCCAGGAACTTTTTTATTTTGACGTGGAATACGATACTGATTATTTTTGTCATAATCAGAAGTATCAAATCTATGAATATCTTCTTGCATTATTTAATACATATCAATATCTTCTACTTCATATATCAAACTATCAGTATCAGTATACAAGAGCTTAAACTTTTTGCCCACTCGACATTTCTTGTAAGAGTAGTGAAAATCATACACTAATGTCTTTGATAGATCGAGGATACAAAGCCCAACGTATATCGGCTTTTTGATTGTTACACTTGTTTTCTTAAGCTGAATGTATTTACTAAAGTGAATTTATTTACTAAACGTACATCAACGCGAGATCGCTCTCGCTCAATGCATTTTTCATATACAGCATTAATTAATAATTTATAAAAAAGTTTTTCAAACTCATTCTTTGCATGCTTTCGCTTTTCAGTATTTAGTTCGGCATATGCTTTCAGCCAGTGTTTCTTCTTAAAACTCAAAATTTTATGTACTTTTTTTAATCGAAAACTATTGTCAAGCGCTTGCTTAAGAGCACGATAATGAATTATATACCTTTTTTATCATTCAATGTAGTTAACAGTTTCTTCTGTTTTGAACCACATGGTGTACGATGCTCAGCACAGAAAGGTAAATCACAATGTTGGTTATGTATTTCCTCAGGATACTGCAAATCTACTTCAGCAATATAGCCTATATCAGAATCTGATGGTGTATTCAAAAAGTTACGAGTTGATTCATAATCAACCCACTTAAATTTTCCAATTGGTAAATGCTGTACCATCGCCCAACCATATAGATTATATATATATATATATTATATATATATATATATATATATATATATATAATCTATATAGCTAGCATCGCTTCCTAACGACTAAACACAATACTCCCTTAGAAGTCGTTCGGAAAGACCTAGATATAGTATTTTACCGTCCCAACACGAATCTTCCCATAGAAGTTGATTTCTTCATACCTGGATGTCGTTTTCTATCAACTAAATTCAATATTCCCCGTCGAAATCGCCCAGAGACACCTGGACACTGCATTCTATCATCCGAACACACAACTGCCTAGAGAAATTGTCTTGAAGCAACGGGGTATCGACGGAAACCGTATTTCAAATATGTATATATAATATGTACAATATAATATACATACAATAATATATATATATATCGTATATTTTCGTTTTTTCAATTGATACGGTGAATACGGCATTTTTTTCTAGTGATGCCAACAAAATTGAAGCAAAGTATTTTATCCGAATAGCAATATTTTTAAGGCAGTTAAAATTTTTTCGCATCATAAATTTTTGATATCGTGAAAATGTCGAAATTTGAGCCGAGTCGACGTCATTTGCGGGAAGTTTCACTTTATTGGTTCAATTTGAAGAAATCTGCTGCCGAGACGCATCGATTGCTTCAGGAGGCTTATGGAGAAGGTTGTGTCGATGATTCAAGTGTTCGCGGATGGTTTCGACGCTTCAAAAGCGGTGATTTCGACGTGGAAGACAAGGAGCGTTCCGGGCGGCCGCAAATCTTTGAAGATCGAGAATTGGCGACTTTGCTTGATGAAGATCTTGTCAAACGCAATGATCCAAAAGCAAGGAAATTGGGTGCCGTACGAACTGAAGCTGAGAGACGTCGAACGGCGTTTTTTCACTTGCGAACAGCTGCTTCAGCGACATAAAAGAAAGGGTTTTCTGCATCGTATCGTGACTGGCGATGAAAAGTGGATACGTTACGATAATCCGAAGCGAAGAAAATCATGGGGACTACCCGGCCATGCATCATCATCGACGGCCAAGCCAAATATTCATGGCGCCAAGCTCATGCTCTGTATATGGTGGGACCAGCTAGGTGTGGTTTACTATGAGCTTCTGAAACCGAATGAAAGGATCACAGGCGAGGTCTATCGACGACAATTGATGCGTTTGAGCCGCGCACTGCGAGAAAAACGGCCACAATACTCCGACAGGCACGACAAAGTTATTTTGCAACATGACAATGCTCGCCCACATGTTGCACCGCCGATGAAAACATACTTAGAAACGCTCAAATGGGAAGTCCTACCCCACCCGCCGTATAGTCCAGACGTTGCTCCGTCTGATTACCATCTCTTCAGATCGATGACGCATGGCCTGGCTGACCAGCACTTCCATTCCTACGAGGAAGCCAAAAAATGGGTGGATGACTGGATAGAGGCCAAACCGGTCGAATTTTTTCGCAACGGGATTCGTATGTTGCCAGAAAGATGGGAAAAAGTTGTAGCTAGCGATGGCCAATATATATCGTATATTTTCGTTTCAATTGAATACGTGAATACGTGCATTTTTTCGTAGTGATGCCAACAGAAATTGAAGCAAAGTATTAGTATCGCGAATAGCATATTTTTAAGCAGACGATGGATATTGCTCTTTATGCAGAAGCGACGATATATTATATATATATATATGTATATATATATATATAATATATCATATATATATTATATTTATATTCATAGTTTCAAGGTTATTGGTAAAGAATCCTATTTTGCCATTGTTGCGTCCAGCAACTATACATGTATTTTTTTGAGGCAGGTCAAATCGTACGGCGCGTCATTGCGTATACTTCCCGACGATTTTTAAAACGGGGGAAAGTAAGCAACGGAATGGGGAAAGGGGAGAAGGCGATACGATACTAATAAGAAGAGGGAGCGAAGAAAGTGCAGGAGGTATGGCAACGCTGTTTGTATGCCAAAAAAATATATACGTTGAATATACAGTCTCCAGAAGATTCCAGTATAATCCCTGGAAAATTTTGGAGACGTATAAATGGTATACAAGCGTATTCGCCGATGTATATGGGCGACTAACTGCGTAGCTTGCGCCTCCCTCCCCCAATAAAAGTCCGACCAGATGCGGCCCGAACCGTATAGCTAGGCCGCATGTCCGTCCGTAGCGCGCACTGGCCGCGCCGAAATTACGACTCGGATTGAAATGCCCCTCTCTACCTCCCCCACCGATGCTATTTTCCCGTAGGAAAGTCGGAAGAAAGCGAAATGCGCGCTTGTGCGTCATTTATGGCCCCCTTTGTATACAAAATATGAAATCTGAGAGGCCGTCGAATATCACCAACGGCTTTGACGAATGCAGCTTAACAGAGTTTTAAAATATATGATGAAAACTCAGAGCCGAAGAAAATATTATTTTGAAGAATATTCCAGAATAATATATGAAACGTCGATCTACGAGTAGTTTGTTACTACTATTATTACTACACTTATTATTATTATTACAATTGTTACTATCATTATTAACTATTATTATTACTTTTACCATTATAATGTAAAATATATATTTATAATCTATAATTACTACCGATTATTCAATATTTTGTTGTTTTACTATATACTCTAGAGTATATGTTTATAATCAATTAAGTTATTATTACTATTATTATCATTATTATTACTTACTTATTTATAATTTTTTCAGAGTATTTAAGATTCGAATTGCTTTACTATATTAAATAGAATATGTTTATAATCAATTATTATAATTGCAATTATTGTTATTATTATCATTGTGATTATTCTTACTTACGATCTATAATTACTACCGATTATTTAAGATTCTAATTATTTTATTATATTAATAGTATACGTTATAATTAATTACTATAATGACTATTGTTTTTCTATTATGATATTACAAGAAATGTGTTTGTAATCTGGAACTAGTTATATTAACTAAATTATACTACTACGTTGAAGAATACCTTCATCAAATTATTTTATATGTTTATAATTACTAAATAGCAAATATTATCTATAATGTTTAATATTGATTATCATTATTTAATAACGTTATATATATATATATATATATATATATATATATATATATAACATAAATAATCTTTTTAATTATCCTTTTCAGTTATATTTTGAAATATATATATATATATATATATTATTTTTTGTTTTTTTTTTGTCTCTAAGGTAGTGTCGGATTCATGGAGCCTTTGCTGGCATGCCTACCGACTAAAACCCCTCCCCGCAGGTATTCCTACCCGGAGGTATCATTCCCTTTACCTGTTGGGATAAAATATTATTCAACGGAACGGTGTAGGGGGTGGGAGAGTAGGAGTGGGATGTGGATAGGGGAGGAATTGGTGAGTTTAGGGGCTCTGCCTTCTTGGGAGCAGAGGCTTACGTACGAAAACGAAGCACGGAGTGGCCGGTGGTGGCTGATGGGATTACGGATCGTTGATCAGGTGGCAAGGCCTCCTGTAGCGATCCGTCGATTTAGGACGGATACTACTCAGGGATTAGATTCCTGAGTTCGGGTGCTGTTTAATTGATTTTCTCAGATTTTTGGCGAATTTGTTCGCGTAATCATTGAGAGCAAGAAGGTTAGTTTCCTTAAGTACTTGACTGTTCTTTAAGTACCAAGGGCTGTTCAGGGAAGAGCGTAGCAGCCTCATATAGGTGCCTTGAAGTCGCTGAAGTCTTTCTAGTGGGATGGATCCCCAGATGGGGATGGCATATGTGGCAATGCTCCTGATAATGGCGTAGAAGGCTCTGGCCTTCGTTCTGGGTGACAGGGTTTTGCTATGGAAGAAAGGTTTGAGCTTTAAGAAGGCTTCTAGCATTTTGCTCCTGGTGAGGCGGAGGTGTTTGTTCTAGGATAGGTTCCTGTCGAACGTCACTCCGAGGTATTTGGCCGATTGGCTCCACGGGATGGAAGCCTTTGATCGTTATTTTTGGAGGGGTGCGGTTTTTACGGGAGATGAAGATTGTACTGGACTTGCTCTCGTTGATGAAGAGTCTCCACTGTGAGTACCAGTTGATGAGGTGTGGGAGAAATCTGTTTAGCCTTGAGGTGCTGCGACATGTTGTCAGCAATGAGTTCCGTAACTCTGAGAAGTTGGTGACAGGTGTTGTGCCCTGTGCGGAACCCATGCTGACAGTCAGGTATGAGGTTTTTTCTGGTGACCGAGGTGGAGAGGCGTTTTAGGATAACGCTTTCGGCCACTTTGCTTAGGGAGTTTAGAAGACTGATGGGACGATAGCTTGCGGGGTCGTTGAGGAGCTTCCCGGCTTTTGGAAGACAGAACACTATGGCCGTTTTCCAAGCCTTGGGAAAGTATTGATGTCTCATCATTGCGTTTACGATATTGCAGATGGACATGATGTGTTTATGGGGGAGAATTTTTAGTGTGTTGTTATTGATTTTGTCAGCACCAGGGGCTTTCTTGTTTTGAAGACTGTGAATGATGTCGCGTATCTCTTTGGGGGAGGTAGGGGTGATGTCCCTGTTTGAAGGGAGGAAGTGTTGTCTGTACGGAAGGAGCTGTCTGGGTGACATGCTCATGAAAGCGTGAGAATTCTGGTGCGCTGGGTAGAGGTGAGCACTGATTGCTGACAGATGATGCGAAGATCTCGGCCTTTTCTTCAGCGAGTGAGAAGGTTTGGCCATTTTGCTTGAATGGTGGAAGGCAAGGGCGACTGCCTCGTATAGATTTTATCACCTTCCAGACGTTTTTGGGGTGAGTTTCGGCTTCAGTCTTGAAATCGTTGAAGCGGCTGTTTCTTAGCTCGTTTATCCGAGAGTGGATATCCCTTTGTAAGGAGTTCAGTTGGGTTTTGAGCAGTGGAGTTCTAAGATGTTGCCATTTCTTCCGGATGCTATTCTTTTGCTGAATTAGCTTCAAAATACCGTCGGGGAGGTTATTATTAGTGCCCTGTGGAGGGCGGGGGAATGTAACGATTCTAACAGCGTGGGTAATGTCATTAGACAGGGAGGTGATCTCTTCATCGATTTGAGAGATCGATAATATGGGTCTGCATCGAAAGGCTGACGTCTCTAGGTTGAATTTGAGATGTAGCCAGTTGATGTGTTCTGTGTGTGACGGGAGAGAGATGTGTGATGCATGGAAGGCGAGGATCACCGGGCTGTGGTCTAAGCTCTGTGCACAGATAACCCGGGGGTCGGTTAGGGGTGTTATATTTTTGGTGAGAAAAATATCGAGAATGTCTGGTGCGTGTTGTGGGGAGCCCGGAAAGTGGATAGGGGAGGGAGGAGCTTCCACTGAAAATCATGCCGAATTGTTTTTCTGAGGAGGGCGCGGCCGTTGCTGTTTCTGGAGCCGCAGCCCCAAGAGGGGTGCTTAGCATTTAGGTCCCCGGCGATGATTGTGGGGGTGTTGCTGCTGAGAAGCAAGGCAAGATCTTTAAAGTTGTTTTGGAGTTGTGGAGGGCTATAGCTTGCAATTACCCTCAAGGGACCTTTTTGGAGGGAAATTTCAACCCCTATTGTCTCGCAGATGGAGGTAGTTGTAATTCCACGGTGGCGGTGGGATTTGTGGACGAGGATTGCCACGCCTCCACCGTTAGAATGCTCTCTGTCCTTCCTATACGTGATGTAGTTTGGAAGGAAGAGTTTGTGGGATGGGTTGAGGTGGGTCACTGTGACGCAAGCGATCCCGATGTTTTCCTCCTCCAAGAGTTGGAGGAGTTCTAGAGATCTATTTCTGCAGAGGATGCCGTTGGCATTCCAGTTGAGGATCTTTATCTCGGAATTAGCCATTATTAGTTCTGCAGAGAGCGGCGGTAATGTTCGTGACGAACGGCATTATGATGTTTTGCAGTTCGGACGCAACGGGAGGCGAGTTGATTTGCAACGGTGCCGCTGATGCTGCACTGTTGCTCACTATGCTCGCATATGTGGTGCGGGTGGGGTTTGCCCGATTTTTATGAGGATTGGGGGTGATGCTCTTTTGCTGTATGAGCTGCGGTGGGGGGGGGGGTGTTACTGGTTTTGGGGGCATTTACCGGCTTCACTAGTTTTTGGGGGAGCTTGTCCTTCTTTGGGGCTTTGGGTCAGCCCCTGTAAGTTGCCCTGTGCTCTCCTTTGCAGTTAGCACAGGTAGGGCGCGCGTCTTTATTGTCCTTTAGAGGACATGACGGGGTGGCGTGATTTTTGCTGCAAAAAGCGCACGCCCATGCAGTGTGGCAGTAGTTTGCCGTGTGATTATATTTGAGGCAATGCCGGCACTGCGGCGTGCCTTTCGACTTCCTCTTTGCCTCCACTTTTATGTTGAGGCCACCCATGGTGCTTAAGTCAAAGATTGAATTAGCGGCGGGTGAGGAGGGGTCTAGGTGAACGGCCACTAGCGGCCAGATTTTTTCGCCGCTACGCATTCGGTGAATTCGTCGTGGGGTGTAACCTTTCCAATTTAGTTCATTCAGGATGTCTTCGTCTTGGATGGCTTCGTTAATACCATGAATGACTACAACCAAGTCCCGTTCGTCGGGAAGTTGGTTGGTGATAAATTATATTTTAGTATTTTCTAGGTGGGCCGTTAGGTGCCTGAAGTCGTCTACCGTTGCCGCGTACACCTTGACCGAGTCAGCGGTGTTGACGGCCCGGCGAACGGAGATTCCGGCTTTCTCTATGACGATCTTTAGTTTTGGCCAAATCATTTTTTGGCGGATGATGATGGGGGGTGGGGGTCGAACAGCGATGGTGGATTCTTTTTCAGTGTCAGAATCCAGATCGGAGAGCGTTGGTGCGGATTTAGCAACGCGAATGCGTTTACGGCCTTGCTTTATGAACTCGGCTTCTTCGGAGATCGGAGTTGATTCGGGGATGGTTATTTTGGTAGCGGGGGTGCAGAAAATTGTTGCCTCCTGAAAGAAATCCGTGGCTGACGATGATGATATAGAAGTTCCGGTGGTGTGGCGTGATGTTGCCACCGATTGAGAGAAGGTTGGGTATGTTGTGGTGGTGGTTATTATATTTTGTAGGCGGTCAATGTGATCCCGGAGGCCGATGATAAGTTCTATCAGCTTTTGGGGGGAAATACCGTCGAGGTCGGTAGTAAGGCCGGTGTTCATGTCCATGGAGTCGGACTTACAAATGAGTGGAGGAAGGTGATTGCCTCCAGTTCGTGATTGGGGGGGTTAAGGGTAGAGGGAAAGGTGGGGTGTGGAAGATTATAGCTATGAAGACATATTTAAATATGTAAATATAAATATAAATATAGGAATGATTAAATTCTAAATAAATATATATATATTAGTTATAGAATTAGTTAAAAATGAGGTAAGTCAAATATAAATTATATAAGTTTAATTTAAAAGAGGTTAGTTTGAGTCTAAGATAGATGAGAATTTAAGTTAAAATTAAAATCAAGTTTAAAGTTAAAATTGAATTAAAATTAAAATTAAAAAATTAAAAAATTAAAGTTAAAATTTTTGAGGTTAGTTTTAAAAAGTTTTAAGAGTTTCTTACAAACTTATAATTTATAAATTATATAAATTATAAATTACAAGTTATGTAAGAGAATAAATGAGAATTGATGTGTCGATGTTATGTCATGATGTCTCATGCGATGATCATGTCACGTATGAGGATGGCTGGCGTGATGTATGAACATTCGTCTGAGCTGGCCTGGTATTAATACTTTAAGCGGACTACTTTGAGTTGATGTTCGTGATTCAAGACGCCACGCACTGGCCGCTGGTGAACTGACTGTTAAAACCATTAACTTAATGTATTGATGAAAGTAAAATCATTTTCAATAAAAAAACATAGCCTATGTACTTCCCAAGATAATATAGAATCTATATGTCAAATTTCAGAACAATCGGTTCAGTAGTTTTTTCGGTTACCGCGTACAAACAAAAACTCGCTTTGTCTTTATAAATTAGTATGATATGATATATATATATATATATATATATATATATATATATATATATATATACATATACACATATATAATATATAGAGTAGTAGACTATAAATTACAATCGAGACAGTTTATATTATTGCTACTAAAACACACGATTCATTTCATAATTTAATTCACGAACAAATTGACCCATTTACGTTTCGTTGCATATCAGATTGAGAAGTCATTGTTTTTTTATCTCAATAAATATTTTTCCTGCACTCTGGGCGCAAAATACGATTTTCTGCAGCTGTCTAGAGGGAGCAAAATACTATTATTCCTCCCTAGGGAGGACAAGTATTTATGGCCGCTTCCCGATCAATCTGAAAGCAGAATTTTACTTTTCCTCCCTTGGAAGGAAAAAACGAATGAATGAAACCGTGTAGTCCGGTAGGATCCTCAATTTTCCGTGCTTGCGCAACATCTGGTATTTACGATGTTTAGACTTACGAGTATATGCGCTAGTCGACCGGGGGCTCGACCTTTTTTTGAACTTCGATTTAGGTATTCAAGATTTTAAAATAAAATATGATTTATATTCTATCTGAAATTTATTATAAAAATACTTATGTTTTTTAAGTATTAAAAATTATCTATATCTTTTTTTAATTAGTTTTCATTTTAAATTTTATTTATTATGCAATTAAATTTTTTAAAATTTTAATTTGAGCGTAGATTATTAACAAACTTATAAGATTCAATTGGCTAGTCTTATTTATTTATAGAAAATGGGGGGGGGGGTTCCACCCACCACCCAATTCTACATCTCTTCTTAACATACATTATCAATTTCCAAATAAGAGGAAATTATTTAATTTAATTTAATTCAATTCAAGTAAATTGCAGATATAACACAAAGAGAAAACCGAAATTTTTTATTTCAACCCAACGAATTACATTTTATGTTAGAGCAACTTATTTCAGAGCGAGTATCATTTGGACCTTTAGATTTTATACCTGCTCGCTCTATCTACAAGGCATGACTAACACATGGGGGGGGGGGGTTGACATTCTTTAATTCGGTGAGTTTGCCGTTCAATTGTTTGTGTATTTTTTTGAGAAAGAAAAAGCGCCCTCGTATGGGAAAATAGTATGTCATTATAGTTCAAATTACATGAATTATGAGCAGCACTTCTGAACCTAAAGAGAAAAAACAAATTAATTTAAAAAAATGAATTTTTGGTTATTTAAAAAAAAACTTACTTTCCTGTAAGATGACAATGATCTCGAACTGCCAGTTACCCATTTCAAGATTTGTGAGTTTCATTTGTTTTTAGATTTTTATAGAGGTAATCAATCTGATCACGAATTCAAAATCTGCATAAATTACAAAAGATACTTGTTCACTTTTATTATAATCTTCAAATTTCAAAATGTTGTTTGATGAGTTTGGTAAATTGATTCTACAATCGTTAATATTTTTAAAAAGATTTTCATGATTTTGTATCCCTTCCTTACTATAAAAATGTTGTAAGCATCTTTCACAATGGTATAATACTTTTAATCGAAACATAATGGAATTTCGGCAAACTTTCATGATCGTCAGGAATATTATATTCTTCGTACTCGTCTATGTAGAAATCTTGAATGAGGAGAAGATTTGCATATTTCTCTTTCTTATTTAATGAATAATAATACAACCCCCCTCCGCATGAATTGAATAATAATAATGAATAATAATACAACCCCCCTCCGCATGAAGGGTCCCCCGCTCTCGATTGAATCATCTTAAGGAATACTACTGTTGGAAATGGATAAGGGAGATGATATTAGAAAATAAATGAACTCTTCGATTCAGTACATTAAATAATTTTTATTTCTTTTTTCAATTATTATTTTTTTCGATTTTATCATTATTTTTTAATAATTACGTCCAAAATAATTCTTGGGCCTGTCGGAGGATCTATCTCCTCAATGCTACTGCTGCTGCTGCTTGCAACACTCTCGACAGAGGGGCTCCGACGACAATCAGTAGTCGGCGATAATCGTCTACTTTTCTAACTACAACCTTTTTCGCTGCTTCAGCGACATTTCGATGGTCTTCGTCGCTCCTGTATATTTGTGCTGTTCTTACATGTAAAAAAGAAATAAAATAAATTAATCATTATCATAAAAATTTTTTTTTAATTAATTTAAGTTTTCATTTTTAAATATTATTGTTTTATTTACCTCTTTCCACCTCCACATTTCGCTACATTCACATTCACAATTTCGACAAATTTTGCAGCCTACAGAACAGTGTCTGCCATCTGCTGCAATTTTCGATATAAGCTTCTCCAGTCTCTTGGAGATGCTGGAGATTTTCTCCATTCATCGGGCGACGGTGAGCGACACCTTTCCAGGCAGGACATAACTACCCTCGGCAGAGTGGCTGCAGCTATCGGGATCGGCGTTGTGGACGGTATCGGCCTCGATACGTCCTCCCCGAAAAAGTCCATTGACTTGCTATATTTTCCTTTCGTAGGAAGGTGACGGTTTCGGAGAGCCTTCTCCACGGCTTGGAGACTTTTCCCGCTGCCGCTGCTGTTGCCGTTACCATTGCCGTTGCCGTTGCGGCTGCTGCTGCTGCTGCTGGCGATGGCGTTCGTGCTGGCATTCGTGCTCACAGATACTTTCATTTTTCTTTAAATTTAAACTTCTAAGTTTTAGAATCTTAGAAAAATTGAAACCTTATACCTTCTATTCCTCCCCCGTATACTGTCGTAGTTTACAGATGGAACAAAAAAAATTTTTGACTCCTCCCTCTCAGCCTCCCTGAAGCGTATAATACTCCTCATTGGTCGAAAGTTCATATTCAGTCTATTGAGTCCCTCCTTTCCTGTATACCCTTTTTATGAATGGGAAATAACGCGTTGATTTTACACTCTACCGAAATCGTAAAAATAAAGAAATAAAAATATCTCGCTTTCATTATATAGTTTTAGGTTAAGTGATTGCTACGACTAAGGTCTTTCATAGCCCATAGCCATGGACGGTCAGCGGATTATACTAATTAATGAGTCAACTTCG
The DNA here is from genome assembly GCA_018907035.1 of Sycobia sp. Sy_11. Lineage (NCBI taxonomy): Eukaryota > Metazoa > Arthropoda > Insecta > Hymenoptera > Epichrysomallidae > Sycobia > Sycobia sp. Sy_11. Next base: position 1,349,577 of record JACCIC010000045.1, on the reverse strand, counting down.
ATCCGTATAACATGAGGTGAAGGCCCACATTCACCTCTACACGGACCCGCTTTTACATGCTTTTCCATAGTCACTCGCTTTTCCATACGCATCGATTTTATACCCAGCTGAAATCGTGAAGATCTTGCTTTCAGTATATAGAATTGCCTTAGGTGTTCGCTATAACAATGGTCATTCATAACCATCACCGGTAAGCCGATTATACTGATTGATGGGTCAATCAAACTCAATCGGTATAATAAATGAAAAGAGGCGCACGGTATCCCCTTTACACCGACCCTCTCTCATGCTCCTTCCAAGAACGCGCAACCTTTTCTACAATATAATGCTTACATACTACATTTTCATAGTCACTCCCTTTTCCATTCCCATCGATATTATACTCTGTCGAAATCGTGAAGATACAAAGCGTGGGACTTACAAAGAAAAATATCTTGGTTTCATTCTATAGTATTGTACCATACGGCTGCTATAATAATATTCATTTATAGCCATCAATGGAAACGAGAGTATACTGATTGATGAGTTAACCACATTCGGTATAACAAGAGGTACATGTGTTCGCCTCTACTCCGACCGTCTCTAATGCTCCTTCCAAGAAGTGGAAAACTTTTCAAAAAAAAACACCTATATGTTGGTTTTACATAGTCCCTCCCTTTTCCATTCCCATCGATATTATACTCTGTCGAAATCGTGAAGATACAAAGCGTGGGATTGACAAAGAAAAATATCTTAGTTATATAGCGTGTTCGCCTCTTCTCGCACGTACATTAACATGGCATTGTGATGAAACATCACTCTGCTCAAATATAATGAATGGAAAGTATATAATAACATACATGGGGGGGGGCTTACCATGCTTTTTTTTCAAGTAACCTAGATGGGGGCTCAGCACACTTTTTAAGGGGGAATGAAGGTGTACTAGAATACCTATCTACTGATGCAGTCCGTGTAGTCTTCTTCTCCTTCCTTCTCTTGAGATCTTGCAATATGTTTATTATATCCTATAAATGGCAGGATCGGAGCATAATGCAAGGGCAGATAGTGATATACCTGTGCGTGTATGAACTATATACAGGGAAATTCCAAATAATAGTCCTGTTCATAGTTCCACTTTTCATCTGTGTTCACAGATGTTTGGCCCGCCAAAAATACTTAATTATAAAGGATTAAGCTTATAAAGTACTTATGAAAGTAGGAATATAATAAACTACCTAATTTACAATTTCTTAATTATTTTTTTGGTTCGTGCCTTGTGTGCTATGAATGGTTCGTTTCGATTGTAAAGAAATAGTAATTAGCCTCATCATATTTAATACTATTTTATATGACGACTCATATAAGATAGTTGTTACAAATAAACAAATGTTGGTATTTATTAAAAATGAAAACAAAACTTTAATTTAAATTAATAAATTTAATTCTTTAATTTTAATTAACAAACGTTTAATATATAAAAATAGTAAATACAAAAGCAATAACTCAATCGCTCTTACGGCGTTATTTTACAGACTCTTCACTCCCCTCAAAAAGGAGTCCAATTACAAGCGATAAGCCTTGCTCGCGCCGATCACAGCCCAAACTCTTCGCGCAGCCGGACGGATGGAGAGCCTGAGGTGGTCAACATTACACGTCCCATGATTTTGAAATTCTCGATATTTTCTGAAAGCCTGAATACGGCCTATTTCAATATAAGTCTGTAGAAAGGCTTTCTTTTAAAGAAAATATCCGAATTTCCCGTCACAGCACGGATCACTGCTTTTAGGAAGCATAGCCATTTAACCTCTTTTGAAAACGTCAAGATTTTCAGCAATAGCAAGTATTCGGCCACCTATTTGTGAAACCGTCTATAAGCTATTTTACGAGAAAATCTTCGGTTTTCCCGTCACGGCATGGATACAAGTGTGGACCTTATTTGTACACGTAGTTCGGCCTATAACGCGATTTTTAGGCGTCTTTTTCATCGACTTTTTATAGTCGCTTCGTAATATAGGATTTTTCTAAAATTTAAGCATTTCAAAATCTCTCTTTTCTTGTCTTTGCTTTACAAACTACAATTTTCGTTTCATTTAACGTATCATGAAATTATTTATCTCGCAGCCGCTTTTGTCTGAGGTACTCTTGTCCTCGAGTCAAATTGTATACGTTTTTTCTTTAACTATAACATCATTCGCATATTTCTTTACATGTTTCAAATTTCGACATAAATTTAAGGTTTAATAGTACATAACTTTTAAACTTGATACAATTAATTTATTAAGAATAACGCTTTCTTTCTGAACTACACTAAATGAGTCGAAAAGAAATTGTATCTTATTTTCAAAGAATCCATATCATTTAATTTGCTTTATAGTCTATATTTTAACTAGTACAGCTCTCAAATTTAAAAAAACATCTCCACGTTTCGACAACACTTACATATATTTTTAGAAATTTTATATGTGATTCAAGAAACGATTTTATTCTATACGTAATATAATCTAATATTTATTACAAAATATTATCTAGAAACTTAAAATTAAAACTACAATGTCTTAAAAACAATTTAGTGAATCAGCTTCACTTAATATTTAAACTTAAAATTAACATCAATATTTAGTATTTCAATTTAATTTAATAATAAAATGTCAGTACTATTTGAATCAGTAACAATAGTATTTGTCACCTTCGCGTTAACTAGAATTCGGGCCCAGTGACGGCAAATCGTGCCACCGCTCGAAGCCGCTGGGACGGGGGAGGGAGCATAAAAGGGGCATAACCCTCTACCGCCGTACTGTCTCCTTCTCTCTAGAAAATAATCTAGAAGATAAGGGACACCCTTCGCAAGATGTAAAACAGGAAATCGCCAGGAGTAGATTATATAAGAAATAAGACTTTGTTCTACCCCAAAAAACATTATGCTAATCTGCAACATAGTTAATGTGCTAATGAGACATCAATACTTTCGTCCTGTCTGAAAAGAGGCTATAAAGGTCTGCCTCCCAAAGTTCCGTCTCCACCAACCGCCCCACCAGCCTACTGAACTCATTCAACAAGATGATTGAAAGCGATATTCTTTAACGCCTTTCTACATTGGTCCAAAACAATAACTTCGTTCTAGACTATCAACACGGTTCTCGCACTAGGCACAACACCTGTCACGATGTCCTCGAAATCACTGAACTCATCGCCAACAACATGAACAAACGGCCACAAACGACAATGTTGCTGTTGGACATACGATAGGCCTTCTATATGGTCCAGCATGAGGATCTTAACTTTAGGCTCACTGCCCATAACATCCCCGATTATCGAATTGCAACTATCAAGTCGTACTTATCAGATAAAACCATTCAGGTTTTATCAGGATCGATAAAGCCCTAACCACCCAAAGGCTATCTTCACCAGTATTTCTTAGGGCTTAAAGGTATACCCTCTTCTCTTCAAAAAATTCTGCGATGATCTTCCTACTCAGGATTAAATCACCACAGCACTTTATGCAGACAATATAGATCTCATCTACTCCCCAATCGACTCCACTATCTGCCATAATACTTCGCAGCTAAACAGATTTCTATTAGGAGGCGAGCTTAGTATCCGACCTTTTTTAATGGAAAAAGGACATTTATGATGAAAAATGGATACACGTTAGCTTAATCAAAATATTTTCCGTCATTTTCTACTGCTATTTCCGATCTTTCTGGCAATATGGCTATACCGTGGCGAAAGAACTATGGCGGTTTCGAGGCAATCCAATCATCTACAAATTCTCGCACTTCTTTAACGTGTCGAAAGTGCATCTCAACGAGATCGTACTGTATCGATCGTAATTGATGGTAAGCAGAAGGAGCTTTTTATGGCGAGTACGCTCGGTGCGTCAACAATTTCCATTTGAGCTCCAAGAGGGTGTTTTTGACGACTATCGCAACATGTGGCCGAGCGTTGTCATGCAAGAGAATGACTTTGCACATATTGCTCGCGATAGCTGATCTATGTTCGATAAATTTCTGTTGCAAATATTCAATTGGCGTTTGTATACCTCGGTAGTGACGGTTTAATTAGGTTTTTGCAGCTTGCAGTACAGAACACCCTTTTGGTCCCATCAAATGCACAGCAATACCTTTTGGCCGTGAATTTTATATTTTGGTGTCGATGTACACGGTTCGCCTGGGTGCACTCACTTTTTACGCTTAGGATTGTCATAGTAGATCCACTTTTCATCACTAGTCATAAAACACCACAAAAAAACTCTTCTTTTTTGCTTGGCAAGCAAAGACAGCTCAATATTATATCGATTAAATCGTCTGGCATCTATTTTCCTTCTCTATGAATCCCACTGACTCCTACATTATTAACGAGTTCTTTCTGCATTTGAGCTGTGTTTTCGCCCAATATTGCTTGCAATTCGCTATCTTCAAACTTTTGTAGTTGTCCACAACGTTTTTTGTCATTAACATCAGTTTCTCCACTTCTAAACTGCTGAAACCACTCTTTACATCTTATAAGCGATGGAGCTGGTTCGTCATTACATTCTTGAAGCAATCGATAAATTTCTGCTAGACCTTTTTTATAATTTTTACACAATTATGGCGCCTGTTAACTGAATTTTATTGGTAAATGGTAAAACTAAAAAATAAGTACTAGATCCGTTATATCTGATTTTTCGTATCACTTATATCGCTGTTTAAACGTAAAGGTCGGAAACTAAGTTTGCCTCTTAATACTATCTCTATTGCAACGGTACTTTCCTTGGACACTTTCATGAAACAAAAGTTAATCCACAGCCTTCTTTATCTCTCATAGAAATCACTCTCTCCAGACATAAAGATCAATGGTGTGACAATTTCATGGAGCAGTACGGTCAAATATTGTAGAGTAATACTCGATAGGAACCTAACGTGGAATAAACACTACATTTTATCAGGGAAAAAATGATAAGAGACTTTGTTAAGCTCAAACTAATTTTCCATTAGAAAGCCCTCTCACCCACAACTAAACTGTGGACCTTGATCATCATCAAGAACACTACGATCTACGCTATTGAAAACTGCGGGTTTACCCTCCAACGAAACTCAGGCAGCTGCAAGGCATATTCATGAGACTGCTTTGCTACTCAAAAGTCCTTGATATATCCTTAATACCCAAGTACGAAAGAAAGTCAACCAATGCCACATCAGCGAATACAAAACCGGGTTTGCATAAAACTTCAGACTCCATCCTACAATAGTCGAACTTACGAATTTCCTCTAATGAACACATCCAAAACAAATCGCATCCAAAAGATCTTCAACCACTTCAGTATCTCTGGGACATGTGGCCCGAAGCCTGCTCCGCTCCGCTCGTTGACCTTTATCTCTTTGGTGCCTCTAGAACTTTTGACTCGGAGTGCGCCGCACCACCCTCGCTTCGAAAACTCACGGCACCATACTGGTTGCATTTCGCAGCAGGCGTATTTGGACCTCAATCATTGGACTACCACGAATAACTATCTGAATAAAATTAGGAGACTGCGAAAGTCACGTTATTTTGATTCAGAGCTCATGTTGTAGCCGATATAGTTGGGATCAGAGAGACAGCAACCGATGTTGGCTAGAATTTTCTCACATTATTTTTGTGTAGGTGCACAAAATGTTCAATGCGCAGAGTCCCAGTCAGCGACTCTACGAGAACTAGCTAGCAAAGGAAAAGCTAATGGTACACCGAAGAAGTGTGCCGCTGCAGTCAGCAATAACAACGAAAGGAAACCAGGAGGGGTCTCTTCGTGGAAGCAGTGGCAGAAGCGGACTTGGAGAAAATTAAAACCTGTTTGGAACGAGATCAGACAATTGTTCGAGCTGGCAGACCAGAGAAGATGAAGTTAAGACTAATAGTCTACGGCGTCCCTAGAAATATTTTCTTAAAAAACCAGACGTCGTCAATATTCGAACAAAATGGAGGTATAACTCAAGCAGTAGAGAAATTTGTAGGATTCTTCAAGCCCCGCTTCAAGACGGGTGAGAGTGTAGGTTTACCACCAGCTGGATGGTGTAAGTCCCGCCAGGAGTACCGAAACTTTTATGGAATGAAAGAGAGTCTTCTTAGAATGGCTGTCTTGCAAAATCTAAGATTATATTAGAGTAATCAGGTGATAAAAGTGCCTAGATTATGGCCATGTCTACTAGTTCTGCAAAAATGAAAAAGCTGTTCTCATTGAGCCCTAAACGGGCATGGAAGCAAAGAGTGCACATACAAGAATCAACCACTTAAGTGTGTGATTTGTAAAAAAGCAAAAAAACCGCATAATCAAGGCTTCATAGACAGCAAATATCCTGCGTACAAAGCTGCCATGGAGAGATTAATAAACTCAAAGGATTATCGACAGTGCTGCTTGAAGAAATCAGAGTGCAGCTGCTCCTGAATAAAAAATGCATACAAAATGGAGTAGACGTCTTGTTTCTGCAAGAGCAATACCAGCGAAATGGCCGAATAGAAGTATTCGGTCTACGAACCCATGCTATACATAGGACATATCTCCTAGTGATTACAATTCGGAAAGGGGAAGACAAGGAGAAGGCTCCGCGTCCTATAGGCACATATGTCTACTCCCAATACTAGGGAAAACCGTAGAAGCTCTAATACTGAATAAATTAAACACGATAATAGAATCGAAACTATCTCCTAGGCAATATGCCTTTAGGAAGGGTCAATCCACAGAGGAGGCCATTGGTCAGTTGCGAAGGTCCATGAGTAAAGCGCACATAAAATATATTATTACAATTTTCTTCGACATAAAAGACGCCTTCGACAATATCTGGTGGCCTATTGTATTCATAGCATTGCAAAACAGAGCGTCCCAGAAATCTCTACAAGTTAGTGAGAGATTACCTGAACGGCCGTCGAATCTTCATACGAGGTGGCTTTAGATCAGTACAAATTGCGACCAATAAAGGATGCCCTCAAGGATCTGTTCTTGATCAAACTCTCGAGAAACTTGTCCGTGTTCCTCTACTATGGGCGTCTTCAACACTTAGGTGTGAGGTCATTGCTTACGCTGATGACCTTGGCTTTTGGTGGAGAGGGACTTACAAAGAGAGATCGAAAGGATAAGTGAGAGTTACATTGAAGAAGCGGAATCCTAGTATCGCCTCAAGAAAATGATGCTGGCCTCCCATAAGTGTGGTGTTTTGATCTTGAGACGTCAATTTCACCCGAAAGTCCCCCCTCTAATTAAGATCGGAAATATAAGGGTGAAGAGATTAAAAAGCACGAGATACCTTGGAATCTACTTCGACGAACATTTTAAAATCGGTAACTTATGTAAAAGCAGTGCAATTCAAATGTGCGGATTTATTTAACAGAATCGGACACATAGCTAGATGGGAATGGAGCTTTAATATTAAGGCACTTAGTACTATCTTCACCGGGCCGTTCACACCTATCGCTGTGTACTCAGGAGTAGGATGGAACAATTTGATGTGTTTTGAACAGCAAAGAAAGTTATCAAGTACTCAGAGATAAGCCTTCATTAGAGTCCGATGCATACAGAATTACCACAACAGATGCTCTAGCAGTGATAACGAATCAACTCCCAATCGTGCTAGCATGTAGACGTACAGCAGAACTGCATGCAAACCGCAAAAATGCAGCAACATGTGAGCACCAACATCGTGCCGCGCGAGAGATATTTGAGAGATATCTCGATAAATGGCAAAAGATCTGGTATGACTCGACAAAAGGTAGGCTGACTCTTACCTATTATACCGATATTCTTACCTACCTAATGTCAGAGATAGGATTGAAGCACACTGGATTAGTCCATCGTGATGGCTTATTTAATTTCTCATAGGGCATGGAGACTTCAGGTCATATCTCTGGAGATTCACCAAAAGTTGCAAGGATGTACAGATCTAGCACTAAAAAAAAGGACAGCAGGAAAAAATGGAAAGTTTTGAATCATAACTGGTCGATAAAGCGGAAGCCAGGTGCGGCTGGGTATGTGTATGAAACAAAACATAATTGAGCGATTTCCAGAGGATAATTGGTAGGTTTTCGAGGGGACTGCCATTACCACCGAGGGCATCGTATTCCTGGAAGTTTAAGGGGTTGCGTTGTTCAATTTCGAGTTAGCTTCGCAGCGGAGGCTAGTACAGCATTGTTGGCTTGACGCATGAGCTTGCCAAAGACGTTTCCTTGATTGGACCTGGATGAAACTTTTTGTTGAGGAGTAGTTAGAGGTATCTATAGATGCTTCGAGGTTTGCTTAATTGAATCATGCAACCGGGGAGTTGCCAATGCGAAATGTTGACTCGTAGCAGAATAATCCACTACGGAGATAGTCGTCGAATACGGTCTGGTTGGATCCTGCTCCTCTAAGAAAGTGGCTCGGTTAACGGTTGATCGATTTACGGATATATTATTCTTCATTACATAGAATGAGGAATCCTTGGTCTCTTTACTGGTGAATACTAGTTGTTATTAAAGAATGGAGGGTGTTAGCTCCATTCTTGCTAACTTCGACGTGACTTGCTTTATCAGGCATACAAAATTGACTAAAGAAAGCTCGGTGAGCTTGGTGCTGCCTATGCTGATAGCCTGCGGCAGGTTTGAGACTACGTTTGAGATTGTTTTGAAAAAAAAAACAGACTTATATTTGAGTTTAACTTCACGCCGCCACGGGTGTAAGGAGCAGGAGAGTTCACCGGTAAATAAATAATACTTCTAATTCATTTGGCATGTGTACGTGGTTTCGCCTTACAACCTAAATCGTCTGTGTATATATAGGTTGCACCCGGAAGCGGGCCGTAGTGATGGAGGAGTAGTTGAGGAAAAAAGAAGAAAGAAAAGTAACTCCCGGTTCCGGCGCACAAGTGCCTGGCGGCGGTTGAGCACGGCGGGCCTCGAGGGAACAGAGGAAGGGAGAGGGCACACGGTCCCAGCGCACAAGTGCCTGGAGGTGGTTGAGCGCGACGGGCCGCGCGGCAGGAGAGGAAGAGAGCCCGACCGGAGCGCACAAGTGCCTGGCAGCGGTTGGGCGCCGCTGACCGAGCGGCTGGAGAGGCTGAGAGCACGGCCGAAGCGCACAAGTGCCTGGCGGCGGTTGAGTGCGGTTGACCGAGTGGCGGGAGAGGCTGAGAGCACGGCCGAAGTACACAAGTGCCTGGTGGCGGTTGAGAGCGGCGGGAGAGGCTGAGAGCACGGCCGAAGCGCACAAGTGCCTGGCGGTGGTTGAGCGCGGTTGACCGAACGGCGGGAGAGGCTGAGAACACGGCCGAAGCGCACAAGTGCCTGGCAGCGGTTGAGCGCGGTTGACCGTGCGGAGGATGGATCGGGGTATTACCGTCGAGGAACTCGACGAGCGATGGACTGATTCTTTGATGGTCCGTCTCCAGCTTCTTATAGGCCCCGAAGGGCGCTGTGGAGGGGGTAAATGTATGAATATGCCCTTTTTGAGAGAAGAGGGACGTCAGGGCCCTGGAATAAACTGTGAGCCACACGAGGGAGAGACCCTCGCGATAGCGCACCTGGTTCGGCGACGGGGGTATCCCCAGAATAACGACCAGGGCGGAGGCACGCTTGGTCGTTCAACTACGTGTCCTCCGACACTAGTCGTAAACGCGGGGGATTCCCCGCAATGTTGTCCGTCTTCCCACTTGAGCGCGTGACGTCGGCGGCGCAATTAATGAGGTGAGGGCGGACGTGTGACCGGGCGGACGTTAAACTGATGTATGAATTTAGAGCAACTTCACTGAGACCGAGGACGCCCAATCTCGCCTCGAAGTTTGTGCTAAACTACACGATCACTAATAAAGCTCACTGTCTTAGCGCAGTTCTTTAGCGACAGATTCTCTAAGAGGTCCGCGTCATAGGTGGTTTGCAAATTTGGCTGGAATACTTAGTATTTCTTCGAAGTTTACGCTATAGGGTGCATTGGCTATAAATCACCGTCCTAGCGATTCTAAGGACAGGAACACTCTGAGAGGTCTGTGCTTATCTGAGCGTGCCGATGATGCGTAAGGGAAGGAGAACGATGTTCAAATTTGCTGCAATGTGAATATGTGACCCTTCTAACTTTTTTGGAGTAGACGGAATCTTCTAGAAGACATCCGAGATTTCTCTCTGATAATGTCGGATTTTTACCGAATAAACCTAACCTCCTCGTAAGAGTTACCAAATCCAACGGTTTATAATCTCGTGCATACGCACGTATGTATGTAAGTGTGGGAAGCGTACGTGTGTGTGCATTTATGTGACTTGCATATTGGAAGTGGTGGTCCTGGAGAACTCATACGTGATACGCAACCTAAAAAGTCAGGTGTAGGTGAAGTATGTTGAGATTATGATACCAGTTGAAAAGTCAGCTTGTGTCGATCATAAGATTTTGAACCGTAAAAATACAAGAAGGAGATACTAGGTGTTCGGGATAAGGCGTGTAAGCGGGAAATGATAAGTTTTTTTATAAGCTTTATTAATTTAAATTACATAAAAAATACTTTGAAAAATATACTTGAAAAATGGAAAAATTACAATGTTAATTTAAAATAACCGATATTTTCGATACCGGTGTTGGTTGCGCGGTCTTTTTGCTCAGGCGTCCCAAACAAGAACAACTCTGGCCCCCGCTGACCTACTCGTCCCTTTTTTCCCATGAGGGGTAGACAATAGGCCGGGGAAGAGGGCAAAGTCCCTCTACTCAAACTTTAGCAGGCTGAGCGGTCGCCTGCCGAACATCGTGCACTCTCCACGGTTACCCATGCCCTCGCGTACCTCCCACCTTGTCGTGCCTAGCTGACAGGGTGTCACTCCCTTCAGCCATAGGGTGACCTCAGTACATAGGCAGGTCGGAACGCCTCGAGAAAAGTCCTGACCATCCTTTCGGAGACGATATAGCCTCGGACACCAGTGAGACCTTTCTCGAGCGAAAGCTGCGAGCGTGGTCCGATAGAACACGTGCATCGCGGTGGCACAGAGTGGGAGGGGTAGGGGTGCATGGACATTCTGCATTCTAAACGGCTTGCAAGCCTTTGCGAACCGTCATTCTCATACATAAATATAAATCATTCGTCATCTACAATGCCTCTGAACACTCCTACATATTTCACGCCACTGCACACCGAGAAACCGGACATCGGACAATCTTTCACCCGATGGTGCAAGTAACATAGTAATGTCCTTTGTCAATTTCCCTCGTATCATTCTCCTTCTTTTGGTTTGTCTACAACGTTCGTCGGAACAAGCGCGATAAATTATAACCATACTCGACCACTTGAGAATTTCGAAATTTTTTCCATCCTAGATAAACTGGGATATTCCGAGTATTGGTTGAGCATTATGGGAGGAAGAATCTCTTTATATATCTGGTCAACACGTGCTAGACAGGCCTACCCTATTGTCACACACGCGGTTACGCGTACTCCCTCTTTCCTTTTTATGATCCCCAATATACTCTGGGGCGGCACTAGAGCGCAATTGTTTCAGTTCTATCCACGAATTTCTACCGTAACGACATAATGAGTCGGACTAAAAATTGTAGCGCGCGTGTCGGCCCCTCTGGTCTTATTTACTTTTTTTTTAGATATACGATACGCATGCACACAGATATGCGCACGCATCATACGTACACAAAAATAAATATACACACATATATACATACATACACACACACACACACACACACACACACACACACACATACACACACATATATATATATATATTACACATACGCATACACATATATAATGAATTTCATTGCTTCTTAACAGTTTAATTTAACAACCAACCCCAACACTAGGGTTGGTGTGATTCTGTATTTTAGCCCGAAGATTTTCGATGTATACAGAGGCGACTGCCAAAAGAGGAGCGAATCCTAATTCGCAGAGAATTTATGCATTTCTTATGAACCAAAGAATTTTAAGGGCTGCGCGGAGTAGTCTCATGTGAGGTCCTTGAGGGATTTTAGTTGCTCGAAAGGAGCATATTCTTACATTGGGATGGTATAGTATGATAGGGCGCCGGTAATGGCTTTGTAGGTGCGAATTTCGGCATTTGAGGTGATTTTTCCGTTGTAAAAGAAGAGTGTCCCGATGATTTTATGTTTAGTGTACTTTATATGTTTCGTCCACGAAAGTTTGTAATCTATAGGTACACCGAGATATTTTGCTGACAGAGATCACGAGAGGTGTCTTGAGCTTAGTCGCACATTTGGAGTGAGCTTCTGGCGCTTGGCGTAGAAAACAGCTGTAGATTTGGATTTGTTTATCCTGAGTCTCCAATTTTTGTACCAAGCGAGTAATGATGGGATGAATTTATTCATTATGGTTCATCACAACTATCGCCCGCATAGAGGGTGGTCAGAGTGGGCTGTTGAATGAGGAGATCTCTACAAAAAAAATGTTGAACAGGAAGGGAAACAGTTTAGATTCCCGAAGAACACCGGCGACTCAGGCGTATGGGCCTAGGTGGCGTTTTCCAATTTGCGCGTGAAAATTTGATTAGAAAGGATGAAGCATATAAGGCCAATAAGGTAGTGGGAAAATTGAAGGTTCCTTAGCTTAAAAAGAAGACTTTCGCGCGACACGCAGTCGAACGCTTGCTGGATGTCCAATAGCAACATGGATGTCTGTCTCTTCTTGTTGAACTTGTCGGTGATATATTCAATGATACGAAGAAGTTGGTGGCAAGTGACATGTAATTTCCTAAAACCGTGATAAAAGTTTGAATAATTCTTTTAATTCCAGAAAATGCGAAAAGGCGGTTTAGAATTTTCCTTTCGGTGACTTTGTTTAAAGAAAAGAGAAGGCGAAATTTGACAGGTCTGTAACTGCTAGGAGATAACAGTGGCTTGTTTGCTTTAGGAATACAAACGATGGTGGCATATTTCTACAGAGAGGGAAAATGCTTATGATGCATCATCAAATGCAAGCGCCGAGAGGTATTTCATAGGGAGTGTCTTGAGGACCCCGTTAGTAATGCCTACCGCGAGATTTTTTGTTTTTATGAACGCGTATAGTTTTGGACGTTTCGCAGAATGTGGTCAGGAGAAAGTCTTTGTCGGGAAGACTCATACTGTGAACAGCCTGGTCGATGGAAAAGTGTCGGAAGAATAGATTTTCGGACGATTGGAGCGGTGAATTACGTTCCTCGCTGGAGTTTGCCAGGATGTTGGCTTTTTCTTCGGGAATAAAATATTTTTGTTCGTGAAGTTGGAGGGGTGAGTGTGACGGAGTTTTATTCCTTGCAGATTTCATGATTTTTCATACAATTTTAGGCAGCAGGGTTTGTAGTCATTCAGGTCATCGTATCGGTACTTTGACTTAATATGGTTCCGTGCACAGAACGTGTAGTTTCGGGCGCCTTTGTAGTAGTTTGAGAGCAGCGCCTGCATTGAGGGGGCGTGGTGAACTTCTTTTTCGATTCTACCTTGAAAAAAAGACCGCCGAGGCAGTGCAAGTTAAAGATTTCTTCGGTAGCTAACGACTGTCTGTTTAAATCAACTGCCACTAAGAGCCACAGTTGTTCCTTTGTCTTCATGCGGTGAACATATAGAACGGGAAGATTGAAACCCTCTAGCTCTTCACGAATTTCGATCTCGGTGAAGACTTCGTTGATGCCTCAGAGCAGCACTACGAGGTTTCGCTTCTGGCGAAGATGGTTGGTGGAGTATTCGATTTCTTATCTTTCAATAGAGAAGTCGATTTTCTGAACCCGTCGATATATTCTACGTTTTTCCTCAAGATAATGGATAGAGGGCTCCGGCTGTAATTCGTTTCTTCACTTGAATCGACAGTCGAGTCCGTTTCGGACAGCATGTCGTTGTTGTTGTCGTTGGAATTTGGGGCAGGCTCCCTGAACAGAGATCTTTTTCGGCCACGGTTGACCACTTGAAAGCCGTCCTTATACAAAAAAGACTTTACTCTTTACCCGATACACGTGATTATTACAGCTGCAATTGTTAAGTCCGTAAGCGTGCAATTATTATAGGTTGGAAAGAAAAACAATAGAAAATGTAGCAAACAAAAAGAAATATATAGTAATGTTATACATATTAAGTTAATTATGTTTTGTTGATTATTTTATATGCAATAATATGCATGTTGTTTATTAAAAAAATAATAATAAATATACCAGTAAAATCTTAATTACTTTAAAATTATTTTTATTATATCTAATCCATTTAAGTTTTCAATAAATTAATATCGACATATATATTTTATTTTTAAAACAGAACTAATATAATTTAGATTATTGTTAAATTTAAAAATTATATTGATTCAAATTTAAATATATTTATAGTAATATCACAATTTCGAAGAAATATTTGTATAGAGTCCTAAGCTCTTTGATGAATTTATTGATACTCATATTACAATTAAAATCAATAATAATAGAAAAAATATAATAGATTTCATATTGTCGAAATGGTTCACGAAATTTATTTTAATATGTTTTTAAATTTATTTAAATTTATTTTAGTTTGATGAATACGATGAGCCTAAATTATAATTAGTTTTTTGCTAGAACCAGAGTGCAAACTAAAAAAGATAGAATTTTATTCAAGATATTTGAATTCATTTAATTCAAATTGTAATTTTAAGCTTAATATTTATTTATAAATACATTTAGAACAAACTAATTTCAAAATTTCTAAGCTAACATGACTTTTATGAAAATTATTTTTTAATTATACAATGTTTCAATTTCATTTCTAATTATTATACTTCAATAATTTATAATTATATTATAAATATGTCTTTGTTTAAAATAATTTTTTTTTTTCAACTTTCCGCAGTTTATGAGGAAAAATAGTACGCTTACGGAATTTGCTGCGCTCGTACGGCAATATCTCGCACGTGCGGTAATCGCCTATTTTCTGCACAGGTAGCGTAATGTACTATTCGTAGACTGCAAATGTATAAAAAAAAACTCAAATGTCCGTTGATGGTCTCCTCTATAATGTTTTCTAGCAATAATGATACAAATTCAGTTTATTTGGTGAGTTAAAATATAAATAAAGCAAGAAACAAAAGAAAATAAATTATGCAATTAAATGTTTTTTGAATTATTCAAAATTTTCACATCTGGTCTTACCGTATCGGACTGTGGATAGGTCTTTAGGGATAAGGGGTCTGACTCGTCGTATTACGATCAAATATTTTAGTTTGGTTACAACCCGACCTTAGGCCACATTTATACGTATAGACAAATGCGATTTGCCAATTCTTCGAAACTCCGGCGCTCTAAAGGTTAATGGCCTTTAAATAATTTGTTATCCAAATACATACAGCCAATTATTGAATACGGTTCTACTTGCCCTTGAAAATGATGATTATATTACTTTTATATATGATATTTCTTAAACTGTCGAGCGAACAAACCTTGAGCTTATTGTATTCAATGTTATTTAAAAATTCTATAAAAATCGATCAACTGTAGTGGCATTCTCTACATATATAAAGATTACAGTTAATTTGTCGGGATGTCTAGTGTCGCTATAAACTGTCACCTTTTCTTGACTTAATGGACTAATTATTTCGCTATATACTAATTTTCCAACATTTTCTATAAGTTTCTCCTAAATGGCGGAAGTAATTAATTTTTAATTCAGTCCCACAATTAACATTGTTTTTCAAATACTCTTTGTAATCAGGGACATATTTTAATAATAGCTCGATTAACTCTGAAAACTCTTTATTAGTCGAAGATTTCAGTATTTCACTATTACTTCTAAAGTGATTCACATTAAAACTTTAAGCTTGTTATCTACGTGACCAGATTGTGTCAAAAAAGAAATTAAAATCAATGAACATTATTAAATTAGTGGTTACATGGTGTTTTATATCGACAGCATTCATTCATTAGCTGATTAGCATATAGGTATGTTTTTAATCAAAATCATCTGCTCCATATTTATTATCTTTAGAAATATCGAACATTTATTTTATATATATATATATATATATATATATATATATATATATATATATATACGCATTAGCAGTGGCAAGTGCTCTGTATAAAAAACGAAACAAAAAAACGATTCATGGTTTCTTCCTGTTCTGTTTTACAATAATACACATTTAAATTACATTTAACACTAGATTTTTGTACTGGAAAATATCATAAATTTTTGAGTGCCTGAGATTTTTAATAATTTTCAGATCTCGTACCTCAGGTAAAATTTTTTAGATATTTTATTATATACTCAAAAGCACTATGTTTCTAAATAAAGCATTATAAGAAAATATGTCGGCCCATCTCACAGTCAGATTTTTTTTTACGTAATTTACGCAATAATCTTTAATGCATCTAACAGATTCTTTGACCTATCCAATCAATCTTATTTCAAGAACAGCATTTACGGATGATGCTCTCTGATATATATATATAGAGCAACTTAGAGAAGATAGAGAGAATCCAATTTAGTTATACTTAAAATAGCAGACTTGTTTTCAAGCGGTTGTATACATATATTTATAATTAGTCAGCAAACAAAAATCTATTCGTTTCTTTTAGAATAAGACACCTATATATAATAATTAAATGGGAAGAACAAGAGATTTAATGGATTTCGCGAAAATTTTGCAGTTTAATTTTTTTACATAATATTTGATATAATAAATCTGATAATAAAATCGTGCCTTGCATTCTCGTATAATTAATTTAAGAGGATGCAATTATAATAAATTATCCGTCAGTTTTTATTGAAGAAGATATCTATTTATAATGTTAGCAAAATTTATAGATTACTTGTTCTAGACCGATTGCAATCATGCTTAAATTTAAGTTTAAAATATATCTAAAATCGATCTTAAAATAAGTCAACACTTATATTAATCTATTGAAAAAGATCAATTTTTGTTCGATTTTTCTCATGTAAATTATTATGTACAACAAACTGAAAAAAAATTATCTAAAAAAATTGTTTCATTTGTTGTTACTTTGACAACGATAAATATGTATTATAACCCAAGATAAAATGATTTTTTCAATATAATAAAACAATGATAACGATTTAAAATTAATCATAACGTATAACATGTACTTTGGTGATCGACGTGATGCCAGATATCATACTAAAATGAGATTTCAAAAAATTATGAAAGTTGCTGTTGAGATTTTTTTTTTCATTTTCTTATAACACGATAAATTACATACGAGAACGACTTGAATTTCTTCCTGAATTTTTTCAATATGGAACACATCTGTTGAATATTATATCTACACTTCGATTTAAATCAGAAGTAAATTTTGTTATCCGCTCTCTTTTTTAACATCTTCTAAATGAATTTATTATATATTTAAATTGTATTATTAAACAAATTCTATATTATTATGATCTTGGCCATAAGTTAAAAATTAAATCAATGCTGAGTAATTTTTTTATGCTAATGTATAATAATGCTAATATTAAAATGTGTATTTAATATGAAAATACGTGATATTACAAAGTAGTACGTGTCAAATCAAATCAATAAAACATTGAGTGAACTAAATTACCAAGTTGGAGGATTTATTTATATTATATCTTAAATATTACTACCGACATTTTTAAAGATTATTTCGTCTTTATTTATTTTTTTATGAAACTGCGTGAAAAAGAATGAAGACAAAAATATATATATCGTATGCACCATAATTACACGTATAGCTTTCCGAGATGCCTCGATGAAAAAAATAACCGGTAAGAACGACACAAAGAGACAGTTTTGTCATATACATCTTCATATGTGTAGCCATGTATATATATATATATATATATATATATCAGGTTCTATATAGGTACTTGTCTCTGATATAGGATAAGCATATTAAAGCGTAAGCGAGACGGAGACAAGAGACTTCCGACTTTCCGACTGCGTTTCGGTAGTTGTCGGCATGCAGCGCGCAAGCACACGAGAGGAATAAGCAGCTGATATACTCAAAGATGGCCAGTCGTCGCTGCTGCTGCTGCTGTAGCTGTAACGATACAAACAAATAGAGCAATAGTAAGTGAACCAAAAGAGAGAGAGAGAGCGAAAGAGAGAGGGAGAGAGAGGGAGGGAAAGATAGACGAAGATGGACGGATGGAGTGAAAAAGTATAAAGCATGTAACAGTCCACGAATATTTAATATGGGAAAGGTAAGGGAATAACTTTCTGCATAAATACACCACGTCCAGACCAATTCTTGATAAATACAATACATTTTCGCGGTAACGAGAGAGACAGATAGAGCGGAGGACGGCAGTGCGGATTTGCGGAACTAACACCTGTCTCCTCTCTCTCTCTCTCTCTCTCTCTCTCTCTCTCTCTCTCTCTCTCTCTCTCTCTCTCTCTCTCTCTCTCTCTCCTTCCCTGTCTCTATCTCTTTCTTTTCTTATGATCTCCAACTAAGAGAGAAAGAAACAAGCAAACAAGCAAGAAGAAAAAGTCATACTCGTAAAGATAAGAGAGTAAATTCTTATTCTTGCCGTGTGTACGTATGTGTAACAAATGATGCAGCGATTTTTTTCTGAATTTTTAAAACTTTTAAAGATTCATAATAATAAGGTACTGAATAATACATATATGCATGTATAAATTATATCTATTGCATACCTATTTATATATGCATATATATATATATATATATATATATATATATATATATATATATATATATATATATATATATACGTACATACAGTTTAGGGTAGTGTGGTGTGTTGTTCTGGTAGTGGTAACATGCGATCGTGGAGGGGTGCAACAAGACTAGACTAGACTAGATTTGCAACCAATGTTGGATAGAAACTTGCATTGCAAATATTATATGAAATATCCATCTTTAGTTGAAAATAAGATTTTCTCGTTTAATTGGGGAGAATTTTCTAATGATAGGAGAAAAATTTTATTTTTTTTCGTGTTTTTTATTATTTTAAAAACACACAGAAAAAGATTGTTGCGATATGTGAACAAAATTAAAGAACACATATATTTTTCGTTGTTTCGGCAGTTTTGCATAGTTTACTAAAAATAATTTAAATGATATCAAGAAAAACATTTTTTTTTTTTTAAATAAAAAACATTTTTTACTTTTAGGAGCAGAATGTGTATTAAACTAAACTTGGAATTGTAATTTAGAAGTAGAGATATTTCAGAAAAAATAGAAATTAATATCTCTTCAATTTTTTAAAAATTTAGTTCAATAAGGAAAAGATTACAAAATTATAAAATTTTAACAATATATATTTTTCTTTTAAAATGAGTTTATACAAATTATATAATTTTATTATAATGTTTTAATAAATTCATAAGTAAACAAAAGATCAGAGTTGGGAGCTTAAATTTTATGATTTCAGGTTGTGGACTTGTTATACATTTAACTCATTTAATAAATTAAATACCAGATCAGCTGATAAATGGTCTATGTACAGTTATAGATAAGTTAAAACATACACTCATTAATTTGTAGTACAAGATAATCAAATTTAATAAAATGTACAAAATTATTTATTAAAGATCAATTTATAAATTTGCTACATAGTTGCAGTTTTATAACTATCTACATCTGTAAATATTAAAATAGATTGAAACATATCATTGTTTCAATAGTTTAATAATTGTAAACTATTTCACTCTGAACCTTTTACAATTTAATTTAATTATCACTAATAATTAGATAAACCTACAAATAAAATTATTAACTAAACATATATTAATTATAGCATTATAATTTTGTAAAACTGACTTAATTACTAAAATTGTAGATGCTACAACCTAGAATAATTAAAATTTTATTAATAAGATGTTTAATAATAATTATGTGTTTTTTTTAGATGTTGAAGTTTAGATTTAAATAACTCCAAGGAGGATATCATAATCAAAATGGCTTTTGATCCAAGGAATGTTAAGTATCCTCCAGATCTACATCATTCACAAAATATGGGTCCTTACCCATATGCTAATCATCATGTTATTCAATCATCTCATCATACAGATGAAAATAGGAATGAAAATCATTGCAGTAACAAAGAAGTATGCCCAACCATTTCTCAACAATCATCAGCAACTCAAACTATCCATAAAGTTGATGCAGCAACTATGACGGATCCTCTCCAAATAGACTTCCGTTTAACTTCAGAATATTTAGCCCGATGTTCAAATACTCTTGGGCTGCCTTATGTTTGCAAATATGAAGACAGTAGCAATAATTCATCAGTACATAATTGTCAAGATGTTAGGCCAAAGATTGAATATAATTTAGAGCCACAACGCATTAATGGTTTGTACAATAATTTTTTATTAAAGAATATAATTTTTTGCATTATAAAGGGTTGGTAATTAAATTTAATTGTATGGTTTAGATATAAAGGTTTTATAAATGAAATAGATTATTTCTATGAGCTTAAAATTTGATTATCTATTGCAAGTTATAATGATTTTTATATTATAATACTTTTTCTTTTGAAATTAATGATAAAATTCTGGTGAATAAATATACATTATTATATTTATAATTTATTATTTACTTTAATTATTTTAATAACCTAAAGTTCCAATATTTATAAATAAAAATTACATTTGAACGTTCAATAATAATTTGATCAAAATTTAATTAAATTAATGCTTTAAATAACAACAATTGATTGGGAACAATCAAAATATATATGTAATATTATATTCATTTTTTCCATAATTTCTAGGCATGTTGATATATCACTGTCCCGAGTGTGCTTATCGTTTTGAAGATCGCGAAAGCTTGCAAGAGCATCTTGAAGATCATAAACAGCGTCCACATGTTTGCGATATTTGTGGTGCAAGTCTAAAACGTAAGGAGCATTTGGACCGACATAAGCAAGGTCATAATAAGGATAGGCCTTACCAGTGCAACACCTGCTGTAAAGCGTTCAAACGCAATGAACATCTTGCCCGACACATGGTTACACATTCTGGTAGTAAGAATCAGATTTGTACCGAGTGTGGTAAAGCTTTTTATAGAAAGGATCACCTTAAAAAGCATTTGCAGAGCCATGGAGGAATTGGTAGTGGAAAGAGTAAAAGTCCGAGTAGTTCACAGAGTGGAGGACAACTCACTGGGCAAAATAATAATGATCACGAGGAGGGGCTGAGCACCTTCGCCATGATGATGAGGCAGGCTGGACCTCCTCCTTTTTCTATTTTGAGAACTTAATGAATGATAATCGCTTGTTAACAAAAAAAATGTATTCATTTTTTTTCTTATCATAATTAAATGATATAAATTTGCCAGTGGATAAATTTCGATGGTTTGAAACTTATACATAATATAATTTTTCAATATTAAAATTCAAAAATAATTATTAATACAGCATTTGAGAATCAAGCAGATTTGTGAATTTATAGGCATGTTATTTATATATTATATTTTTTCTATTTAACTTGCTGATTAATTAATTGTTACTTATATCAATATTTTTCAAACGAATATTTTCGTATACTTTGCTTAATATTCGTTAAAAAACAATCAGTTATTTTTTTTGCGACAAAAATTGTTTATAGAAAAATAAAATAAATTTTCTTGTATATCAAAAGTAGTTCGTAAAATATAATGCATATGAAATCTACATTTAATAAAAATAATACAGATTTGTAAGTTTGGTTTATAATTTTATAAAAAGAAATTATTGAAAATGTCGAAACTGGATTATGTATACATAATATCATATTCGAAACTGTATAGATAACTTCCAAAGTGATCAATTCTTTATATTTGCTATTTTTAAAATGGTAGTATCGTTATTTGTTTTTTTATACATATCTTTTTATACAATAATTAATTTTAATGGTTAATCCATGTTTATAGTTAATGGCCCTTATTATAATGAGAAATTGTCATGCGTTATTAAATGACAACAAATTTTCATTTATAAGAAATATTAAAAAAATATCTTAGATCAGTGATAGGTTCAATGAATCTAAGTAATTTGATCGCCATATTTCTTCTAAAAAACTATATATTTTAAGTCATAAAATACTTACTAACCATGTGTGGTGAAGTCATCCAATAAACTAAAATATACAAACAAAAGCAGTACTTATATTATCGCGAATTACTTCGATTATCACACAACTAGTATTTAACAATATACAAAACTTGTAAAAAAATTAAATATACACACAAATACGCATTTTTATTAATCCCAGATGACTTAACAATTTAGTTGTGTATAAAATAATTTTATTTTTATCCGCAAGATACAAAGTGTTAATAATACACAACTTTTGTTAACTAAGCGAACTACACGATTAAATGTTAATTAAATATGTACGCGTGATAATCTTATATGGAGCAAGTGCTTTATTTAAGGATCAATAAATTAATGATTAATGATAATCATTCTTATACAATAATGCGATTATATGAAAAATTGTTAACATAATTGCGTAAGTTTTTCATTATATAATTGCGAAAATATTAAGTTCTAGATTTATAAGATTGCCTTGGTTTATAGATAAGTTGAATTTTGTAAAAAAAAAAATAATGAACCATAAGCTTTGTTAGAAAACATTTATAAGTGAAACGAATTTTCATTACTAAGTACACCGAAAATGCGTTATTAATCGGTTATTAATAAAATAATTATTATAAAAAATATTGATGTTTAAATTTTTTAAACCTTTCCTATTTAAACATATTTAAATATTTTTTAATAGATTAATTGGTTTTATTAAAAAAGCATAAAAGCGGTAATTATAGTATAAATATATCAAAATATAATGTAAAGTTATGATCAATCTTTATTCATTATGCAAAATTTAAATTATATTTTATATAGCGTTAACATTTAATTCCTTTACGTTCTTCAAATTATAACAATAATGTACATTGTTATAATAAAAAATGTAATTATAAAATAATCATCAAAATTTTATCTGGATAAATCAAAAAAATGAACAAGTATATAGAAAAAAAACAAATTGAAAAGAATTATTAAAGGATTTCCATTCTTTTGTCAAGTTTTTTATTTATATATATTTATATTTATATATTTTTTATTTATATATTATGTATAGGGTATTACATAAAGCAGCAATGAGGAAGTTGTCTTGGAATAAGGTTCACAAACTTAACGTCCATATTCCTTCCGCAGTTCTAAAAGTTCCTTTTACATTTCTGCTACAATTTATTTTTTCATTTTACATAATTTACTTCATTAATTCTTAAATTTAAATCATTTCTTTCTGTCGATCTCTCGCAGTTTTTAGGTTTCTCTTGTTATCCGCGCATTTTGTCACCCTTTGCTCTAGTCGATTTATCAGCGACAATCTACCTATGATAAAAATAAAATGCCGAGATATCTATAGCGCAAATTTAAATCCTTCTTTTTACATTCGATTCTTTTAATTTTATTCATATGTCACTTCTTCACTTTTTATTCATAATCGTTTCGCTGCGAAATGCGAATTATTGAAAGGCAAAGAAAAAACATCGTAGCAGGTAATAGCAATCTCATTTCGATATTTTTCCTTTAATCTTTTCACTTTGTTTATCGATAAAATATAATTTATCCATCTCATAAAATGCAGAAACGCTGATAAATTCTACCAATCGTTTTATTAAGACAAAAAAATTTAATACATGAACCCATTAAAGATCGAAATTTTTTTTGTTACTTTACTTTTGTCGACAGCAATTCTGAAACTCGTCTTTTTTCCTCTTATTTATTCACAAAATTCATACATAATTATATATGTTTACATATGAACTTGTTTCAATAATACACTTCTCCTCGTTGAAATGCATTAGAATGCACCGAAAGTCATTTTGTTCTACATGTAAAAATAATATCACGAAAACTAAATGTAATACAGCATTCTATTTTAAATTAAAATATACTGTTGCATTATGAAAATATTAAATTCCTTCTGAAATTTAGGAAAATTATACAAAAGAATCGTTTCTTTTGATATCAATACGTAAATAATTGTTACTCGATTTAAAAAGTCATTTTTGATAAGAAATTCAACTATAGTATTATTTAGTTGAATTTATTTGATTTGATAAAAGTACGTATTTTTCCATAGTATCTTATTTTAAACAACACGTTATAGTTATAATTTAAATTACACAAAATGAAAACTATTTTGGACGCTAAACATCTATTATTTATAAAATACGCAATACATTATCTAAAGATAATAAATTAATTGTGTTCAAAACTTCAAAGGCATTCCATGCACAAGATCTATTGTTCGCACTATTGTTTATGTATTTACGCCATTTACACGCTAATCTATTGAAAATGAGTTAAATGCTTTGTACTATGTCGAGGAATTTGTATATATCTCCGAGTTTTCCATCTTTATCCATTCCATTATTTTTTTATACTTTCTTCCACATATATGCATGCATTCATTTCTCATCTTACTTCTATCGTTCTATTTTTTTTCAATTAAAAATTCCTTAAAAATTACGCAGAAATAAAGAATGCTTAATTTTTTTGCAACATTTAATTAAAAACAACATTTCAAACTATTTAAGTAATTTTTAGTTTCAATTTTAAAAAATAACTATTCTTATTGTCAATAAGTTCGGACTTCTGCTGTAAACAACATTCAATAACATCACAAAGTTGGAAAGACCTTTTTTTAAAATAAAAATATTATTTATATTGCCTTATAATAGAAATAGCAAATAATAATATAGTATATTTTCAGTGAATTATATACTTTATTTTAATCATAAAGAAAAGTATAAGAATTACATAAAAGATTTTTTAATATTCACTCACTATTACTGAAAAATATTTCTCACATATTTTTGTTTATTTAAGTTAATTCAAAAGGTGAAATTCTTAAAAAATACAAATTCACGAAATAATATGTATTAATAGAAATAAAATTTGAAACGGTTTATGAATTTAAAAAATGTTGTCAATTTTCATTCTTAATTGAAGAGATAAATTTACTATAATATTTATTTTTTATTATATAACGTTTCGTTGCAAAGAATTACCGATGAAAATATAAAATTTAAAGATCCAAAACCACGTTTAAAAAACATTTTTGCACTAACACCCTCTCTTTTTCATTCAGTTTTTCATTCTTTTGATCACTTTTCGTTTCTCAAGTAGTTTTTTATTTTTTTTTTTATTAATTAACCCTTAATTAAAGAGTTTGGACGCTGCGTAGAAAAATATGTTTTTCACGACTTCATATTCCCTTATTCATTTCATCTTTTTCTCGACATCCGCACATATAATTACTCGATCAGATGCATAAAATTTCGCCGCTGTTACGAAAGCTCATCGGAAAAACCTCGATTCATTACCTTTTTTGCTCTCATTTACGCGTCTATCGACAGAAGCGCATGCAATGATAAATAAAAAAACGTCTACTTTAATTTGTTTTAAAAAAATGAAAAGTTTTCAAAATGATGCTGTTGAATTTTGGCAATCGAATTAGCTGAACTCATTAGCTTAAACAGAACGCATCGGTGTTGAATTTTTAAGCGAAACTTTTTATGCTGTTGATGTAAAATAGCCCTCAGTGAATTCAATTGACAGTATTTATTAATATTTAGTATTTCACATTACGAATAACTTAAAATACTAAATCATGTTGCACTTAATAAATAAATATTCCAATATGAACGTCATTGTCACCTAAAAATCTACAACAGTCTAATAAAGATGATTTGATTTTGTTTTTTTCTTTTACTATATAAAATGCAGACTTCTGCCTTACAAATGATAAAGTCTAAGATAGTTTTGAAAAAGACATATTATTTATTTAATTATCAAAATACTTTATCTACAAAATTAGATCTTGCATTTTTTAGCTGTGCATATATGATATAGCAACCTGCATATTTAATTATAATCATAATAAAAAAAAATTAACAAGCAAAAAGTAATAACCTAAAAAAGGATTTGTCTTAAACAAGTCATAAAAATAATTATAAATAAACTATAGTAAAAGGAAGAACAAGTAGCAATCACATTTTTCGTCGTTTGCAAAGCAAAACGAGTCTGCTTAATTCTTAAGGACTAAACCAAGTCAACTCTACTTTTGAACTATGTATCTGCTGTATCTTTTTTTCATGATTTGTCATGATTGTTTCTCTTTTACAAATCCTAAAGCTAATGTTCACTGTTTATAATCTAAAAACGTACATAAATTCATCTTTACAAAATGCATTTCTTGGAAAAAACGTGCGATTTTAAATTTCTATATAAAAATATGCTAACAAATCATTCCATGTTCATACTTAGAAAAAAATACATGTGTACATTTTTTAAGTTATTTTCAATATTAGAGATATATATACGAACTTTATTATCTATGGTTTTGTAATGCATTTACGTTTACTATTATTATATAAAATGTTGACAATAAAAAAATTTTGAAAAAGGAATTTTTCCAGAAATACATTTTTTAAGTACAAGGACAAATCGGTACCTTCTAGATTAAATCCATTGCATCTGCAAAAGACTATTTCTCTCTGTAACTTTTTTCTTTGACAATTACACCTACAAACATTCAATCACTCGATTTCTCATACGAGCTATAAATTTCTCGCATTTCGCACGCTTTCTATTTAACTTATTAAGTAACGTCTTAGTTAATTCTGTTTTATTGTATACAAACTTATGCTCTAAATGTATAATCTAAGATGTACTGTCTCTTTTCATTATCTTATTTTTTTTATTTCTTTATGGTTACAAGTGGCGATGGAGTATTTTAGTAGGGCTTATTCTTTTTTATTCCTTTGTATATTTATTTATTTATTTATTTATTTATTTATTTATATTATAATATGTAGCTTTCAGTTATGTACTATTATGTATAATTAGTAATTGCTATCGTAATTCTTACAACGTTGAGGTCTGACGAAACCTGAATTTTATGTCATTTTTACCTATTAATCTTTAATGCGTTTTTAAGCATTTGAAGAAAAAAGGTGACGTCATTTTTCATTGATTACAGAATATTTTATCTAACAGAAGCATAACTTAGAATATTGATTATAAAACGCATTAAATGCAATTATTTTATATACTACCGCATTAATAATTATAGATTTTTTGTTTTTTTTTTTTTTACAAAATATTTGAAAGTAATATTCATGTATTGCAGCATAAATAATTATAAATCGTTCATGCTTATGCATTAAACTAGAAATATTTTTATTAGATTTCAATTGAATATTGATGCAAATAAGAGTACAATTTTTTATCAATACATGTAATCCCTTTGTTTCTATAAATTTCTCAAAGATCTTACAAAATTTCAGGAAGAACATTAAGATTATTAATGGAATCGTTGCAAATGAAAGACCAGTAATTATTTTGCAACTCAGAGATTGGTTGCTTTGAGCTGCCAACCGACTAGAATAAAACGGTACACAGTTTAACATTAAGAGCTGAGCTAAAACAAGATAGGCTTGTACATGGAGGTAATGAAGGTGAATAATGCCACAATATAAGCAATAAAAAACAATATTAACTCTAAGGTAAACTCATGCAACGATTCCTTGAATAGCCAAACTCCTATTATGGCAGTTAAAATTAATTTAAAAATTCATTGTTATAAAAGCACACTTACATTTACATAAATTTTCAAATAACTGAAATATGAAAAAAGACATTTTTTAAAGCATAATATATGAAAATATGAAATTGGAATCCAACAAACACTTTTTTATCTTTTCTCGTTTAAAACATTTCCATGATTTTATTACTTATGCATCAATGTTTAAAAAGATTGCATTGAATGTACATGCCTACTTCACAATAATTTCGTAAAACTAAGTGGCAAAGCCAATATTGTATAAAAGGCAAGATGAAAGATGGCATAATGTAAAATGGCACCGTTTATGATAGCAAAAGAGCAGATAGAAGATGCTTGTACAATTACTTTGTATAGTAAAGTCGAAATAAGAGCATCCACTTTACATTTTAAATGTAAACTACTTTCATTCGGTTAAAAAGTTTCTTTCAAGTCTTAACGAAGCATGCCATGGGTAATTGTAATTAAATATAATTTATTAGTTGATAATACTCATTAAATATAAAATAGTTCTTATTCTTATAACTTCACCAAATTATGAATATTAAAACTGTATAAAATTTAATGTACTTAAAATTTTTTTTACGTAAACTATATTTATATTAATTAAAATAGTACCAATTTCATACTTCGATAAATACTTTAATCGAATTTTTATAAAAGTCAATGTATTTCTAAAATCTAAAAACTTACAGAAATTAGTCAGTGCTCAACGAAATTAAAGATCTACGAAAAAACATGTATAAAAACAATGTACAAAAAATAAACAAGGAAATTAAGAGTCGACATTTGTTAACGAAGTCTCGAAAAATTTACTTTAGTACGACTCTGGATAAACATGAAATGAATAATCTTACGTACTATATATGTATACAATATCAATGCTACAGATATGATTAAAGGATGACAAAAATTTTTTCCTTTATTTTTATCAAAGCGCTAGCATAAAATATAAAATACTCTTATCAATCTCTTTTATATATATTAAAAGAAATCAGATAATCAGCAGAAACAAAGCGCACATCGCAAATATACTTTGCTTCCGATCTTATGAAGAATATTGCCACCATTTTACTTTTTCTCGCTATCTTAATTATAGTACTGTGCTAAGGCCTTGTTTGAGTACAAATTAAATGTTTCTCTTCGTCTTTGTATTTGTTATTTCGCTCTCATGTTCGTTTGAAATTCGAAATGTAATATTTCGACGTAAATTAAAAGGAGCATATGCATCGTCAATGCATTAAAATAGATTATTTGTATAGTATTTAATATAATTGTTTTACAATTATAAATTATGGAAACTATAGCAAAAAATCATATCTTATCTTTGTATCATTCAATGCTCTTTTAAGAATAAAAGAATGCAAAAATCAGTCTAAAGCTTGCATTATTAGAATACTATGAAATCATATTATTTTTAATTGCTCGCTAGGAAAAAATTAAATCTCAAACATTAATCTTAAAAATAATGCATTTATATAAAAACATTTTTGTACATATAAAATATTATCAAAATATACTCTAAACCCTTATCTTAAACAAAAAGTATTATTCATTTAGTCTAAAAATGCAAGCTTCAGTATAATAACTGATAATAATTATAATATTATTACAGAACAATGTGCATTTAAAATATTTTTCTGAGATTTTTTTTTTTTTTGAAATTCATACACAAAGAAGAAAACAGTATGCAATGCAAAAGACTAATTCCTTTTAATATTTTTGTTAATCGTCAGGCGAATGTTAAAATTTGATTATATAAAATTATTTCAAAGCAATGCGAAAGGGCCATGTCTAATTCTAAGAGATCTTTAGGCAAATATTTGCGATCTCTTAAAAATAGTAACCATCAACTACGTTTGAGCAGTTTGGCTAAAAAAATGTCATTATTCTTTCACTGGTATATTTGAGATTAAAATAAGTGTTGCTATAGACAAAATCCATATAATTACATGTATGTATAAGAAAAATATCTACTCTAGCGCATTAAAAATCGAAAACAATATAAAATAATTCGAAGATAAAGTTTATAAATACCTCACACTAACACACTATCCTTTTAATTATTCATCTTAGACAAGGAAATGTTCAAGTTCGCATTGAGCTATCATAAAAATATTTTCCTCTTTTATTTTCTTTTTCTTTTGTCAATACTAAGCGATATTTTTTCTTGACCTTTATCTTAACTAGGGAGAAATTTGGTATTTCATACACGTATACGCTTTTGCAATATAATATAGTACAGTTTTTTAATGATTTTTTTAAAATATTTTCAAAAAAAGAAATTTAGTGTCGGCCAACATCAATGTATTGAGATTACTTTCGCATTCCTTTGGCTTAAGGCATCAGATGTCAATACTACTATAGAACCCTAATGAAAAAACCTATTTAATATATTTAAAAATGAATTAAATTAGATAAAGATTTTTAATAAAAATGACCAAACCTATCATGCATAATTTTTTGTATCTACTGGTATAGATATTTTAAAATACCAAATACGATTAAAAAAAAGTTTTTTAATTACTTTTATGTTATTAATGTATTTATTTAAATACTATTGTTGAATGTTTGCGGCAGTCAGTAAGATAAAAATATAGAATTCTTATTATATCTAGGAGTCTTGTAACATGGACGTTACATTTATATTTTTTACGCAATAGCTAATGAATAATTTTGACTTACGTTATAAAGTTTTATACTATTTTAAACAAAAAAAAAAAAAAAAAAATCGGAACTTTGTTAAATGATGTTATGTTCTATAGTTATCTAATATAGCATACAATTAACAAAGTTGCCTTCTAATATAAAAAACTATAACATCTTTTCTTTAGCTACATTAAATCGTTCATAATTTCTAAGATTATGTAGTCTTTTCACCAGGGTACTAAAGAAAATTCCAGTCGAGCCAGAAAAAAGTCTGATACTAAAAATCTCTTAAAGAAAAAAGCTGGCCCAAGTCGCAGATTATATTCTCCGGTCACATCTGCAATATTGCTCTGTACTCTACGTTACGCGTTTTCTCTTAGCTGGCGTCGCGCCGTTATCTCGCGTTTCATTACCTCTTAGAGGTAAGCGGCCTGTCTCAGAAGTCCTTGACGTGACTACCGAGGAAGGTGCCGAGCTCATGAGCGACTGCGGCGGCAGCTTGATAGCTGCTCGCAGCGCTGCTGCTATTGGAGGCGCCATTAGAGCTGGCCGCCGCCACTGCGGCGGCTAACTGTTGGGCGTGGTGATGGTGTGCCGCGGCGAGGGTGTGATGAACCGAGGCCGCGACACTGCTCACGGTGGAACTGCTATTGCTGGTAGCGACGCTATGCGAATGCAGCAGGTTGGCTGGATGGGGAACTTGAAAGTTCCCGGGTGGCGGAGCTCAGGATAGGAGAGAACTGGCTGGATGACCGCTCGGCAAAACGGAACCGCTACCACTTCCCGCAGGTTGTAAACTGCTCGTTACGTTGTTCTGCTGCTGCCCCTGTTGGTTACCTATTTAAAAGATATTATGAGAATTATTTAGATTTATTTTGTAATAAATAACTTCAGAAAGTATTTTTTTTGTTTAATTTGTGAATCAAAAGGTTATATATTATATATATATAAAGTTAATATAAAAATATGTAAAAATGAAAAAAATAAGGCTATTGGAAGTTCTAATTTTAATTCATGTGCTTTTAAATAAAGTTGAGATTTTAATAAGTATATTTTATAAGGTAACTGATGATTGTTTTTCAATGATATTAGATTATAAAATATGTTGGTTGGTGCATTTTTAAAAATGCATGATATACTTC
This sequence comes from Sycobia sp. Sy_11, assembly GCA_018907035.1. Taxonomy (NCBI): domain Eukaryota; kingdom Metazoa; phylum Arthropoda; class Insecta; order Hymenoptera; family Epichrysomallidae; genus Sycobia; species Sycobia sp. Sy_11. The sequence goes on along the minus strand of JACCIC010000045.1, from coordinate 1,318,322 downwards.
TGATTTTGCACTACTAATAAACACTTAATTTAAAAACAATGAAAAAATATTTGTTAACAGAAATATTTTAATTTAAATACTTTTATAATTACTGGATATTATATAGAATGCTAACAAATATTTTGTAATACATATTTGTCTCTATTGACTGTAATATAAATATCTTGTAAATATTTTCTAATTTTTTTTAATGTGTACAAAGTAGAATAAAGAAACTGAGTTTATAATAGGATCTGTGGCAAAAAGTTGCAGAATTCAGTAAAATTTTTATTTAATTAATATTAACTCACCGGCATTCTGGCTAAGTTCAGCCTTGACCCGCCTAGCAATGTGGCTCCTGGTGTGCTTTCTAAGGTGATCCTTCCTGTAAAAGCCTTTGCCACACTCTGTACATACATGACGCTTCTCGCCACTGTGTATAACAAAGTGTAATGTTAGCTGTTCCTTCCTCTTGAAAGCCTTGAGGCACACAGTGCAAACATATGGTCGCTCTGGATTGTGACTCTGTTTATGCCGGGTTAAATGATCTTTACGTTTGAGTCCAGCGCCACAAATATCGCAAACAAATCGTCGCTCCAAAGTATGACCAAGCAAATGCTGCTCTAAAAGCTCACGTTCTGGGTAAGCCATATGACATTCGGGGCAGCAGTACAAAGTCGAGCCATCCAATGCGGTAGTTAAACGTATTTCACCTGTTATTTTAAATTTATTTTAAAGACACGTCCTAATAGTGCAATTAAACATTATAATTTATATAATTTCATATTTTGAATCTAAAATAGTGCATCAATATTTTTGCATAAAGAATTATCAACTGTTTTCAAATTATATTATAGATTGCAATATGTGCAACTGAAAGAAAAAAATATAATCGATGTGAATTAACAGATACTACAGAGGTTATATAAAAAATAATGTAATTTATCATAATTCATTACTCTAAACAATTTGGAGATAATAAAATAATGCTTCTTTTTGTCTTCACTTGAATACGTTTTGGGTTTTAATTTTATTAAGTTCAGTAAAGTTCGACTTCATTTTTAATCAAAAACTTAAAAAGTAGATTGATGTGCATTGGTAAACAGTGTTTTCTGCTTTGTTAGTGCATTTATTGTTATTCATTTATCAAATGGTCATTTCATTTTGGCTATATTTATTAGTATTGCTCATGAGATATTAAGTGTATGAGATATTTGAATTATCACATTGTGTTCAATACTAAATTCTGTAATTTATTGCTATCGAACATTTCTCTTTTTTAGTAAATATTTATTATGTAAATTAAATACTACAATGACCTGGCTTGGGGCGCGGCTTTTTCTCTTTAGGGGCCTTCTTCTTCTTCTTCTTTTTATTATTAGGTGACATCATTATATTTGGAGTAGTTGTAGTGGCTGCTGCGACTGAGGTAGTTGTTTGTGCCATTTCAGACTCTTTCTTAATACTCTCTGCTGAGTATTTGAGAAAGTGGTGTAGACTCAAGGGTAGTGTGCTCGCAGGCAAGTGGCTAAGGTAGTCAGCGACAGTTGACCCTGGTGTTGCCAAGGATTGCCACGTAGCTGGCATTGCTGCTGGCGTTTGAGTGTGGGCATGTTGATGATGTTGATGCATGTAATCTGGATGATTGCTACCATTTGTTGTGGCATCACCATTATTGCGTTGTTGCTGCTCTTCAGCTGCCTGCTTTTGCTTATCCTTATTATTCTTCTCCTTCGCACTGCCATCCTGGAGTAAGTTGCAAACATCCTGCTGGTTTATAGTGTCAGTTTGATGAATAAGATTATAAAGCATTTAATATGATCATAATTAGCAATTAAAAAATAAAGCTGATGGTTAATCCAATTATTTAATTGAAGCACTTGTCAATTAGAAGTATAAAATCCCATCTGCTATGTTTTTTAATCATAGTCGAAACATTTTTTAGTTTGATTTGGATTAGTTGACCTAAAATTTAATAAATATTCAAATCAGCATTAATATAAAAGTCCCTATCACTTGGAGTCCCTGAAAAGAAGTCGAAGCAGCTTAGAACGTTGTAGCTTGTAGCTATGGAAAAATTTGGTGAAGGGGCAGTCAGAATGTTTTTCATTAACAAAATTATTTTGATTCGTATGTTTCAAATTTTATGGAGGTAAATGTAAATAACTACAGTCTAACTGCCATTAAAATTATATTTTTTTTATAAATTATATTAGTTTATGTAAGACTTAAAAATATTTATTAGTTTGTTTTATATCAGTTGACGTAAATAGAATTTTTAATTCTAAGATAAAAAAAAATAAAATAATTAAAATGTTGAGAAAAAAACACTAACCATTCTAATGTCAAACATATCATTTTATAAAATTTAAGAAACATCCAAAAAACTAAATAATATCAAATAAAAATATATTCTGATGTAATCATTGTGTTCATTAAGTAATATTAAGTTAAATAATATTAAGTTTTGTTTCATATTACTTGATGATAAGAGCGCTTTTCTTGCATGCCAGGTGAATTTGAAGGTCGCTGTTGTACTGCTTGGGCTTGTGAATAGGGTACATTGGAATAATGATGAACATTGCTATTTGAATAAGCAGATTTGTTGTTCATCATCACTTGGGATTGACTTTGAACACTATTTGCTTCTGGCCTGTATTTTCCTACTACTGGTACTCCAATTGGAGGTTGGTTAGTAAAGTGATTGGCGTAGCGCGCACTGGCACCTCCCGAGCCTTCAGTTGTAAACTGATGTATACTCGGTATAGTACCAGGGAAGTGTCCTCCAAATGGTGGGAAATTCATTGTAGTATGTCAATTGGATACCTGGAAATTGTAATATTTAGTAAAGGTTAAGTGTAAAATGAAATTATTAAAGGTTAAGGAATTAAAAAATATAATTAATTAATGGAAAATAGTCAAAATTTAATTTCGATAAAGGTATTATTTGGTGAATGTACAGCTGAAAATTTATAAACTAACATTAATTTCACATTTGTTTGTATAAACTACAGAAAAATAAAATTTAACAAAGTAATATATACACGGTAAAAATCACAGAAAACCAACAAATGTGTTACGCAGAATAACTAACTCCTTTAACCTGCTTTAACTCACCAGACTTAAAATTGTTTTTTTTAAAATATCCAAGTTCATCTCTATTATTAAATACAAGTAAAAACTTTATATCAAGCCCTCCCTCTTTTAGGCGTGAATGCTAATAATCACTGTTTTCTTAAGCAACAAAAACTACGAACGTACTGAACTAACAAATATTTGTACTGAAAGTAAAATTGAACCAAGTAAATTTAACAGGGGAAAAACGTAAAAATACGCTACACGCTGCAGGTATTATATTGCGAGTGACACACAGAAAAAGTCGCCGCAATGGCACCCGTACACCCCCGCTCTCACGTCAGCCTTTCTCATTCCCTCGCTCTCTATTTCTATCTTTCTCTTCCCTTTCTCCCTCTTACGTGTTCTGTCTATTTACGCTTACGCGATTGGGGAAGCGGCGGACAACGACAATATACTGTGGAGGACTTCCCAAATCCAATCTCCATATTCCGGACCCTTTGGGGTCCCGACTTTATTGTGTAGCTTCTTCGCGTTCTTTTTGTTTTTTAATATCCATTAGGTGTCCTTTTTTAGTCTTTAAATACATACACCCCGATACAATCTGCTTTCTGTGACTTAAATGTAATATATATCTTAGTATCTTGAAATTCTTGTAATGCGATAGGCTTCTCTCTTTGACGAAGAAGAGTCAGAAAAAGTAACAGCAGCAAAAAATGCATGTACGGTGTACGGTATACGTAAACGCATACCATCGCAGACGCGTTGCCCCTCTCTCTCTCTCTCTCTCTCTCTCTCTCTCTCTCTCTTTCTTTCTGTCTCGCCTCTATCTCTCTCTTTCTCTCTTTCTCTATCCGTTCGGCTTTTTTCTATCCTTTTTGCTCTTCATGATACTATCTTCGCCCGGGTGCGCGCCTACACTTTCTCTTTCTGTCTTTCTCGCGCATATATAGACGCCAGTAGATAGTATGTGATCACCAATTCTGTCACATGTATAATGCCACCTATACAATACTTATACATATTCTCATTATACATGTGAATATTTCTGCCTCTGTCTTTTTCGAACACTTCTCTTCCCCTAATTCTTTGTTATACTATGATAGTCTCTTCCAAAATATATATATCCCGCAATACAAGGATATTTTGTGGTACTAAAGCGATGTTTTTAGGGATCAAAACAATATTCTATCATCAAAATTGTATTATTACTCGTCATTTGGAAACTATTATATTAATAAACAAACAATATAATTAACAATTCTTTTTGTTTCAAAAATGTAAACAATTTTTGTATTCGTTTTTAATGGTCTATTGGTTTTATTTCCATTCTATAAACTTTTAAAAATTGTTTTTTTAATTAGTTAAAATAAATTTGTATTGCGTCACACCTATACTTTCAAAATTCACATAGTAAGTTTATTATAAAAAGAAAATATCAAATGATTATAAAGATTTTAAATTAATTATATAATAAGCTATAAATGAAAATAATAAAGTATATCTCCAAGATTAAACAAATATTGTAGATTAAAATAAATTAATTTTTCTATTTTAGTACAGGTGTCCTAAGTAATGGGTGCAAAATTTAAAATTTAAAATTTAAAATTTTTTAAAATTCATAAATTGAAAAAAAAATGTATAATAGGCAAAATGCTATAGCCAGCTATAACAAATAAAGATTTTTATTTAAAACAAAAAGTTTTTTAATAAAATTTTTCATAGTTTTTTTGTAATTTCATAGTATAACTAATTTTTAAATATTATATTTAATAACGTACAATTAGTAACTTTTTAATGTAATCCAGTTAAAACTTACAAAGTATACGTTTCAATAATATAATTTTTGAACTATGATAAAAGTCTTGAATAATAATTTAATAGATATTTAAGCACATTTATTATTATAATATGTAAAATGATAACACCTTTTTAACCTTTGTATTATTAAAGTCATATACGTAAGAACTCTTTTTTTTTAAAAACAATTTTTATAAAATTTCTATAAAAATATTTTAAATGTAAAAATTAATTATGTACAACGAGATTGTTTATTTTTTAATTGTTATTCGACCTTTACAGATATCAAACGCGGCTAATCATATATAAATAATAAAGCTTTGAATAATAATAAAAAATTGGAACAGGTGTGAGAAATAAACAAATACTTGTAAAACCCATTCAAGAGTTTTCACATATTTATATATTCCTTGCATTATATTATTTATTATTAAATGCGTGTTAAGATTAGAATTATATAAGGCGCAACATCTTATATTCAAGTTAAAACACATTATAAAAAGTCTAATTATAGTATAGTTTTCAAAAAATTATATATAATCGATGACTGCCTTTCTAAAATCATTAATTATGTTTCTTCCAATTCCCAACAGATTTCTCAAAATAATATAGCTTCGCTGTATAAGATTTACAGCGCGAGAAGGTGTGTGTGTGTGTGGGTGCGCGCGCATCTGCTGGGGGCTATCCGATATAATATATATAAGGTCGCGTATAAGCGAGTGATGTGCAAGCAAACACACACACACACACACACAGAGAGAGAGAGAGAGAGAGAGAGAGAGAGAGAGAGAGAGAGAGAGAGGGGGGGGGCGGACTTGCCAACGGGGGGAGCACACTCGCGAATATATATGTATATGCCCATGGCATACCCTTCCCCCACAGTGTTTGTGGGAGGTCGGCGGTATATGGAGAGAAAGTCGCGCGGGGGGATGACCGATGGTAGAAGGGCAGCCGAAAGACGCGAACAGAGGGACGGGAAGCATTGCTCCCCCCTGCGTGCGCAATGCTTACGGTATTATATATATATGTCTGATGATTGGGACTGCGTGCGGGGGAGGAGAAAATGTAAAAAGTTTTTAGCTTATATATAGTTATGCACATTACACAATCGACGTAGACGGGATTCAATAGAATTTTGGTGGAATATATATATATATATATATATATATATATATATATATATATATATATATATATTTTCGATAATTGAATAATCTTTTACTATTATGGAAAAAATTGTTCAAATATCCAGGAAATATTGCATATTTTATACACTGTTATTAAATGGAAAGTACTTCAACCATCATATAGGAAATAATATTTTATCTTTTAAATATGGGATCTAATAAAATTTAAAAGACTTATAAAAAGTTGAATTCCTGCTCTTTCTTGAGTCTAAAAAAATATATAAAGCCGACGATCTAAAACAAATATGTAAATTTTAAAAACATAAAATTCGAAATAGTATATAATTTATACTAACATAATAATATACATCGCTAAGACATTAAGAACGAATACCTTCAACCTTTCATTGTAACATGAAGATCTACTTTATAATTTCAAAAAAAACCTAATTATAAATTTACAATGGATTGCCAATTTTTTATCGTTTAATCACTTTTATATTATACGGAATAGACAAGACTGTACGTTAAAAGTAAAAGACAATAACAAAAAATAGTTAATTAAATTTCTTATACACTTGTATTGGAAAAATTAAAACTTTATTTATAAAATCAATTTACAATTTATTATGGTCTTAATTTTATTTTCAATTCGTTCTTTCTTTGACTAAACTTATTCTGTAGCATTAAAAATTCTATTATTGTAATTTAATTATGTGCTTATTTAAAGGTAATTAAAAAAAAAAAACAACGTAATTTAAAATTTAGCAACATAAGAAAAGTCTAGTTCAAAATTTTAAAAGTATTTAATGACCAATATAGCTTATAATATTGATAAAAGTTTACATGAAATTAAAGAAAGTGCAAAATTATTATTTATATTCTATCTTCCTTAAAATATTTACTTTACGTCTTAATTATATTTCGCCAAGTGATTAATAACAATTTAGTTAATATAATCTAATTATATTATTTTATGTTTGAAGCAAACCGATATATTAATAAAGGGATTTAATAACAATTTTTAAAAAATCTATGTCGATCTATTTTATATATCCTTATATCAATACGTATGTAAATTGAATCCATACTTGCATTTTTTTTCTAAAAGTACTCGCAGTTATTTTGTATCAAATATGAAAAAAAAATCATAGCGGAAGTCTAAAGCAATGGTAATTCTGTATATATACATTGCTTGTTTACGAATCGAAAGAAAGAGAATATTGTATACAGCTGATGGTTACCGGCTGTTTCACGAAACCTTTATATATATATATATATATATATATATATATATATATATATATATATATATATATATATATATATATATATGCATACATATATAGACATGTGTAACCCACCTCTGCCTAATACACGGTCCGCTATAGGTCTGCTTATTATACACTTGCGAAAATTCAAGCATTATATAAAATGGCCGTTGAGGCCTTCGACAAACACACACGCGCACACACGTGTGTGTGTGTGTGTGTGTGTGTGTGTGTGTGTGGTGTGTGCGTGTGTGCGCGCGTATAAAACGTGCGCCGAGTGCGCACCCAGAGAATACAAGCTCGACGGTCGAGAGCCTGGACGATGATGGTCATAGGGTTGTGTAACGTGGTTGGTCTACTTACTGGGAGAAAAAAATAGTGTAGTAGAAAAAGATAATATTTTTATTGAATAAATTATACAAAAAAAAAAAATGTTATGTGTTTAAACAGTTTGCTTAAATGCATCTTATCGGAATATGGACAGAATTATATAAAAAAAGCTCACTTATAAAATTCTAAAACAGGAAAACCGGATCGTTGTGGGCGATTAGGTGTCAAACTTTGCGAATAGAAAACGTGAATACAAAATGCGCAGTAAAGAATAAAAAATACAGAAAAATAATGAAGAAAAAAAGTTATCGTCTAATTCGAGTATATTTATCATTTAAAAAATATATAATGCGAAAATTCGTATCATATAATTATTATTTAATCTTAATTCGTAAACAAATGATTTACTATTTCATTATTTAATACACGCAAAAATCTTCTCAATTACTAATTTAAACAAATTTTTTACATAAATACCATTTTTTTTTACGGTTTCAAAAATCTTATTGTGAACATTAAAAAGTGAATTTGTTTTTATTCGATGTCACTAATCTATCCGATGAACTCAATACACCATATAATGATGTTCGCATAATTACTCTATTAAATTATGCGATATAGTAACCTGCAGAACCCCAATCTTTTTTTTAAAATGATCCATTTATATCCTCCGCCTTGCAGATTTTTTTTTTTTTTTTTTTTTTAATCCAAGTAAATTATATATAAGGTTATTATTATATGCAGTCCTTATGTGTATATGTTAGAAAAAAGCCATAGTTAAATTGTTTAAAAAAGACGTTATTGACAAGTACTTATTGTCGTCTGCTTGTTAAAGTTTAATTAATAAAACCGCACCATGAAAACATAAGAAAGATTACACTGACATGCAGTAAATATTAATACATAAATCTAAATTGTTCAAAAATAAAATCTCTAAAAATAATTAACACCGTCTCTGCCAAACATACACATTTCTTTAACTCAATAAAATGTTTTAAAAATAATTCGCATTCGATGTGCAATAATGGTATAAAAAATTAATGTGCATTTTAAAAAACGTCAAAACAACTTTCAATTGACGGATGATAATACATTGTCTTGCTATGCCTCAAATTTGGAAATTTGTAAAAACATACATTAATTTGTTATACCATTGTAAATCGTCTTCGCGTTCTACGTTTTAAACACTTAATAGTTTTGAAAAACTGCTTTTTAAACGGTTTAAACATTGTTTTTTATTAACAAATACACGAGAGTGCATAATAATAATCTAATAGATCATTAAATTTAATAGTAAAAATAAGAAAAAGCTGTCAGGCAGATGGATTAAATCATGTTCAAATTCTGGTCGCTACCGTCTGGTCTATTATGTACTGACGTAAAAATGCCACGACAGTTTCGAATAATATCAATTATTAATTTTAATAATTTAAAGAGGAAAAATAAAGCATGCTTGAAATTTTTGAATAAAATATATATATATTTTTTAATAAAATTGATTATGCTTTTGTAAAAAAGTTTTAAATTAAAAAATATTTTTAGAAAGCTTAGTATACTATAAAATTTTTTACTAATTAATTTCAAAATTCGAGGGCGAATTCGTAAAAATTTCTGTAAAAGTTATAAAATCAACTGTAAATATCGAGTAAGAATATGATTTGAATTACATTATTTAAATTACCGCGAGGCTTCAATAATTATTAGAGTTATTACTGCGACTTTTTTTACCTTTACTGTAACGGTAAAGTTTTCTATATGCTAACATTCAACATTATTACTCTAAAACTAGATTATTTATATTTTTAGAGTCGTCTGATTACCGTTCTATGTTTTTATGTCAATGACTGTTTTATTAGGTGCTACAGTATTTGTAAAAAAACGAGATCTTTACGTACAAACAATTATTTCAAAAGTTAATTGTAATAATTGATATTTTCCTTTATTTGGCAGAAGAAAAAAGAATATTAGAATCAAAATCAACACTATGTCCGGAAAAGATAATATTTTTAAAAATATGTCAAAGAAAAAATGTATTAAATCAAGAAGTAACAAATTATAAGTTTAGTCTGAGGAAGAAGTTACGCGCACCGGCGCACGGCTCTGGTATTAGCGAGTGAGGTCGCATGTATATAATGTGCAATTCAGAGGTTTAATCGTTTGCGTTGAACATTTATAGGAATCGATAACAATTTATTCAGTTATATCAGTTTTACACGTGGGTTTCGAAATAATAAATTCTATTGAACTTAATATTGAGATTATAATTACAAAGGAGAATTTACAACTATTTCTTTTAAGATTTTAATTATTAGTCAACCAATAAAATTATATAGTTTAAAGTTTAAAATAAGAGATTATTGGTCAAATTAATTAGAACAGAGGTGTTATTTAATATTGTTTGACATTCTATTCTTTGATATTAATCAAATAAAGCATATAAATTAAATTTAACATTTATAGAATTTTTAATAACCGCTGTCATAATAACAATGATTAATAATTGCGTGTTAAAATAATCGCTTTAAAATTTTCATAATCTTAAACGCGCATATGTTTTCTTTTACAATTTTTTTAGCTTTAGTAATTTCTTAACGAATTGCTTATTCTGTTCGTGATCCTGCATTCCCGTTTCCCGCTATATTTCGTGCCCGAGACTTTAATACACGAAAACTATATGAGCTGAAGCGAAGCTGCTCCGATGCATGGCTGCATGATATGATCACGACTGTGAACCATTATAATATAGCGTCTCCTCGCGTCTCTCAAATCCGCACGTATCGACAACTCGACATGCCTGATGTGCCCCCCCATGCGTATACCCTTTAAAACTGTAGATAAATTACTCAGACTTCGACCCCCTAGGTTCGGCAAGGCAAGACATAAAGACACTAGATTTGCAAGTCGCTCTCCATATATAGCCTTTCTCCGTCCATAAAAAAATATGCGTATATAAAGGGCGCGGGCGCACACGCGACTTTTGAGGTTATGTACAACAGCATCGTCCTTTTCTCCCGCCCTTCGTATGCTGCGTCGGCGGTCTCACCTTCCCGTATCTCCTTCGATCCGCGAAGGATCGCATTTGAAGATGTATTACCTAAAGGTTTCGCCCGAATTTCTCGCAATGATTCGGACTGCATCAGTCATTGTAACGCGCGGTACGATGTTACTTACATATTATATCTATATCTGTATATATATATATATATATATATATATATATATATATATATATATATATATGCAGCCCCCCATGGAATCTGTCGCGCGCGCTCGCGCCCCGTGTGTTTACTCACTTTACGAGCATTTTGGAGCCCGCGGAGTCGCACGTATACGTACCATTTATAAGCAGTTGATTTTGGAGCTTATCCCTCTGGCTCTTGGACTTGGGCCTTGGGATCCGGCGGATCTTTGCGTTTCCCAGGCACCGCTGAAGCTGTATATTGCCTCCTTATCCTTGCGTTCGGGCACGGTGTACGGTACGCGCGGCGTCGGTTGCAAAAAATTAGCCATAAACAAAGAAGGAGAAGGAAGGGGAGCGCAGGGGAGCGAACGCAAACGTGCGCGCGCGCGCGGCGGAGCGGAGAGGACGACCCATGGACGGCCGCGATCGGGAAAGACACATAGAGAGGGAGAGAGAGAGAGAGAGAGAGAGAGAGAGAGAGAGAGAGAGAGGAGAGCAAGAGCACTTTTGGTGGTGGGGAGAAGGGCGAAGGGGAGAAGAAATAGCCGTCTATATCTATATATATACCTATAATAGCCGCCGTCGGCGCCGCGCCGCCGCGTGAGAAAAAAGCGGCCCGCGTCTCGTGCTCTCTCTCTCTCTCTCTCTCTCTCTCTCTCCTCTCTCTCCTCTACTCTCCTCCTCTCTTTTTTTCTTTATATGCTTTTTTAGCCTCTGCTTTTTCGTTCTCTGTCTTGCGCACTATTCGCAGCCGGCCTTCTATATATATATATATATATATATATATATATATATATATATATATATATATATATACACACACCAGCTCTCTACTCTTTGCCTTTTACAAAACTGATGCGCGCAAGACTTGCACAAGAGATAGAAGCCGGATAGGAGGAAAGAACGAACCCGCGACCTGTGGTGTAAATGATGCACGAACCCGCGTGGGCCGTTGACACCTGCTTCGTGTTTATACTTATCAGTACTTATTCAAAATCCTACCAAGTACTACTGTCTACCAGTGTTTATTACTGCACTACTGTGAAATAGTGTTAATATATAAAGTTCAAGTGTTTTACAATTTTAGTTTCTAATATAGAGTACTTTTTGGCTTTTTAAACAAGCTTCATAATTTATATTTTCACGAAGCCAGAGAACATTTATCTGATATATATGCCCAAAATTATTGAGTTTTTAAATAAAAATGACCTCAAAGAAAATTTAGAAAAGGACTACTATTCATTTCAAATATTTTATAAAAATTTTTGTTACTGATACTAAAAATTAAAATAATGTATATATATATATATATATATATATATATATATATATATATATATATATATACTATTATATTTAAAGCTATTAGAATAGTATTTGATGTATTTAAATAACTTATGCTTGAAAAGAATTTCTGCACTTATGCATAATTCTATAAGAACTTATAATTCAAAATTGTACTTATGTCGACTGTTCTGAATTAAATTAATTTAATTTAATAATAACTTATCTTATGGATCGTTATGAATGACTTTATCAATTTCATCAGTGAAACATAATCATTATTGCAAAGCGGAAATTGATAATATATATATATATATATATATATATATATATATATATATATATATATATATATATAAGATTATTCTAAAATATTATAATGAATTGGTCAACTTTTGAAAATAGCGTGAAGTATATTTTACACTTTTAACTTTTTAACTTTATAGAATTTCGATAGTCGTTATAATGCGGTAGTATAACGCGGTACAATAACGCGACAATATTATTATATATAAGAAGATCTATGTTAAATAATTTATAATCTATTAAAAAATAAATTACAATAAATATTATTTCAATTAAATTTTTTTTGCAAATCAGCCTAATAGGACCTGATGCTCTGTAGCTATTTACAATTCGGTACTAATAATTATAATGTATCGTGTGAGTTATTTTATCTTTAATCCCAATTATCTTGCTTTACTATAAAAAAATTCCCTAAAAATGTTAATATACATAGTACGTAACAAAAACGGATGTTAACATTATAATACAATCACCTTTATTATGTCCATAACTGAATATATATTTTCTCTTCAAGGTCATTTCAATATTAATTTTTTAAAATGCGAACATTTCTTTTTATAATAATGAATTTAAAAAATAAAAAGCAAAACATTACGCAAACAGTTTACCCAGAAAGACATAGTCATCCATATATATTATTTTTATTACGCATAAACCCAATCGGTACGTATTGCATTGAGTATGACGACACTAAAAAAATATATGCATTTCCAAACAATAAAAGCATTTAAACTTTTTGCTTCTTGCTAAGCTTAGAGTCAAAAATATAGGCTTCTAATACAAAAAAAATTAAATTCACCTCTGAGAAAATGCTTAAGGAAATTGTTAAAATCGATTATCATAAATCGGCCTCTTCCATATTTTATAACTTTTCAAAGAAAATTCTTATACTGTTGTACTTGCTGCTTTGTATTTGAAATTTATGATTAAAATTAGACATACCGTGCAGAATATTGAATTAATCAAATTATTTATAATAAAATATAATATATATATATATATATATATATATATATATATATATATATATATAATAAAAATTATAAATTAAAAAATATCTCATAACATACCTGTAAAGATATTTTTTTAATTTATTAAAATATTTAATATAAAAATTTTCAGAAATAATTTCAAAATTCATTCATTCATTTCGTGCTGATAAATTGCAATATCAATTTAATCTGGTTTAACCATACACTAAGTTTTGTTTTTTTTTTATTTAGATATTTTATACAAGAGTAAATAAAGATGGTATCTCTATTGAAGTACAAGTATATGATTAATTTGATCAATGCAAGGCTTTTATTATAAAATTTATCTTGTAAATTATATATTTTTCAACTACAATTAAAAAAAAGAGACTAATTACAATGTGTTTACAAGAAAATCAGAGAATATCACCTTATGACTCAATAGAAAGGAAAAGAAAATTATATTTATATTTTATGTATAATTAAAGTTTGACTAACTTTTCTATAAGTTCTAATAAGTGTTAAGTAGAAAAAATTAAGTAGAAAAAATAAATCTTTTAAAAAGTAACATTTATTTATATAATGTGATTAACGACGCTTTTAAAACTAATTTTGTTACTGTATTGATAAAGGCACTTGGAATGTGTTTTTTTTTTCAACTAAACTGTTTATAAATTTGATAAAATATAAATTATATAAAATGATGCATAACAGATTACTTAATTGTACATAACATAAATATCAACTGATTTTATATACTAAGATGAAATCTAATTAATTTAATTATAAGTCGTAATACATTTACTTATTAAATTAACATACATTATTAAATTAACAAATACATTATTAAAACTAAGAAATGATTATTTTTGTTTTAGTTATGCTTCCTGAGCAATATTTAACACTTTACAAAAGAAATAAATACTATTCATAGTCAAAGTTATAAAAATAAAAAATAATTTTAAAAATTATCAAAAAGCATCCATGGATTTTACTTGTGTTAAATCAAGAAGCTTAGATTTTTCAATAGTAAGAATATCATCTGGTACAATACTTGCATCTTCTTCATCATTTGGAAGAGAAAATTTACCTTCTGGAATTTCTAATTGTTCCTTACCATCTACAAATTTTAAGATTTTATTTTATTTTTGTATTGATATTGATTAAAATTATTCTTAATATTATATAATGTACTACATTACTCACGCAATATTTTTAAAGTATACTGTGAACCTTCTGCATTATAAGATAAAATTTTAGCTATAATTACACTAGATATTTGAGGAGTATAATTTTCTCCTAATCTAAATACCTAAAAAATTATATTTTAAAATTAAAGCTTATTAGACAATTAAAATCAAGTTAAACTTTTTTAATTCTTAATCAATATAAAATAATAACCTTGAAAGAAACAGTCTCATTCTCTGGAATACTGGTATTTAAATAACCATTACTGTTGCTTTTTTCCAATTCAGTTTCAGATTTGATTATAGATGAATTAACATTGGTTTTCTCCTGTAATACACTAAGATCTGTAGTTTTATCTTTTTCATCCATCATTTCTGGTATAAAGTCCTTTTTTAATTTTTTATGTGAAAAAACAATTGGTGTTGAACTTTGTCTTAAGCTGAGGAGAGTTGACAAATCTTTATTTATGAATTGCTTATTCACAAGATTATCATTATTTATTACACGTTCAATATTATTTTCATTTGTGGTATTATTATCTGAAGTAGTATTTTCATTGTCAAGACCTTTAAATCGGATATGCTTCACTGGTGGAATTAACATAGAATTAATAATTTTAGGTTTTTTATCAGATAATTCAGTTAGGGATACATCATTTCCAGATGATTTTTTTTGTTTTCTTTTTCGTATACGTTTTCTCTTATTTGGAATTAAACTTTCATCAATAACACTATTGTCTTCTGTAAAATTATCTTCAGTTACTTGCAAATTTTTAGTTTCTTCAAGTGATATATCATGAAAGGCCGTTTGGTATAGAGTATCATTGAATGATAGAGTATCTGAGATATAAAATATATTTTAAAATATTAGAATAAAATTCTAATAAAATATTATGCAGCTTACCTGACATGCTTTCATTAACATTTTGTATAGATGATTTTTCAGAATTAACAATAAATTTTTCAGTGCTTACACTCGATATGTTATTTTTATATATCTCAGGTTGAGCAAATCCATTTAGTTGTGATTTGTTTGAAGGCTCCCCATTAGTTTTTATTTCACCATTGCTAGCAAAAGAGCCAAGAACAATACTGAAAATTAAGAATTTTACTAATAAACTTCAAACTTATTAAAGTGATTTTTAAAAAATAGATTATGTTATTATGGTAGCAATAAATAATATACTATATATGGCATTACTAAAAAACAACATTTGTGTTTACAATTCAAAATTTACTATTTTAATTAAATACTTACACAACAGTATCATTATTTTCTAGAATGCGAACGTCTTCTTCAAATGGAAGAAAATAATATTTATCTTCGTACATTGATAAAAAATGAAAAGGCTGTCTGACATCAAAGAGCTTTTTAACGTGTTCTGCCAATTGATTTACGTATAGAATCTTCGTACTGTCAACAAAAATCCAGCTGTTTTTTCGTGCATCCTGATAAATGTGGGACAAATCCATTTTCAAACGAAAATCTTGCCTCATTTTTGTTCACTTTGGTAAACGATTTTTATACGATTTAAGAAAACGCCGGTTCTATATTCTGCGTCTCTGCCCTTGCCTCGTGTTGTCGCTATCTAATATATATATATATATATATATATATATATATATATATATATATATATATATATATAACTTAACCTTACCTTACCTAAGTCTATCAATAAGCTATATACACATTAATAGATGTTGAATTAATGAATCATTAATTCCATTGTATTATGATATATTATTTTCATAATTTTATTTATTTTTTGAGGCAAACTTAAAGATAGCTAAAGCTATAATTATATGACGTTAATTATATAAATTTTAAAATTATATCAAATGAGCAGCATGATTTATTTTATCATTGAGTTAATTTTTGAAAATTGTATTATATATATATATATATATTAATAGCAGTAGTTAGTTTATCTCGTGTTATATAAATTAATCTTGTAATAAAAAAAATAGTGAATTATTCTTCAAATTCATGAAAAAGTATATACGCAATATATTTAATATTATTATAATGACAATATAAATAAAATATAAATTAAAAATATAGATTTTTCATTTATTATTTTTCCTAAATACAACTTATATAATTTCAACAAAAATGAAAGGTAAAAAGCTTTTCAGAAGTCAAAGTAAGTAATTTATTTATATTATACTAATTATTAGCACTGTATTAGTATATACTGTATTAGTCTGGTATAGGTAATCATTAGCACTGTATTCAATATTTATTATATTAGTTATTATCATCTTCCTTCCTCTTATATTATTTTATATCTGTATCGTGCTGTAATCAAATGATCGTGTTACAGTTGAAATATCAGCGAATACCAGTAGAATCAGGTAGAATATCAACACATATAACATATACGGTTGACACTGGTTGACAGTTGACAGATGACACCGGTGACACCAGGTGACACCTTGACACCAGCTTATACTGGAGAAATATGTATATGTACGCACGTGTATGTGTGTGTATATTAATTGTTAATTATTAGAGATCTTTTCGAAAAATAACCGTATGATTCACATTATATTACAGGCATTTATGAAAATTTAAGTATATGTAAAATCATTTTAAATAAAAATCGCCTTTAATGCTAGCAGATGCCAGCATTTTCATTGAAAACGCTTAATAACATTTTTTAAAATCTATATATAAGATTTTATAAGAAACTCTAGTCTTTAGACATAATGATGACATTATATATTTTTATTAATTTTTTTTCGTATACAGAATAAACCTCGATAAACAGTAAAGTAAAAGCTTATATTTACAATATATTTTTAACTTCATTAGTCCCTTCAAAAGAAGAAATGTACATTGATGAATGCGCTGTAACAAATCGCTGGCGGCTTGTGTACGATACTGATGAGGGAAGGACCGAGGGAAAGACTGAAGGAAAAATGCAAAGAAACATTTTACGGAGGTCATCGCGACTTCTGTGCAACATATAAGTTTAGAAGGCTGATTCTATATATAAGCCTGTCTATTTTTCCAATCGTGATCCATTAATTTTGAATTCATACTCTATTATATAAACGAAAACATAAGTTTTCAATATCATAGGCTGTTTGTTACCTCATGGTCTTAGTTTAACCGATACTTTATTAAAGTATCTTATAAGTATTCCTGTCGGTATAGATGTGCCACATCAGACCTCTACTTGCTAAGGTATAAACTGACTTTTGATTATGGAAGTATTGCATCAAGTGCATTTAGCGAGGCATCATTTTATAAGTTTTACATGGGAACGGTTTACATAGGAACTTGGAAGAGAGTGTGAGAGAGAAAGGAGGGGGGGCTAATTCTTGATTTCCTGATGTCTATAGGAAATTCGTCTATTTTCAACGCTGTTCAGATAAAATTAGATGGGAATATATTTTCCCTTATATTATCACTCCGCTAAATAACAAAAATTGAGTTTTCTTTGTTTTCAACAGTCCTGTCGAAGTGTATGTTTTACAAGGAATTTTTCTTATTTCTTGACATTAGTTGGAAAAACATCTTTTTTATGATTTTCGACACGAAAATTTAATGTTCATTAAAATTCATTCCGATATTCATAAGCATTTTAAAAAACATAAGTATACATTTTTGAAAAGCTTTTCGGAATTATACTTGCGACAAACTGAGATCTTCAGTGGAACTTGTGAGATGGAATTGTTGAATGTTTCTCTAGAAATATCATTTGTATCGAAAAAATGTATACATAGAACAACAATTTTGATTTGATATATAACTTTTGTTTTATTGCTAAATATTTTTATTCAAATTTTTCTTATTTTTATGGTTTGCTTTATACATTTCGACAAGGAAATTTAATTTCTGCCAAAAGTTACTATGATATTCGTAAGCAGTATACCTAAAAACAGAATAGTGTATAACTTTTTAACAAAATCGTGGTCGAATATCAATTTTTTACAATTTTGAAATCTGCTCTTTCTTTTTCAGATGATAATTATTTTATTGTTGTTTTATACCATCAGCTATAATATACAGATTTTATTTTTGTTATTTACCTGTTTGTAAGACCTTAGCGGTACTATCATATGGTGCTAATCTTATTGCACACTTAGGTACGCCGCAATTTCACGTGTAAGTCCGAATCGCATGTAGTATATGCAAAATATGTGTAGGTTGTGCCTGGTGGTACGATAGAGAAAATGATATAGGCTACATAGGATCTATATATACATACACATACATACATTCATTCATATATATATATATATATATATATATATATATATATATATATATATATATATATATATATATAACAATAATATGCTGATAAGTGCGAGGACTGTTCATATATATGCATATGTATATACTTATTCTTCTTCCTACTGGTGTACCAGTAGCACTACAGAAACCATGGTTGCATCAGATTCCATATTAGCAGATCAGAAGTGACAGTGATCAGTGTCAGCAGGCAGGTGGTATCGCGGTGGTGCGTAGCATAAAAATATAAAAGTATACATCAGCTGGCATCAGCTGTGCTGTGAGCAGCTGTGAGCGCGGATGTGAGTCCGGCTGTGAACACGGCTGTGAGCGATCGAAATCTGCAAAATCTGGCATACTTTTTCGCATACTTTAAATTATAGTCGATTGTGTATAACAGCAGTGAGGATTAATCGATGGGATTATTATTCTTCTGATGATCTCTGGATTATTTTATTCTCGTAATTTATTCTTATTTTCAATAGATTTATTTTATTACGTATTGCCAAGTAATTTTATATTATACCAGAATTCTACATTTATTTATATTTTCACTTTCTACGTCAACCAGCAGAGGTCGTAGTTGCGCATGATGCAAAAAGGAACAATTTTATACGAGCGATAAACCGCCATTATATCGCGTGTATTTCGCGGTTCGCGCGAGTGAGAGAGACGGAGCGTGTCTCTTCTCAGCTCTAGGAAAAATTCGCGTAAAGGGCCTCTTCGACGAAGACTTCGTCGAGGACGGGGTTGACGGGGAAAAAGGAGAGAGGGAGAGTAATTAATAACACGAGGCAGGTCGAGGAGCATATAAAGGTGCATGCCTGCGTCAGCCGGGCAGTGGAAACGTGCGTCGAGGACGAAGGTGAAGATTAAGTATACACCTAAAGTCCTTGCAGCCCCTAGGGGCACAAAGGTCGTCGCCGCTACCGGCAGGAGAGATAAGATCTTTTCTTTACTCCGCGCAAAGCCGTGTGAACAATCTTAAAAAAAAGTAATAAAACGGGGCCGCGAGCAGTGCATGCAAAATTTATCGTTAGGTGTACGCGCGCGCGTGTGTCGTCCTGATCCCAGGCCGTGCTATTATTGTTATTATGGCCGCGAACGGGACCGCGATTACGATTACGAAGACGAACACGCCAACCACTACCACAGTCACTACCACGACTACGGCATCGAGCGTTAACAATTCGAGCTCTGGATCGGACAATCAGTATTTCTACGAAGATGTTGTTTACCGGGTTGACAAGCGAAGTAACGTGGAGTTTGGCATTGTTATGGAGAACGGGGACCAGGAATTATCGGACGAAAGCAGCGGCAACGAAGAGAGCCCGAAACGCAAGAAAGGTGAGATCCGGGTCGTCTGGCATCCATCCGGCGTTGAGGAGCTCGTCAATTCCAAAAAGGCAAGAGGTTTTTTTTATCTTATTTTTTGAAGTTTCATTTTTACTCATGATGTATTTAATGTTTCTGCGAGTATTATTTCTGAATGTTTTTGTGAATTCCAGTATTAAATAATGCATTGTAATGAGATATAAATTTACACAATTGACCTTATTTTCTTTTTCTTTGTTAAAGCTAGCTAAATTGAACTAACGACAATATGTTAGTTTATTTATATTACATTGATATGTGTATATAGATTTTTTTGGCAGCACTCTGGGTTATTTATTTTAAAATAAATATTTAAATAATTTATATTACATATTATATTTCAGTCATTACTTGCAATTCTATAGCTTTTAATTTATTCATTATAGATATAATTTTGCTATTTTTAATTTAATTATTAAAAATACCTATCTGGGTTCAATACCATATTGTTACTATTCTTTTGATTGTATTATTAGCATAATTAGGAATTTGTTTTGACATGTATCAATTTGATTCATATTATTGTAATGAAAATTAAACTATCTGATAATTAATATACTTATTATAACTGTTTAATTAATTTTTTTAAAATATTAATTTTTAGATTTGAAAATGTAAGTAATCTTCACAATATATACCTAAATATATTAGAGTTAAAATATTTGTTGCTAAAAGAAATTTTATTAATTTTATAATTATATAATCTTAATAATAATTTTATAATTTGATCATTTTAACGATAGAAGTTTTTGCATCATCGTTAAATGCACGATCTGAAATAAAATTTTATCGAAACAAAATTGATAATATTGGTATTTTTTCTTAACTGAATGTTGAATTATTGAAATTTGAAGTTTTTGAATTATTAGAAGAATAATCACTAAAATTTTTATCTTTATTTATATTATAATTATTACATTTAATAAAATTATAGAACAAAAATAATAAAAATTATTTGTTACTTTATTTTTTTTAACTAGAAAAATATTTTTTAAGAGATTTTCACAAGTAAATAATAGTTTAAATTTAAAATAATAGTTGCATTTTATTCAAACCTGTCTTATTTAATGTTATATATGTTTATTAATACAGGTTCACTTGGCAGACAGAACATTAATGCCTGGTGATGTTGTTAGACGGATGATTAAAGGAAAAGATACTCAAAGAGGATATTGTCGAGATATAGAATTAACTGCTTGTGTACAAGTTATTGGTACAAAACAAGTTCTAACTAATATAAGGAGTGAGGATTTAGTACCGCTTGAGGTAAATTAAGAAACTTTTGCTTTTTTCTTATTATCTATTTGTATAGTTTAAAAAATTAAACGAATATGTCATTTACAGGAATTTGCTGCAGATATTGCAGTATGCATGGATTCATGGGTAGGAGGAATTAAAATGGTTCATTTTAAATTATGGTTGGCAACTCCTGATGGTTCTAGGTGTGTCATTAATGAGATAGATGCTAGAGGATTGGAGCATTTTGAGGAAAAACGGGAATCAGTAAGAATACATTTTAATACTTTTTTTTTTACAAATCAATTACTTAACAATTTATATACACAATGCTTTTAATAAATTACAAATTAGTAAATTGTTTTGCTTATATTTTAGGATAATGATTTTCCTCATTCGTCGGAATTTTACCCAGGTCAAAGTTTGTGGGGCCCTGTACATTGTCTTGAAGATGCACAGTGGATAAAATGCACAAAAGAAATGAAGGCCAAACGAAAATCGAAGCCTCAACGAATAACTAAAGTTATTGTTGAAAAAGTAGAAACAGCTTGGGTTGGGGTACATTGGCAGTGTCGTGCTTATTCAAAAGATGGAGCTTGGTCAGACCAAGCTTACCCAACATTTATGGTAACTGGTGAAGATCTAAAGAAGTTAAAATTACTAAATGTCTTTGAACCATCTACACTGCAAGTGGGTGATAGAAATTTTTATGTTATTAAAGAGAATGAAAATGTGATAACACGTGAACAATGGCGAAAGCAGCAAAGAGAAATTTTTCAAGTTCCTAAACACAGTCCACGAAAAACGCGTAATATTAATATGTTAAAATCTGCTGTTGAAGAAAAAATAAAAAGGGATAAAGAGCGGAATGAATCGCAAGATAATGTTAAAGAGCAATGTGTCATGACTACTGAAAATAAAGATAACAGTGAGAAAGAAGTTACAAGTAATAATTTAGAAGTACCACCTCAAAATCTGAATACTGAAAATTCGGATGATTGGGAAACTGAAGATACCGATTCCCAAAGCGATTCTGAATCGGTAACAAATTGCTTAAGCTAGTTAACCGATAGTTATTTGTATAATAAAAAAAATATTATAAACATTTTTTTTTTCCTAGATATCAAGTGGTTGTTCTAGTTTATCATCAATGGGCAAAAAAAAGAAAGGTCCAGCATTAATGACAAGAGTTCTCAAAAAACGTAAATTGTGTAAAGCAAGAAAAAAAATTCCACCACCTCCACTGATACCTGGAACAAAAATTGTTGTAGAAACTCTTTCAACAAATACAAAAGCCAATGTTGTTTGGCAGGATGGTTCTGTTGAGTTTGGTAAGTACATTCAGAATATTGCATACTATTTAACTTATTTACATAAATCTTAAATTTATTATGTTTAAATTTCTAAAAAAATTTAATTAAACGAAATTAATTAATATTAAGTCTATATTAAATTTACAAATTAAAAAAACTTCAATATTTCAGGTATACCATCTACTCAGCTGTATCCAATTCATCATTTAGATGATAAAGAATTTTTCCCTGGTGATTTTGTTGTTGATCAAAAGGAGGAGTCAAGAATGTATGGAGTAGTTCAAAGTGTAGATCATCAAGGAAGAACTGCTAAAATAAAGTGGTTTAAAACTTATACATCTAGTCAAAGTCCTCAGTAAGTATATTAAACTCAACAAATATGCTATTAAGAAACAAGAAAATTATGTAAACATAATTATTAAAACATAATTTAATTATTTTATTTAAAATATAAAAAATAAAAAAATAGTAATTTAAATAATTAAATTTATAGTTAAAAATCTTCCCATAAATATAATCAAATATCAGTATTGTAGTTGAATTTATTAGATATATTAATGCTAAAGGAATTTTTTTTTATTCTTTTAATATATTTTTATTCTGTGAACTTAGACTAGTATTCTTCAAATATTAATGTAGATTGTATATAATTTTTAATGAATAATTTACTAAAAAATCTATTTAAAATTTTTTCAAAAGTTATAAAATATGTACTCAAATTACTTTTAAACTTTACTTTTATAGACCAACATTTTTGGAAGAACGTGAAGTAAGCGTGTATGATTTAAAGGATCATCCAGATTTTCAATATCGACCGGGTACACTAGTCATTCGAATAGCGAATTTTGAGGGTGAAGACGCGGGATGTACCGCTGGCCAAGTCCTTGATAATTATCCAGAGGGTCGCGTAAAAGTTTGGTGGGAGGATGGGCACGTTAGTATGTGTTGGCCACAGGATCTGTATAAAGTCGGAGAGTATGATAGCGACGAAGGTGAGTTGTGGGATGATGTTTCATCAGATACTTCGTGGGAAACGCAACTTGAGGACTACTTCATTGCGGATAGTGACGGTAACAATGGACCAACAGAAATTATAAAACCCAAGCTTGCAGCGCACATTGAAAAAGCTAGGATTGCAATGTCACGATTAGAAGAGATTTTCACTCAGAATCCAGCGCTACAGACTACTGAAGTAATGAGAAAGTTGTTGGAGGTTTATAAGGACTGTCGATACATGGATAGACTTATGGGAACCTCGTTTTTTCACGAAAGCCATTTTCAAGGATTGTTGGAGAGAGTGAGAGAAAGAGGACGCGCTAATGTCGCTCAGAGAATGGCTGACCAGGTATTTTCTTTAATAAATAAAAGTAGAATATTAATTTCAATTAGAACTGTTAAAATATGTATTATACAATATGATGTAATAGAGTTATGTAATTTTTTAAATTATAATTATCTCGATATTGATCATTTAGTATCAATAAATCAGTTACAAAATTTAAAAAATTAATATTCAAAATTTAATTTGTATATTGTAAATTAAATGTAAATCATTTCTTTAATTGATTATTTTATCAATATTTTATATTTCATATAATAAGCTGATGATAATGTTACAGGTTAATCGACTCTTCACTCATACAGAAAGTGGTTCAGAAGGAAATTCTGAAAGTATTGAATCTAAAAGTCAAGAAGTTTTGGAAAAAGTTACTAGTATGAATAATTCTTTAGAAAAATCAGGTTCAGAAGAGATAAATGTAGTATTTACCGAAGAAGAGGTAGTACTTAATGATGAAGAAAACAAACAAAATTCAACAATTTCGGAACAAAATACCAACCAATTATTTATTAACATAAATCGTAATCCAGAAGACTCTGGCTTATTTTCGGCTGAACACTCAAAAAAAGAATCTGGTTCTAGTGAATCTAGTGGTGAATTTTTGCTTAGTGAAGATATAAATAACACAGATCGATCATCAGTGCCAGATAATCCAAAAATCTTGTCTCCGTCTGATAATTCATCCATCAATATTAATACTGGTACTTCACACGTTTGTGTTAAAC
This sequence comes from Sycobia sp. Sy_11, assembly GCA_018907035.1. NCBI lineage: Eukaryota > Metazoa > Arthropoda > Insecta > Hymenoptera > Epichrysomallidae > Sycobia > Sycobia sp. Sy_11. The sequence goes on along the minus strand of JACCIC010000045.1, from coordinate 1,293,578 downwards.
TTTGCAATCTCATTAAAGCTCAGTTAGTTCTAGCCCATACAGAAGTGTCCAAAAGGTTCGGTCTTTCGAAAATGTCGTTATCCGATGCGGCAAAAACTGCCTCGCCGAACAAAAAGCTTAAAAAAGAAGATGATATAAAAGTCGAACTTGAATCCGAACCATTAGAAACTTCAATAGAAATACCGCCTCCGATTTATGCGGAGGGTGAAGGTTTTTCAATAGAGGAAACTGCACCTGACAGTCATAAATTTAAGCTTACAATGTTCCAACCAACAGATGGTGCTAACTTTTTCCGTACTGTATCTAAAGAATTGAAATTATTAAGAAGTTCTTTGCCACCAGGAATTTGGGTAAAAGGATTTGAAGATAGAATGGATTTGTACTCTGTGATGTTACGAGGTCCCGAAAAGACACCTTATGAGGATGGACTTTTTCTGTTTGATTTTCAATTGTCAGCAGACTATCCAACTGCGCCGCCTTTATGTCATTATATCTCATATTGCAGTGATAGGCTTAATCCAAATCTCTATGAAGATGGAAAAGTGTGTGTAAGTTTGTTAGGAACATGGGCAGGTCGAGGTACGGAAGTATGGACAAATTCATCAACACTGCTTCAAGTCATTGTTTCCATTCAGGTAGGATAGAAATTTAAAAAAAGCTAATATTTGCAATCACTTGCGACCAATTTGTAATAAGATATTAAGTAATAATTTAATTATTTTTAAGGGCTTGATTCTGGTAGCGGAGCCGTATTTCAATGAAGCTGGATTTGAAAAACAGAAAGGTTCGCAACAGGGCCGTGAAAATTCAAGAATGTATAATGAGATGGTGGTGTTAAAATTAGTACAATCGCAAACCAAATTAATTCAGCATCCACCACCCGTCTTTAGAGAACCAATTATTGAACATTTTAAGAAGCATTCTAAAAAGTTACTTGAAAGATTGGAATTGTGGATGGAAATATCCGAACAACATAACAATCAGCATCCTTTATCACCTGTTACTCCAACTACTTTTAAAGAAATTGCTATGATTGGTAAGTTTCTTAAACAATAAATTAGATTCATATTTTTCAATTGACTTTTGTAAAGCAATCTGGAAGAAATGAATAATATAACTTATCATTATTAAATAATGTTAAGAAAGAATTTTTTAATATTATGTATCGTTTGTTTATTCATATTATTTTGTTATATCTAAACATAATAGTAATTCTGAATTTAATTAACTTTATCATTAATAAAAAAATTTAATAGTTTAAACATGAATATTTTATAATTAATCATAATTTTAATTATAAAATAACAAAAAAATAATAAAATAACATTAATAATTAAAATAACTTTTGATAACTTTTGATAAGTTAAATGCAGTAATTTTTTATTGCCATTTACAGATGATCAAATTCTACCAGAATTTCCTCTAATTCCGGCGTCTAAAGGTTTTTGTATAACGTTAAAAAATACTTTAGCCAATTTCAAACGAACGCTCTATAAAGAAGGAATTCTTCAGAAACCTTCTGATACTTCCTTACTTTCCGAAGTCTCGCAAGAAGCGATTGACCAAATGAGTCGAGTGCCGAACGATGAAGAAAGTACGTCGAAGATAATAACATCGATATCTTCTCAAAATGTTAATGAACCGACACCAAAAACAATACAAGAACCCTCGACGAATTCTAGCGCTATTCATCAAAACGAAACGAAGAAGGACAGTCTAGAACGTAACGCCAGCTAGCTACAAGGTAAACCCAAACGCTTAGCTTACAAGAATAATCACACGGTTATTCGGTAATATATACTTAACTAATATTATTGAGATATAAAATGATGAAATAACTAATTAAATAATTATATAAAACAATTGAACGTGAAGCACGTTCATAGTATCTATTTATTGAATACCAAAACGCAAATGAGAAAATATGCTATGTCGCGCTGCACGAATCAACAATAAGCCGTTTGTCTTGTTTGTTGCGTCGCGCCATTGTTCGACTCTTTCAGCGAATAGACATACTTGTACACTTGTCACTAGTATACTTATTGCGAAGGCTGGAAATATTATAGTATAGAATAATTTTTTTCTCCACCGTACATAGAAAAGAAATCTTAATTATATTTCAAATGTATAAATATCTGCCTCAAATTTTTTTTAAAAATGCGTGTATACTTTTGTAATTTACATAATTATTGAAAGCACATTGATATTTGAATACAGTTTAATGTTGGAAAATTTTGACAAGAATTTTCAAAGAAAATATTTTTCATTAGAATATAATTATGTACAAAGGATAAAACAATTTCTGCTCGGTTGTAATTTATTCTGATTGCGGTGGAGCCAATGAATGAGCACAGGTGTATAGTTATAAAATATGAATATTATAAAGAATTGTTTGGTGAAAAAAATTTAAGAATAATAATTATGCTTATTGATATAAACATAATCGATAAATGTGTATAAACGCTAAAGATACTCTAATCATCTTGTATTCAATAATAGCTAACTCTAATAACTGAGATAATAGCACTATAGATCATAAATATCTTGCATGTATTAATTTTACGCGTTATGTGTTTATCTTTTGAAAGTATGATGATAATCGAATCCATTTATGGATTCAAATTTATCACAGATTGTTTCCTTTGATTTTTCTTTTAATGTGCACAAACTAGTTAACTCTGGTGCAATTTCCTAAATACATCTTGAATTTTAGGTCACGCGCCTATATATTAAATTTAACTATCAATTTCAAATTTTTTGCATTTACATTTTCCATATACATAATTTATTGAGTTTCTTACTAAACAGCTTTATTCAAAGTTGTTGAAACAACTAGTGTAAGAGAAGTCATTATTCGACAATTGATAGCCATAATTGCATCTGGCGAGTATTATTAGGTATTAGTACCATTTTGACGGAAAGAATCCAAGAGAATTTTCTACATCTTTCACTGCCGATATGATGTTTTGCATAATGATCCGAGCATAATGATTACACTGGTAAGCATTATGTTGTGCCGCATTTACAATTGGAAAGGTATTCGATGGAGGGATGGCTGTATTTGTTCCTCATCAACGGTAATCTCAAACTCTGGGACAATCGCTGTTAGTATCATAAACACGGAAATTGTCAATCCGCGTGATAATACTATTATTAGCTTATACCAGCTTATGCTCTTCAACATACCATCGTGCCTGTCCATTAACATCGCCTCGTTGTATCTATGAGCGCCATGCTTTTTAGCACTGCGTTATAATTAGACGAAGAAATAGAATATGAGCGAAATTTTCAATCGATTCATTTCCTTTAGAGCCACCGTTATATTCTTCTAGAATCTGCCGAGGTTTTCAATCGATAAGGCTTTGGCTACCTCAATTTATATCACTGTACAGGAGTTGTAATCTTCACAGGTCTAATATTTGTGTATGTTTGAGATGCCGTTTTTGTAATCATCGTCTCAGGAAATAATGCGACGTTATTCTTTATCAAAAATACAGTTGATCATTCCCTTAATATCCTTTTATCATTTGTTAATTCCAGGAAAGAAAAAATGAAGAAAACTAATCTTGATATAGCGCATATTAGTATTGCAGTTTATAATAAAAATAAAAATACATTAGCCTTTTGGCTTTTTGATAATACGCAACCAGTTTTTTCACCTTTGGTAGTAATTGTTTTGACTTTTGGACATTATATAATTCATGAATAACATACCTTCCTTTTTAAAGAGATTTCTAAAATCTTGTTTGAAAACCACTGATTTACTCACAATTTATATTACTTGTTTAATATATGATAGGAGCTTTATGGAACGGATAAATACGAATACTGTCAATTTGATTATCAAAACGGTTAAAAAAATTACCAATAATATTTTCATTTGAAAAGCACGTCAATATTTTGGATTTTGAGACTTACGGCATGATTGAGAGTATCCGACTGAAATATAATACCAATGCTTTTAAGTAATTTTGAGGCAGATTTTTAACAAAAAAAAAAAGAATTATTTGTAATTATAGGTTTTTAAAAATTTTCGCATCTAACGAAGATGAAAAGAAAACAAATACGAATGTTATAAAAGAAGAAAAATATAATTGATCTGATAATTTTTCTTCGTTAAATGTAAATCGTCAAAAATTATTATCTTGAGAAAAATATAAAATTCAAATTCTGAACTTAAACGGAGTCAAATTAATTATATACGCAACTTACGATTTTATGGATAAAGCTAGAGGACGTATAGTTTGGAAATTAACTTTTTAAAGTCGATTGGTAGATCAAAGACTTTTTTATGTTTTTCAAATGAAAAAATAAATGCTAGGATAATTTACTTCTATCAATTACTAGTATTATATAATAAATTGTTGAAATTTAAGCACAATTTTAAACAATTAAAAGTTTTCATTTAGAGCATACTTTGAACGTTTGCTACATGATTAACATTAAAGTTTTTGTTAAAAAACGAAAGCCGAAATAGCTGGACCATCGTCGAGCTTACATATAATTAGTTTTTTGACTTAACAAAGCATTGTAATATTCTTACTCCTTTTTACTGTAGATATTATAATGCTTTGCTGTTGTAAAAGCGCACGTGTGATCGTATTTATATATTCAAAAAATTAATTAAATGTATAGTCTCTTTATGTTCAAACAGCCACTTAACATTTGACTTTTTAATGAAACCGTTTTAGTATTTGAGTGAAAGTGTATGAAAAATTTTAAGCCTTTAAATTATTTTTCAGTTTATTTAAGAAAAGCCTTCGATGGCTCAATTGGCAGAGAACTTCGAAACTTGTCGCACTCTGATCCCTGCCGATTGACAAATTCGGAAAATTCTGAAAATGTACATGTGCTTTATTTATTAAAATATCGTAAATCTTCGTTGATTGCTATAACGACAAAATAAATATAGCGATGTGCGTTAAACATTAATAACAAACATTTTTGTTAAGAGCTAATTATATCGTTGTTTTCAATCGTTTTGATTCGTTAAAAAATCAATCGAGCCCTTTAGGTCTATTAGTTAATGATAAAGTATTATGAATATTACGCGCGGAAATAACACACGCCAAGTAATTTATTAAGCATTCTTTATTTTTGTTGAATGTAAGCTGCTTTTGTTGGATCAGTATGGTTCCAATAATGGTTCTAATTTGTTTTCATTTTTGGTACACGATGGAAATGTTTCATTAAAAACAATAAAGATCGTATTCTATTTAAGCTTTAATCAGATTTTTTAAACGGCTTTTGTGATAATTTTTTTATACATTTTTTTGTGCAACAAAATGTTTATAAAAATTTTCTATCGTTGTTTTGAAGGATTGTTTTTTTTTTTTTTTATTATGTTAATAAATTTGTGTTCTAAAAGCTTTCTTCGTACTTTTAAAGCAAATATAAATTATAAATTATAAATTATTTTTAAGGAAATAATTCATCTTGCGACACTTGATGAAAATAAGAAAATCCATATAGCAATATGTTAAGCCAAAAAACACGTACACTTTACAATAGTGAAGTGAATAACAGCAAAGGAGGGGAGGTTAGAACCATTGCATTTTTTGACGTACGGAGAGAATAATAAAATGAAAAGTATACTGAACAGATAAACTCACGACTCGTAAATGCCATCCATTTATAAAAAAAAAGAAAAAAAAGTAAAAAAATCGATATTGCGGATTTAAAAACAAGAAAGTCATGAAATTAAAGTGACTTTAGGTACAATAGAAAATAGTTTTTAGCGAGAAATTCATATATGAAATAAATCTATCGACGAGAGTCTAATGTTATTGATTATTCGTATAGGCTAGATTGTAACAGCGATTATAACTTTGAATGCTCGTTATTCATGATGAATTTATTGTGAACATTACACTACGCCTCTTTACGATAACTTAAATTTTTTTGTATAACAATTGTGTGTTTAAATTATTTAAATTAATTGTGTATCCAAAAAGAAGATCAACCACAGTTCATTTATTAGTTACACTTACAAATTCATTAGAGTGGCATCAGAATTAGAGTGAGCATGTATTAGTTTTCATTTTTTTAATATATTCTTTCCACGTCTTATTATAGTTAATACTGTGTTTTCTTTTAACGAAAAAATTAAAATAAGTAGATAATTCTTGTAAAATATTAAAGTGAACAGTGTTATGAAAAGAAACTAATTACCGAATATAAATGAAACTTACTCTTGTTAGAAAGTGAACAAGTGAAGTTTGATTTTAATTAAAATTTAATCACTGTACTATAGTTTATTCATCAGAGAAACATATAATATGAAGTTCTTGTAAACGCTTGTTTCTAATTATTTATATTTTATTTATTTTTGTTGTAGAAATTATTCTTAATGAAATTTTCTGAAATAAAATTTTTACAAATTTCCGATATCTGTAAAATAAAAACAAATACTCTAATTTGCCTATTTTTTATACAAAATAATTTAACTAATCATACATAATTATATTAAAATATAAGAAATATTATTTAATATTTACATAATTTTATTGGTTCTAAAAAAGAAGTCATATTATTTTAAAAAATAGAACTTTTATTAAAATTACTACTTTATTTTTTATTTAAGAAAATTTTTATACGAAAATTAAAAATTGTAATTAAACTTTGTAATAATATACTGATCAATATAGATGGAATTTCATAACAAAAATTAAGTATTAAATAAGTCATCTTGCTCCTCAATTTAATTAAATATAATGAATTAAGTACTGAAAAAAATACTCAAATTATATTATTTATGAAAAGTTGTAAGATATCTTAAAAGGATTTTATAGGCAATTGCGTTTTTCTTAATATTTATTTACGAAAAAAAAATGTAATTTTGGAAACATATTTAATAACTCCAAAAGAAATTAAAAGTGATTTGTTCCAAACATATACTTTTTGTAATTAGATCTGTAATTTATTCATATTTATATATTAAATTTTGAAAAATTTGAAAAACTAGTCTATTTTATATATTTTTTATTTTACTTATCGTTTTTGATAAGAAACATATGTTCTTCTATTTTAAAGAAATCATGTTCTTTCATCATTCAGCACAAATAATAAATATTTTTACAAGTTAAATAATTTACGAACGTTCATTCAAAAGATATTGAATGTTTCTAAATATTGAAAGAACTTAATTTATAAACTCATGAGCATTAATTAAAGTACAGTATTTTGAATTAGATTATATTTTTCAAAACATTAATACTTTATTTGGTAATCTTAATTGTTTTTTTTACAATTAATATATTATTTGAATTAAATAAAAGCTTTTTAGGACTTAAGTTTTTATTTGATAACTAAGTCAAAAATAATACGTACAAAAATGTTCATAAAAGTATTTATGTGTTGTTTTAGTACATGAAACTAAACAAAACATTTACCTTTTCTTAGATTAGTCATTCAATCAGTCAATAAAAAGGAAGTAAACCATCTCTGTATATTTTGTATTTGTTCCTAATTAAGTTATTGACAAAAAAACAAAAGACACACGAAGTATAAAAAAACACCATAAAATAGCGAAATTTTCGCATTGGTGAATTATATCCGCAATTAAACAAATGTACGGCTAAGACGAGCACTTTGTTGTTTAAAAATAAAACGTAAATATGTAAACTGTTTTTCTACGGTCCTACCGTTCGTGCGTCAAAATGGTGCTGTATGTTATATTATAACGGTAATAAAGTGAAATAATAATATAAATGCAAATTTAATAAGTAAAAGGTACGTAGCGCTATTGAACAGGAAAAACAAGGGTGAAGTGGATAAAAGTAGAGAAAAATCATAGATCGAATGTATGACAAAGAAAGTGTACAATAAATAAAACAAAAAATGTGTGAGATTGGTGGTGAGAAAGAAAGCGCTTATTTAAAATAAAGAAAACGAACAGAGAATGATCATTAAACATGAAACAAGAAAAATTTGACAAAAAATATGATGAAAAAAAAATTAAAAATAGAGAAAGTATAGCGATGAAATTCGAACAAATAAAAAAAAAGCAACGTAAAATTGGGGAAGACTTTTTCGTTTCTTGGCCAAAGCGACGAAATAGTGGTGTATGAGATGCCTTGTATATGTGCCAGCTATTTATATTTGTATTATTACTATAATTCTTTTTCGTAAGTCGTCGTGTGAAATTTTATTTTCGCTGTGAATTTTTTTTTGTGATGCGTACGACTCTAAAATTGATACGAAAAAAAATTTTACTCCATTAATAATGAAAAGAAAAATTGTAATGTATATATACAAGGAGCAAAAAGTTCAGTCCGAGGCAATGCTTATAATAAAAATAAATGAATCGTCGCTCTGCTCGTCGATTAATCACGTTATTAAATACTACACTATTGTAATTAATAGCTTTGTTCAATTCATTGTTTATTTTTCCTTTTTTTTGGTCAATAAAAATTTTACTCTATAAAAGAAAAGTTTAAATTTGTCATTTGTGTTTTATACAGGTACACCTATCTTCTTCCCCCTGATACCCCAGTACAAGGCTCGTCGATGGAAAATTCTGAAATTTTGTATCCTATTATCCTTCTATTACTTCTGTTTCTTCTTTTGAATCCGTTTAACATTGTCTCCGTCCGTTACATTTCGTTTATAATGCCAAAATTGTATAGTTATTGTATTGCACAAAAAAATACAATAAAAACTGAAAATGCATGAGAAATATTTGCTGTTAACTAAAATTAATTTTTATTTTTACAGTTTCTGTAGGTATTAAATTACCGTTAAGAATATTTATTAAACTCGTAACTTATTAATATTTGATATATTTGACCAACTTCTATTAAGAAACGCTTAAAAATTATATTTTATTGAATAAAGAAGTTTTTTTTTTTTAACAATAATGGAAAAGTAATTGGTCCAACTATTCAAGGTAATTTTAAATAAGAACTACATTAAATTTTTCTGTATAAATACTAAAATTTCAGGCTATTGAATCATTTGCCCATTTTCGTGTCAAAAACATATTAAAAATGATAAAATAATGAACACATTAATTTTTAGTAAATAACATCGAACACTAAAATATAATAAAATTTATATTCACTTACATAGCTTTAATATAATCTATTTTGACGTAATAAGTATAGCTCGCGTTCAGGCTACTATCCTACTAGTCAGTGCCTGAACTGCCAAAGGCAAAACTTTATTATTTATAATTAAACGATTTATATTTGTGTTAATATGTAATTGTGTGGTATTGTGTCATTCCTGAGTATGTTACGTCGAAGCTATAAGGAACTATTAGGTTTTATATTCAGATATTAAATTTTCTATAGAATATGGTGTATTAAGACAATGTGCTATTGATTGTGTAAATCTATTGCTTCTTAAAAAAGTAGTTTTTTAAAAAAAGTTTCCTGACTTAAAATTTTAATATTTTCAAAATTAATTTTATGATTTTTTTTTTGTTAGCATTTAAAAATAAGGTTGACGTTTATATACTGAATTATTATTTTCCATTTTATCACATACTATCCTTATACTAAGTTTATCTTATTTTATCCATTCTATCCTTATACTAAGTCTTGTAATATTATTGAAATTATTGGTAGTTTTATTTATTAAATTTACCTTATATTTTATTCCTGCTTTTTTATGTGTGGGTTTACGTGTTTTGCATATGGAATTACGTCTATGACTTCTATTAAACTTATTATAGTTCTGTATTTACTTGGAAATTTTAACATATGTAATCTTTTTTTAATATTGTTTTGAATAAATTGTATAGGATGATAATTATTAACTTACATGTATAATTTAAAAATATTTTAATTTTGTTGTAAAAGCCGTTGTAGGGTAATTTTTTTAATTTACCAACCAATGAACGAGCTACTTATTGCATCAAAATATATTATATTGTAGCTATATGTATAAGTGAATATGCATTAAATTATATTTTAGCGTGCGACGTTATTTGCTAAATCTTATTATTTTCATTATTTTATCGTTTTTAGTATATGTTTTTGCCTTGCAAAGGGATGCATGATTAAATAGCCTGTAACGCTGACATTTACACAGAAAAATTTAATGTGGTTTTTATTTTAAACGCACGAACACGTAACGCACCTTTTTACCAAAATGGTATATATAATAAGGTGAAAACATCTGGGTGTATCATCCAAGATAAGCTCGATAGTAAAACACCTGCTATCTAACGGGAAAACCTTATCGGGCCGATGTTGATTCATAAAGCATTCTAAGGAGATAAGGACTTGCCCAATTTTTTTTTTTTTAGTTTAGAGCGTCGTCGCAGTATCTTTCGAGTAAGTATAGCTAGTACTCATATAGTGCTCGGTGCAGAAAAGGTAACTTAAAAAAGGAATAATGTCCTCCAGAAGTATTTTGTTTTACCTGGCCCTTGGATTCCGTAAGTACATATATATATATATATATATATATATATCTTTATTTATTTATTTATTTATTCGTATATGTTAATTGTTCCAAATTAATTTTGTCATTTACATTGTTTTTTTTTTTGAAGTTATATGCGCAGTGGTTATATAAAGCGTCAAAAATTAGTATAAGCTACATATTTAAGTTTCAATTAAAAGAAAAAGAGTTATCGGTACTGCAAAGACGTATACACAACTCAATATAACCGTCGAAAATTTATTATAGTGAAATTTTTTAAAAATATGTTAATATGTCAAAGAATCGCTAAACGTTAAGTTAGACGAACGCGAGAAAAATGACTTTCAAAATAATCATGTCCGACGTTGTAATTTTGTTGTTACTACAATTTTTAATTTAAAAGATATATCATGGAAATGGCGTATCTTAGTCAATAAAAAACGAATAACTTATGATTTTCTTCTTATTAAACAGGTGTTAATTAATTTTATGTTGCATCGTTTTGTCATATATATCTGGCTCAGATAGCGCAACAGTCATAGATTCTATATATCGTGCAATATATACATTTTTTAATTGTAAACGTTTTGAAATATCGTAAGGTATTATAGACATAAGAAGTATATAAGAAGTATCAGGAAGTATTGTGTAGACCGAGCGTACTGTGCTACTTGACTGTTTAACTGTGCGAGAAAGAAAGAAACATACAAGAAGAGCTCAATCAGGTTTGATTCTTTCTCTTTCTTACGGCGGAAAAAGTGAAAACCATGAAGCAATTGGAGGAGTGCCCGCTATATACGGTTCCAACATATAAGTTTCATATGGGTTGTTCATAATATCCCCACTTCTTCTTCGTCGTTGTTTAATAGAAAAAGATAGAAACTCTTCATAGCCTCTTGTATCTCTCTCGCACAGATTTTAAAATCGTTCATTTCGCTGCGCTATCTATTCTCATATGCCTATGTAAGGGGTCGCGTTTTTTAAAAGAGTATTAATTAATAATAATAATAATAGAGAATAAAAATTTAAAAACGTCAAATTATTTAACTATCAAGTTCTTTGAATAAGTTATTGTAACAATGTCTACAATATTACATTAAATTCACAAATTCAGTATTATAAAAGAATTGTATATAAAAATGTCTTATGTAGATAAGAGAAACAATCTATAATTTTTTAATTTTTTTTCTTTTGAATTATACACCGAAAGAAAAAAAAGCTTAATTTATATGATATAGTCGTCAAATATAATTAATATTATATCAATTGTTATATCACATTATGTCTGAAATTTGTCGTAATTTCTTAAAAAACTTTGTTACGATTGTTTGTATGAGAAGAAAATATTTGTTTACGTTCAACTTTTTCGTTCATTTTCATTATTTATTCAGATTTACTATTTTCTCAATATTATATAGAAAATGTAACTGTCTTCGCTGTATACGTACTATCGCTTTATCGATGGTCGATTTCTTCAACTTTTTATCGTTTACGTTATATTTACTTAAAAATTAGTTTTTTATGTTTCGTCAAAAACTTTGACGTCAGAAAATATAGTACGGGGAATAATTGGCTTTCCTTAAATTGGTTAAAAATATTATCAATCATAATGATAATAATTATGTATGTCTATACTAGAATCAATGATAAAAGTAGGTGTTATTTTCAAATTCTTTTTTTTTATTTGAACTATATGATATATAAAGTATATTGAATTCATGAAAAATTATGAATCTCTCATAGGTTTGAACTGTATATATAGAATTTTCTATAGATGCTAAATATGAAATTAATTAAGCTTAAGTATAGATAGCCAGGGGACAACCAAAGATTTGCCAGTCTCACATTATTATTTAAATACTCACTTGAATTTCAGATATAAATTTTCTACATCCAATAATAAAAAAATTTAATCAAATTAACTATTTTTAGGGTTTAAAATTAAAATTTTAAAATGGTTATTAGAATTTTATTATTGATTTTTAACACAATTCACCACTTCTACGTATAATTTTGTTTATTATGAATAATTTCTAAACTTAATTTCAAATTTTGAACATAAGATTTTATTCTTTTTTTTAACTATACAAAATTGTATTACTTATTTACGAGTGTAGAAGTGGTTTATAATATGTGTTATATTTATATTATTAATTTAAAAATAATATAATAAATGCAAATTGTTACAAATATTTATAAATAACTTGAAAATCTTAACTATAATTGTAACATTTCTTTAAAGAAACTTAACACTGTTTTTTTTCAGTCATTTTGGGTATCTTCATCGGTGAAGCAGAAGCACGTCGAAAAATTTTACGAGGACGTAAAACAGTAACCAGACGATACTACAGTTCGTTCTTTTTCTAAAAGTGATTTATATAAGGATATTAAAAAAAAATATAAGTAACTTTTATTTAACTTTCAGGAGGCACAGCAATTCCAGCATGGTCTATTGCTGTTATTTCTGGGCTTAGTATGTTATTAGCTGGTGGAGGATTATATCTGCTTTTGAAGAAATTAGTTCTGGATTCCGTTGAAATTCATGAAGCACCTTCTTATCAACCAGCTATGCAAGAAGATGTGTGAAGTTATTTAGTCAATGACATATTTAAATATTATTTTTTTTTATCTAATTTGTATTTATAGGTTTAATTAATTAACACTGTAATTTTAATTATTACTAGAAATGTTTTATTTGTCGTTTTTTTCACTAGCTCGTGATAAAATACAGACATACGTTTTATACGTGTACAAATACATAAACCTTTTCATTTTTTGAAATACAACTGAGTCAGTACTCATTAATGTTGAGTAAAATTTATGCTGTTAACAATGTATGTGATGCATTCCATCTTCACATCCTTTATTTCATTCATGTAATTTATTATTTATGTAAATAAATTTAATTAAAATTCACATTATTATAAAATTATTTTTAAATTATTTGATTGCGCCTCGTTCGATCACAGTAGAAAGTAAAACTGCAACAACAACTGCAAATGAGGCTTTATTTTTACATTAATATGAACAGTCATTTTCAAAAATTATCTAATGCTGGTGCGCTTAAAATTCCCTCCGATGATATTTGTCCGGGTCAAAGTATGATGTAACCACTACACGATTGTTGAATTTTCGCCCTGTCAAAGTTTGCTGAGCTTTTTGACAATCTAGGACACTGTTAAACTCAACAAATACCTGCAATAAAAATGCACGTTGTAATAAAAATATATAGTTATTTATTTAATTTTTTTAAATTAGCGAAAGTATTCCAAACGAAATCGTTTCAATATTAATGACGAAAATGAAATATATGGTGAAAATTGTACGAACTTTTCCACATCCAGGCACGTCCACACCTTCGATGGGTCTTGGTATTTCCACAGACCTAACGACTCCATATTTATTGCATTCTTCCTTAATATCTTCAAGAATATCTTCGTATTCTTCTTCTTCCATTAATTCCTCCGGCGTTACCATGTTTAATAAGCATAATACCTAATTGTAAATAAATTTAAGTCTTAAATATCTGACTAAATTAGTAAAATGAAAATATCGATTAATTTCACAAGGACTTTTTGTAAATGAATTTCGTTAGGGAACCAACTTTTAAGGAGGCTTGGCTTTATTTATACACGCGATGGTTGGTTTTTCCGACTTTTTTGATAAATAATAAAAATTTTACTCTATTTTGACTTATACTTTATATTTTTATAGCTTACATAATTCTAGTTAGATATGGGTTTAATAAAAGTAATTAAATTATTATCAAGATTTCGATTGCTCTCATAAAAGAAATTATAGCTCCGTCTTTTCAAATCAAGGTAAAATCGAGACAAAATTTTGAAAAAATTAGTATATATTTAAAATGTTTCTCTTTTTCTCGAATTTAGCTCAATTAAATAATGTATATATCGCTAAATTTTCATCGTAACTAATGCGGCTCGATGGAAAAATATCATTAAAATTTTTAAGTATTTAAATGATATCCAAAACAAGAGTAAACTTTTACAATACTTATAAATTAGAAATAATTTAACTAAAATAAAAATCGTAAATAATTGTTACATATTTCAAGAACAATGTTATAACAAAAATAATGCTTTTAGTGACAGTATGTTATATAAAGAACAATAATAATTTGTTGAATGAACTGTTACCGAAAGGTAATTTTGCTGAAAATAATTATCAAAAGAAAACTTGACGAAGAATACAAATTTTTCCTTTTTTTTATTTATTAACATTTTTTATTATTTTCGGATCGAGCGTGACTTCCTTTTCAAACGGAATGCATTTATTTTTCTAGTATAAAGTGGTGCACAGTTAGGTATATAACATAATATATTTCATTAGTTTTATAGACTTTTAATTACACTTAGAATTCAAAATATATATCATTATGTTTTTTACGATTTCTGTATAGTTATATGCCTAACTAACTACAAAAATAGTTATATACGGTTTTCAAGTCACACAAGTTCGGAAAATAACGAATATTAAAAGAAAGAAAGAAATAAATAAATAAATATATGTATTTATTGAACTCACTTCGGTCGGCGGCCCGCTCGTTCCCACCATCGATAGTCCAGGCACTTGGATCTGCACCGGGGCTTGGGCGCCTATCATCGGGTTCTTGGCGCCTACGCTCGCCCGCTGGACGATCAGCTTCTTATCGCCGAGCTGCATGCCGTTGAGGCCGGCTATCGCCTGATCGGTCATCGTCACGTCAATGTACTCGCAGAACGCGTAGCCCTTGGACAAGCCCGTGGCCGAGTCCTTGACCAGATTGAACGCCCGCAGCTGGCCGAAGCTCATCAGCAGCTCTTTTACCTGTGGACGTAGCGTCGGACAATTTTTAGAAATCTCCATTGGGATCGTCCCGTGGGCGGGTGCGAGCGGCAGCGCCGGGTCACGAAATATTGCAATTAAAACTCTCCCTTTCTCGCCCTGGCTGCCAAGGATGTGCGAAATTTCCGGAACAGTTTTTATATACGCACCGTAAATTTTACCTCCGTTTATATATATATATATATATATATATATATATATATATATATATATATATATATATAAAATCGAAAAATGATAGAGTCTAAAATTAAACGATCCTGACCCCGACAAAAAATTGCATAAAGCACGTACCATGATTTATAAGGACAGCATAAAGTTTACCTCTACAACGTAAAACAAAACATATCGATGTTAATATTTCACACATCCTTGATTAAATCCAATTAATAGATCGACTACTGTATCAAGATACATTGTCACACAAATTTATCTCAAACAATAGCGACACATTTTGCCCCTTTTCTTGTATATTAAATATACAAGGAAACGTTTTCGTTTTACATAGCACATACGCTTATACAAACCGTTCAATAACATTTTTTTCTCCTTCTTCCTCGGCGTAACTATTCTTTATTATTTAATGCCGCAGGTCGAGAATAAAACAAATAACAAAAGATAAAATTCAGGTAATATGAAAGTTTATAACATTTGACGAAAATGACGAGAGTTAAAAACTTGATCAGCAATACAGCTCAACATTATCAACGAATTACAAAGAAAATATTAATGAAAACTTTTGACATAACGGATTCATTTTCCAAATGAATTTAAAATTCTTTAACATATGAAGCTTCGTTAAATTTTGGATGAGTGAATTTTTAAATGGTTCAATGGATGTTTTAAAATGTTCACTGATCGTTCCTCCCATTGACGTCTACGTATTTATATAAACTGTGAAAGGCTTTGTAAACTACTGCATGATCAATAAAAAATATTGTCTTATTTAACGAAAGGTAGATGAAAATCATCATACTGAGCTTCGTTTTAGCTCGTGAATAATCCATGATTGTGTCCTATTGACAAAAATTTTTGGATTTAAAACCAATGCACACAATTCTCGGATGTGCGCTTATCTATACAGCCCCCTCTTAAGCTCTCTTTACAACCATACTCGTTTTGTTCTCAAAAATATTTCTATTATATACATAATGTGCGTACCTGGACTTTCTCATTACATCATAAGAAAAGTGATTAACGGTCAAGGAATACTTACGAACCCACTTCGACTCAGCCCTAGACTCTGAAAATTCGATATTTGCACGATAAGAATTGGCAGGTTGCACGCAGAAATGGTATCAAGACGGAAAAGTGTTAAGTATATATTTATACTTTTTCTTTTTACCTTTTTTTGTTTTTCCTTTTTTTTTGTTTGTTTTCCTTCGGCAACCCGCCCTTACCGCATATAAATGGAGATTATATCGCACAATACATACATTTATATTTTTAACATTAATGACCACTTTTCAAGCCGCGCTGCAAATGGACTCGCAAAACGCCATTTTTTTCCAACTCATCAAAAAAGGGGCCATTTCAATATATGCTTTTCTTTGATTTATTTTTCTTTCGAATTTTTCTTTTTTTTCCCCCAAGCGTGGAAATGTGAGAGAATTGAGTTTCGGTACTTGCCTCGAGGGACTGCGCAAGCCTCTTTCCAGGCAGTGTGGTTTATTGTCATGTTCAGTAGTAGTAGTAGTAGTGGTAGAAGTAGTGGTAAGCAAATGCTTTTGATCGGCGCGACTCTAAGCTAAGAAATGGGGAGAAATGGAATACTGATACATCATTTTTATTTTTGTATCTATTTTTTTTTCTTTAAACAACAGAACAAATAATTTTTAACGCGAATAAAAAATAAATATTTTTATTTCCTTCTTTTATATATATGTATATATATATATATATATATTGAGTGTATCACTGACGATTATTGCTTTTATCTTGGAGATATCTGTTTCTCTTCGAAACACTTTCTTCCCCTCTTTGAATTTACTGAAAACGGACTTTTTTTTTCATTTCGTTTGATCTCTTATTCGCGCAACCCTGTAAAGCATGAATGAATAAGGCAGTCTCGAAGACCGAAGCCTGAAAAAAGTAAGCCTGGAAAGAAAAGAGCTGCAAAAAGGGAAACATATACACTGTTTTTTTTTTCACTTGGCGTTCCTAGAAAATATATATATGTATATTTTTTTTTTTGGAAATTTGAAAAACCTGAAAAAGACCGTCGTGTCCCGAAGCTTTACCTAAATAAAAAAAAAGGGACATCGTCGAGTGCCTTCTCTCCGATTCTCTCGCTTGTTCTCCAGCAGTAGGTACGACAACAGTCAAAAACAGTTCGGAGTTTCAATTTCAAATTGCTCTTAATGTCTTTTGATTTCAACTGCGGCGAAGATGAACGATACTGCCGAGCTGCTTAAGAATGAATCGTACTTTTTTGCCTGTAAAATACAAACCCGCCCCCCTTCAGATTGAACTTCTTTCTTTCTTTCTTTTTTTCCTAAAAAATCCTGTAACTGTATTATAGAGGAGACCAGGCTGCCTGGACTAAAATATGTACTCAAAAGTGTTTTTCTGATAGCACGTTTAAAATATCAATAAGCATTATTATAATTTGGCAATGAAAAACAAAATTAGATTGTTTAGTAATATTTTAGATTTTTCGATATATTCATTGTATGCAATTACTAAAGTCACCGAAGTTTTTACATATTCTCTATATATAAAAGAATTGAAATTGGCTAAGATAATTTGCAGGAATGAAATTAATAAATATACGAAAAATCAGAAGTATTAATTAACAAACTATTTTAATGTGTACGTAATATTTAATAAAAAATTTATTTTTAGAATAGCAAGTTCATTAAAATTATTGTTATTAATGTTTTTGTTAGAAGTATCAACATTATAAATTATTTAAGAAAATTGTGTTAATTTTTTTTCTGCATATAGCATTTCATAATATTTTCTAGAATTGAGTGAAATTTGAAGCATACAAAATTGCCAAAGTCTCCTCTATATAGAAGTTTTTTTTTTGTGTTTTCACACACCGCCAGTCGAATCCACGATGTGCCTAAAAAAGGCTGTAAAAAAAGAAGATTGTTTCTTCGTTGCCAATGCACCGCCTTGAATATCAAAGCTGTAACGCCTCTAAACCGTTTTCATGGTGTCAATTACGAAGATTTAACAATAAATGAATTCTTTTGTACAAATAAAATCAAATTCCATTGTATATGTTAAACTATATTTTAGCAGTTAAAAATACTATCTATTTAGGATTTTTCATTTTAATACTGCGTACAGTTTTTTAATTCAAATTTTATAATAGTTTCTCGTTTATGCACTGTCGAAATTATTATTGCTAATTGACATTAGTTTTTAGGTTTTTTTACAGTATAAAAAAACCACCATGAATATCGTTCCTAATATCTAGCTAACCCGTACTCGGTAAATTTCAATTGATGAACGAAATTAGCATGTAATTGAGGATGAAATTCAACGGCTCGTTTCCCTAATCTAAGCTTGGCCGTACCCTATTCGACGCTGGAATCTGATGGAACTCATACATACCTCTGATGAAAATTGAGCTTAAACACCATTGAGGATGGAAGTCAGCGAGCTAAATAGCTAAATGCTTAGATTTTGTGAACAAATAATTTAACTCTGGAAAATTGACTCATTAAAAAATTCACATTGAGTCAATTAATAGCAACTACTGCACTTGTACTTCTAACTTTAAGTAAACGCTTTTCTCCATAACTTTAACATGATTTTGCTCAGGCTATGAATAAAGTTTTTATAATTGAACAAAACAGACGTTAACGTATGAGAAAAACGTTCAAGGATGTGCGATTGATTTGATTTGAAAAACCAGTATTGCATACATACCTGTTCTTCATTTAAGTAGTTCGGTAAACCACCAATGAATATCTTATGGGGTGAATCTGAAAAAAAAAATTAAATATATTAATTAGCCGCAATTAATAAATGATATATATTTAACTAAATTGTTTGAATACAATGTATTATAGATTTACAAAATGAGACGTAACCTGAAGTGTAAGAAGTTTTAATGAATTAAACTGAATTGATAAATAAATATTTACATTTAATTTTGTATTTATATTTAAAAATTGTTCCCTTCTAATATTGCAAGATAAATATTCCCTTCTAATATAACAGATTGCAAAAAATGGTGATTGATCAGCAAAGACATGATACTTCATTCAAATAAACACTCGGAAATTTTTTAGCTTCTCATGATTGTCTTATTTGAGGTATTTACAACTAAAGTTGTATGGCATCTACTTTTTAATATTAATGACTGCTATGTATGTTATAATGTTATATAATTAAGAAAAATTCTTATTATAAAATTAAAAAAAAAGCTTGAAAATTTGTTCCTTAATCAGTTATGTAATTTTCTACCTCTTTCTGTACTTATATTTGAGATAAAAATTAAATTGAATATTATTAATTCATAATTTATTTTTTATATTATGTATAAAATTTATATAATGTATATAAACTGTGTTTATATGCATTAGTTTATATAAATGTATATAAACTTTACCTGGAACATTCATACTAGGATTATCTGTCATTCCAGGCATTGGCTGATAATCATGAGGTCTCCTAATTTTCAAACTTTGTCCTTTGAAATTAATACCATCAAATGCCATTGCTTGCGTTGTTTCATCTATTGAACGGAACTAAAAAAAAAATAAGCAGTTAAATAAATAAGTAAATGAAAGGCTTTTATACAAAATTTAAATATGATGAAGAATAGAGTCTTGATATTTACCTCTAGGAAAGCAAAGTTTTTATCAAGATTTATCTGGCATGCTAAAACTGGATTTCCAGCTGCTTGAGCCAATCCCGAAAGGTGCATTTGCTGATTAAAGAATTCCATCATTTCCTCTTCAGTAACACCGAAGGGAATGTTGCCAACATACAATCTTCTTGCTTGTCGTGTGATTGTACTACCAACAACAGGTACTGCTGCTTGTGGTGTATCTGCTACAATATTAGCAGGAATTTGGCCAGCTGCTTGCATAGCTTTATACTGAAATAAATTAAATAAAAACAATAAACAATTAGCTAAAGATGAATTGACATTTTTGAGCAAATATAAAATTCAATTACATTTAATTGATTGTAAACGAGTTTTGAATGTTGATTAAATTTAGCTCAATATTTTGATCAATAATTTATATAATAAAAGTTTTAGATTTTAAAGTAGATACCTGTAAAGGAGTAATAGTTTCAAAACCAGGTGGTGGTACATCCCAGTAAAGCGATGCTTTTTTCCTTTTTGAATTACGATTTTTCCTAGGAGATAAACTTCTTTTACGATCCCTTCTTTCTTTACTTCTTGATCTTGAGCGTTTTCTACGATCCCTACTTCTTGATCTATGCCTTCTGTCCCTGTCTCTATCCCTTTCTCGATCTCTGTCTCTTTCCATTACTCTATCCTTATCCCTATTCCTATCTCTATCCCTCTCCTTGTCACGATCTCTTTCTCTATCTCTATGATCTAGTCGTTCTCGATCTAAAAATAACATACAAAACAGAACAAGCAATTACTTATTGAGAATATATATTTTTATACTGTCAGATTGTAAAATAAAGCTCTTACTGTGTATTAATTACTAGTTTGCTTTAATATAATTTATAATACCATTTAGTAAATATCACATTATAGAATTAAAATTTTGTATCGGTGGTAAATTCAATTTAATTTATTAATCTTTTTCAAGTACTTTGTACACTCGTATTTGTTATTTAACTTGGAAAAAAAATACGGTTCATGTTCATAAGAATCTTTTCTTGAAAATTACAAATTGAAGGCAAATTGCAATAGTTAAATAATGATAAAGTTACTTCAACAGTAATAGGAAGTTTATCTCTACAAAATGCCACCAATTGTACACGTATCTCAAGGCAATTACTAATAAGCGGACGTAGTTACAGCTTGTGACGCCGCCATTGTAGCCGCTGAACACGCGCAAATGGAACGGGTGCGTCGCGTGTTCTAAAAAATCAATATTAAAAAAAATTACTGTTTTAACATAAGCTTACCTCCATTGAAATCCTCGCCCATTTTAATTATTTTACTGGGTCTGTTAAAAAGCTTTTTCGAAGGACGGCACTATTTTATATATACTTGTAAACATGAGTTTCAATATGAAACGCATCGATACGGAAACGAAACGATGGTGAGTGAATTGGTGATTCTCGCTTCTCGCTCGCTACTGCTTCACACACATGCACACACATATTGCTCAAGAGGGGGGGGGGGTGCGGTCTGGCGGGCAGCAGTGCAGCCGTTATAAGGGGGCAGCATAGTAGCAGAGTACCTTGGTAGGATTTGAAACGTGATATTCGTATATCTATGTATCTGCATATAATGTGTGCATTATATGCGGACGGAAAAGGGAAGGCCGGCCAAGTTAAGCAACCTGACATAGAAAAAAAGTTAATTCAAATTGATAATATAAGGTACTAGTAGATAAGTAATTTTAAATGTTAATAAATTAATCAGTTAATGCCTAGTTCAAAGTTGAGGGTTAAGTTAATGGAAGTATTTCGATATTTATCTAAACAACTTAATTTTTAATAATGGTTTTTTAGTTATTATTTGAAATTAAAAGATTCTAAATTTGTAATAAATATTATTGTAATTTTTTGTAAGAAAAGTTGTTTTAAGTATATAATACATGATTAGTGCTACTTTTATAATATTCTGTGGTTATAGCTACATTTCTAATATTGATCTGAGTTTATTTGCTTTGTGATATTATACTATAAATATTTTTATCTTGTCACTATATCAATGTTTTTGTCAATTTATCATATAATTGTATAATAGCTGTATCAGCTATGCTGATACTAATGTATATTTTCCGTATAATCTGCTAGAATTTCTGATATGTATTTTCTTTTTAATATGTCATCGTCATGTCATCATATTCTATATTTTATGTTTATCTAAATAGTTTATATTATGTAACATATTACAGGACACTTGTGTTCGTTGAAAAAAATACATACATTAACAAATAAATAATAATAATTAATTTAAGTTCAATTCAACCTGGAAGGTCCAAATCCATACCAACCTCACAAATTGACACAGTCACAACCGCGTGCGCGCGCAGCAACAAACAAAAGTTATTTCAAAATTTTTTTCAAATTTCAAGTTCAAGTTTTGTGTTGATGGCGGAAAAGTTTAGCCATTTTTACCGCATATATAATCGTTTCAACTAAAGTTTCCTTTTCATTAGGTTTTATCTGTCAATGTTCATTGATATCAATGAGATGTCAATGTCAATTATCGAATAATAGTCGAAGCTGGACGAGTAAAGTATATCAACCTATGCAAGTTTTCTTTCTCATTGAAAAACGTAAATTTTACTTCAGATGATGTATACAAATTATTTCAATAATACCTAATAGCTACTTATAATAATATTAGGAACGTTAACCTACAGATTTTTTTATGTAGGCGACGCTCTAATTGACTATGTACGGTGCCTGTATTGGGAAGTAAAATCGATGATATGACATCTGGTGGCCAGATTTTTCACTATCGTAATGCCAAACATACCTTTTAAAATATATATCCGTTTTCACGTTATTTATTTTTTTTATTATAAGATATTTATTTTGGAGGTTGCAGTTTGCATAATGTAAAAAAATTTCTTACAATGTTTTTTGCAGCTAGTAGTTATGAAAGTAAATAGGTGACAAATTATCAGTAACTTTTTGCAGCGCTACCTACCGGAAAACTGGAAGAGCAAAGGCACAACAATATAATCCTGTACGCGTGCCTGGAATAATTAACGTATCCCGGTGGTGCGAGAAGCGCGCGTTGGTTTGAAAAATTGCCACCAGAGCAGCGTAATAGTAAGGTAGTGTAATGCGGTCAATTTGAAGTGGTTTAACCGTTTCAAATTGTACAAAATAAAATCTTACATTTAATTTATACTTTAAATTATTTTATTTACTTGATTTATATTTTATTTCATACAGTTTAAAACGGTTAAACTAATTAATATACATATATATATATATATATATATATATATATATATATATATATATTATTATTATTAAATTAGGTAATCTTTAATACAAAAATAATTAAGTAATAAATAAACTTTCATATTTATAATTTGATATATCTCAAAATAATATATTTTTCACAAATATTTAGTATAATTACGTATTTGTATATGTAATATACAAAATAACGCCAGGCCCCAAACAAGTAAAAAAAAAGTTATTTATCTCCAGCTCAAATTAAATCAGAATAAATTTTAGATTAAGTAGTGACAAAAACAAAACGTCTGCTCCTTTTAATCGTCTGGATTATACATCCACTGCTCACCTGAACATAAAAAATAATTTCAAATTTTCGAAAAAAAATCGAATCAAAAACCTGAAAAATCATAAATATATATTTTTAGACGCTGATTGCGAATATAATTGAGAAAATTGACGAAATGAAAATTGTAATTGGGAAAATGATCAAAAAATTATAAAAACCATGTACGGATCAATTTTGATTTTCGAAAAAAATTATTCAAACAAAAGTTGCAAATTTTATTGAAATAAATTTTTTATGTTCTATTCATTTTTATTCTAAAATTAATAATTATCGAGAAAAATGCAATGAATACATTTTTTTATTTTATATGTATAACTACAACTCTCTATACCATTGAGAGACAATCAGGTTATATTCGTAATTGAGATAAATTCTACCCACATTTTCAATGATCAACTCTTTCGTCGATAATCCAAGCCAACTTCATGGCATAGGTTAAAGGTCACTCGGAATCTTCCATGCAGTGTTCGGGCATGGACCCAGTCGATGATGAGCTTGGTTCGGTGACTGCTCCCATTAAGAATGAAAGGGTGTATTTCGAAGAAGTCGAACGTTGAGAGCACGAGCTTCCTGCAAACTCTGAGGATTTTCGGCTGATCGACGAATGGATCCAGCGTTGTGAGTGAGCTCATCGTGGCAACCGGAAGGCCTAATTACAGCACCTTGAATCCACCTTCATTTAATACAAGTGCTGGATAATCTCCGCTGAACTTCTCTTGAAGGTCGGAGATTCTTTAACGCCCTCAGATGATTTTACACCGACAGTCGATTATGATTATATCGGGTTTCGAGGCTGTGCCAAGTCACGAAATAGATAGGATTAGAGGCCGAAAAAACGTTGAAAGTAGATTTAGCATCTATTTTAACACGAGGTTGAAGGCAGTAAAATTTGTCAATATTGTTCGCGGGGGAATTCTTCTGAATAAGAGGTTTAACAAGATATCTAATTTAAATGCCTTCCAATCCTTCCGGCGACTGTTGAAATCGAGAATGACGATTCGTGGGAGCCAGGATGAAGTATGCTGCTCGCAACGCGTTCAAGGTGCATCTGAGTACGAATATCATAAGCCCGCCCTCGACTAGTGATATAACTTGTTTCAAACTAGGAATACCGCCTTATTGAGAAGTAACGGCTCTCTTTGGAAATATCTGAGTGAAGGAGAGAAAAATCCAATATTTTATGGTGGCTCAAGAGCAAACTGCAATTGGGTATCTTGTTTATGGTACAAGTTGCCGCCTGGATGACGATCAACAACTTCTTCTACCTAATTCAAACGGCATCCATCATCTAAAACATAGTAATTCTTAAGATAAGGTGTGTACTTGACCCCCCCCCCCGCCCTCTGAAGCCGTCGCATGCAAGCAAGACGGCTAGAAAGAGTGCGATCATACTTCTGTTTGAAGCCAATGTGAACTGTGATCTAGCTTGACAAGTAGGTTTACAGATCCTCTCTGAAGCCGACGCTAATTTGCGTGTCGGCCACACAGAGCAGGGTCACGAATTTTTTGAAGCCTACGTTCACCTACACATCGGCTAGATAAGAGGGCGGATTGATAAGTTTCCGGCTTGTCCAAGAGATGGCGCCACTAGGCCTACCTTGAGGTGGCCTTCTATAGTACCATCCTTAGATAACTTGTAGCTATAGTTTCAGGCCGATCGCCATGTTACTTTAGGTTTGAGAGCACGCTGAACAAGACGCCTCTGTGTTTTTCGTAAAAATGGAAAAGCTCGAAAATCGTGCTGTCATCAAATATTTTTATTTGAAGGGATTAACGTCGAAGGAAATTAAAGAAGAGATGGACTCAACACTGGAGACATCCTCCCCATCATATTCAACCGTTAAGCAGCGGGTTTCCGAGTTTAAAAAGGGTCGTGTGAGCACCTCTGATGAGCCTCGTTCAGGACATCTCATTGATGTCAGAACTCCAGATATGATCGAAAAAATCCATCAAATAGTGCTGAAAGACCGCAGATTAAAAGTGCGTGAGATAGCTGAGACCTGTAAGATGTCATATGAACGTATACAATATATTTTGCACCAACAGTTGTATATCGAAAAGCTCTGTACAAGATGGGTGCCGCGTTTGCTAACAGTCGACCAAAAATTGATTCGAAAGAACATTTCTACCGCCAATTTGGCGTTGCATAAGCGCAATTTAAGCGAATTTTTGCGTCGATTCGTAACCATTGACGAAACTTGGGTCCACCACTACACTTCTGAAACCAAACAACAGTCTAAACAGTGGATGGGACCAGAGAAACCAACTCCAAAGAAGGCAAAAACAATTTTTTCGGCGAACAAGGTTATGGCTACTGTTTTTTGGGATGTAAGAGGTATTATATACATTGATTACCTTGAAAAGGGTAAAACTATCACTGGTCAATACTACGCAGACTTATTGCAACGTTTGAGCCACGAAGTGAAAATTAAACGACCTCATTTGGCGAAGAAAAAAATCTTGTTTCATCACGATAACGTACCAGTGCATACGTCAATCGTTGCGATGGCTAAAATCAACGATCTGAAGTTTGAATTGATGCCGCACCCTCCCTACTCTTCAGACCTAGCCCCGAGTGACTATTATCGATTTTCTAACCTCAAAAAAAAGCTTAAGGCGGTAAGAGAATGAAATGAAAAGAGTAATGAAGAAATAATCGAAGCTGTAAATGGGTATTTTGAGGAGCTTGACGAATCAGTCTATAGAGATGGTATTACTAGACTAGAAAACCGCTATGAGAAATGTATTAGCCTTGGAGGAGATTATGTTGAGAAATAAAAAAAAATTCTTAAAAACGTTGTTTTTCTTGGTCAGGCCGTAAATTTATCAATCCACTCTCGTAGAGGCGGGTCACAGGCCCTTTTCTGAAGTTGACGCAGG
Source organism: Sycobia sp. Sy_11 (assembly GCA_018907035.1). Lineage (NCBI taxonomy): Eukaryota > Metazoa > Arthropoda > Insecta > Hymenoptera > Epichrysomallidae > Sycobia > Sycobia sp. Sy_11. Next base: position 1,267,096 of record JACCIC010000045.1, on the reverse strand, counting down.
CTACGACTAGACAGAGCAGGGTGTATAGTAGGGAAGTAATCTGAAGTAAGAAATAATTGAAAGTAGCGAAAGGAAAAGGATTATAGTCTAGAATTTAAAAATAATAGGAGTGACAGAAAGGAGGTGAAAGTAAGCAAAGATAGAGAGAGAAGAAATAAATGAATCCGGAATAATAAATTATAGGAAGAAAAAGTTATGATGATGATAAAAAATGGCGAAGACTAGTCTTGATGAACATACAAAAAATACATCATTCAATTTTCAGGCAGAAGTAATTTCTGGTTTTTATTCAACAGTATTACTTTTCACTAACTTGTGTATAAATTCTCAGAATGATTGTTCGATTAGTATACATTTAAAAGTCTACTGAATACCTCTATTGCTTATATGAAAATGGAAAAAGCAGAAAAGTACGCGTTTATTAAATACTTCTATTTAAATAGAATAACATCCCTTTAAATTCAAGAAGAACTAGATTCTACATCTAAAGACTCCGCTCCATCACATTCCACGGTTAAACAGTGGATTTCTGAATTTAAGACTTAATTCAGTACGCCTCTTTGAGGTTCAGACTCCTCAAAATGATTGAAAAAATTCACAAAATGCTGGTAGAGGACCATAGATTAAATGTAAGTGAGTTGAGTGAGATTACCAGGGTGTAAACGAAACGCGTGCGCAATATTTTACATGAAAATTTGACCATGAAAACCTCTGTTATAGGTGGGTTCCGTGTTTGCTAATATTCGATTAAAAGTTGACGCGGAAAGCTGTTTCTATCGAGAATTTGGCGCTATTCAAGAGGAATTTTTTGTCAATTTTAACTGTAGAGAAAAATTGGATTCGCTACTACACTTCTCAAAATAGAAGGTAATCGAAACACTGGATTGGACCAGGTGAACCACGCGCAAAAAAGGCAAAAATTATTTTTCCTCATTCTAACCTACAAATCGTACCTTCACCGCTTGATTCCGGGTCTCATGAGGAAAAATATAGTCCTTACCTAGTACGAAAAAGCTTTTTTACGAACCTCGTTACAACCCTCGGCTTCGCCTCGGGCCGCAAACCTCTCGTTTCGTAAATAAAGCCTTTCCATACTCGGTAAGAAATGTACTATTATCGATGAACAAGATTTTTGCTACTGTTTTATAAAAACCAAAGAGAAACAAAAAAATATTGTAATTAAAAAAAAATTAATTTCAAATTAGTAAAATTGATTATTAGTATTATATACCTGATTATTGATTGTTATAATTGAAATATTTGATGCGTAAACAGTTTCAGTGAAAGTTTTTATAAATATATACTAAATTAATTATTGTCAAAACTAATAAATATGCGCGTGATTAAATTTGGGAAGTTTCATATTATCCAGTGATGTAAAATGTAATTTTCTTTATTATTAAATATATGCCTTTAAGATGCTGGTTCCGTGCCCGGTAAACGAAAAAGGTTTTCGAAAGCTGTAGTCTTTCATGCAAACATGAGCTTTGGAGAGGCTATGGCAATTTTTGAAAGCTGTTCAAGAGCCTCTATGTCAAGATCGATATGAAGAAATTCATGTTATGATGTTCGTTTATTTGTATATGTATATTTCAAGATTTCTCTCTCTACTGAACTTTATAGGGTAAGTTGTATTTTCATAAACTGAAGTTAAAAGTTAGTCTTATCTACTCATTTAAAAATTCCATAACGATTACTATCAATGCTGAATTCCGAGAATGAATGTCTGGAATTGTTGGAACTTTTAAATAAATTAAATAACCAAAATTAACAGATTTTTTATTTGTTTTATGAGCGAAAATGACATCGAAAAGAACAAAGCGTACAGCAACTCTAAACGGAGATGATTAACCGATGGCAATGTAACAACGAACATCTCGATAGCCTGCAGTTCAAGGCAGGCAGCAGCTCTATGCAGAAGCCAGCCACGAAGCTAATCTGCATATACTTCAACGTGTGTCGCAGCAGAAGTGGAACAGCAGTGCTTAGAAGTGTTTAAGTGCTTACAGTGGTTTAGAAGCGAGATACTGATGTTAATGGCCAAGAACGTTCTCGACAACCGAAAAAGTTTGAAGATAGTGAATTGCAAGCATTATTCGACGAAAATTCAGCTCAAACGCAGAAAAAACTCGCTAATAAGTTAGAAGTCAGTGACAGAGAAGTGGGCATACGTTTACATCTGATGCCATTGTGAATCGACACAACATTGCACTGTCTTTCCTTGCCAGGCGAAAAAGAAGAGTTTTCTGTGGCGTATTGTGAGTGGTGATAAAAAGTGAATCTACTATAATAATCCTAAACGCAAAAAGTCATGGGTGGACCCAGCTCAACCCCCCACATCGATACCAAAACGGAATATCCACGGCCAAAAGGTATTGCTGTGCATTTAGTGGGGTGAACAACGTGTGCTGTACTACGAGCTGCTAAAGCCGAATTAAACTGTCACTGCCGAGGTATACAAACGCCAACTGAATGATTTGCAACAGACATTGATCAAACATAGATCAGCAGTCGCGAGCAATAGGCGCAAAGTCATTCTCTTGCATGACAACGCTCGAACACATGTTGCGAAAATCGTCAAAAATACCCTATTGGAGCACGAATGGGAAGTGTTGCCACACTCAGTGTACTCGCCAGACATAGCGCCTTCTGATTACCACCTATTCAGATAGATGCAGCACGACCTTTTTGATACGTACATTCGACATGTTCACGAAGTGCGAGAATTTTTGGAGGATTAGATCGCCTCGAAACCGCCATCATTCTTTCGCTACGGATCGCCATATTGCCAGAAAAATGAGAAAAAGTAGTAGAAAATGCCGGATAATATTTTATCATCATAAATGTCCTTTTTCCATTAAAAAAGATCGGAAACTAAGTTCGCCGTCTAATACTATAGCTTCTTTAGCATTTGCAATCTAATTTAACTTCTCGTTAACAAGAAACACCCTTCTTACAAGATCTAATTTACGTAACAAATTAAATATTCAAAAGTGTTTAATATTACTGATACTAACAGGATATGCATAAACCAACTTTATCCCCAACGTTTACGTCTATTAAAACGTTTTTTAAATTATTTAAATTAAATTGTCTATTAAAACGAAGCAACTATAAGTATGAAAAAAATTTAAACTATTTTTTTTTATGTTATTTAACGTCGCTTTATTTATGCTTCCAATTATCGGTGCTAATCAGCGACGGGGGTCTACAATGTGTTTGTAAACAAAGCACATGTAAATAATTACAGCGGTGCCTGTATCAGTCGGCCGAGACCGGGATTTGAACTCGGATCACCGAGTTAGTAGTCCTTCGCTCTAGCGATCGAGCCATCGTAGGCCTCAAATTTAAACTACGTTGCAACTATTGTCAAAAGCATGGTGGTATGTACTATATGAGACAATCTAAGAACTTTCCACTAATTGTTATTATTTAACCCAATCAATTCGATAGTTTAGCGTAAATTCAATTCAATACCTCCCCCTACATCAGAATAATTTCTATTGATACATATCCATGTAAATTATTAGCTTCACATTTTTGAAATGTTGATAAAGAAATAGAGGTTGGATATTTTTACAATAACTGAAAGCTTTCCCTAAGATTGTGATATGGTAATTATTCGGAAATTAATGAATAAAACTTTTTTATGTTGATTGTAAAAAGTATAAGTGAAGGAGTGGGCAGTCATGTGTAATTATAATTTAAAGTTAAAATTTTAAATACCTTCAATGGTAATATATTTGAGTTATTAATTGCTAGGGTATCGCCACAAAAAATATTACACTCTTAATTGCTATAGTTATAATCGACCTCGTGCAGAATATCCTTCATATATTGTTAAATATATTTCGGGAGGATCTGCCTTCAACTGATTTGTGGTGAAGCTTATTTGTATAGTTAATAATCCTATTAGTATTTTACATGTTCTGAAATTGAAGAATCAATTAATAGCAACACACGATTTTCTTATGATAAAATTACGAATACCCACAATCAGATCATTTAAGAAATTGTTTAAGTCACAATTTTTATAGAAAATTAACGTTGATTCACTTCACCTTGAATGCAGTTATTCATAAATTTTTTTGTGTATAATATATCATTTATACTGTAACTGTTTCTACTGTAATTTTTATGGGACCTTGTTCATCGATCGTTGAATATCTGAAGTATACTGTTAATCAAGTTATTCTTAAAACTTTTGAGAGATATAATTATGAAACAAGACATCAATTCGAAATATGATAAAAGAACGGGATAAATCTATTGCTATGAATTGCTAAATTCATTAGATCTATGAATTATTTCTATCGATTGAAGTAGTTAAGATCATCCGTTTAAAATTTGTTTGATATAGAAAAAAATTAATATATGGAAAATAAATTTGTAACAGTATCAAACGCAGCTGAATGGTAATTCTTAAAACCTATACACGTTACTTGTTCCAGTTTTTTTGTAGATTGTAATAAGAAGTTTAAAACATGTTTTATGAGTAAAGTATGTATGATAATGTACTTAATTATTATTACGTATTAAATTTTATGTATAAAAGACTAATTCACGTTTAAATGAAGTATTCTTTGAAAATTATTATTAAATTTAGTATACGAATTAAAAGCAGCTTTTCAGTTCAGACTGTACGCAGGCACGTTCTTTTACAGTAATGCGGATCTGTGGAATAGGTGAATAAGGTCTTTGGGAATGTCAAATGCATTAGCCTAAGACCGTGTTACTTATCATGGGTAATCCCCAGTCCTTGATTCAGATTCGCTAGGAAAAAGAATACATTAGAGTCCGAAATCTACGTTGTAGACATACAGATAAAAATTCTGAAAATCAATCGCACGCGATTTATAATAGCTCTTAAAAGTGAAAATAAATGTGTGCTTCATTCGCGAGCGAGGTGATATTATTCTGTATTAATTTTAATTTATTTAATAGGGCTGTAAGACCAATAGAAATATTTATTAATTAATTTTAAAAAATTAAAAACGAAATATTTTATAGCTTAGAAACAGTTCAGATTAGTTCTTGGGGACTAAACGATCTGAGCGGCAAGTTTAGAAGTAACCAACAACCTCCAATGATGCAGCAGCTATTTCGCTAGAAAATGATGACAGACAGCAAACAGCTCGATCTGATTCTGAAAAAGAATTTATGAGCATTAGACGCATGACAGCTTTGAACTTTCCTTCATCTACACTTCGAGATAGTACTTTAATGTAAATATAAATAAAATTCTTTAATATAAATTTTCGATTTATTTATTTTCAATAACAATTTTATTTAAAATATAATATAAAACACTTGCTTAGTTTCACAATTATTTATTAAAATCTTACAGCTGTTTCGGCAGTTATGCCATTCTCAAAGAAAATTACAAAATGATCTATATACAATAGACGAATATATATATATATATATATATATATATATATATATATATATATATAAGTGGAAATAACGGTAAAATTGCAATAATACAATGGCTCGAGTTGAAAGATTGGAGCTAAGAGTGGGGGATAATGAGGGGGGAAACCAGAGAAGTTACAAACATGTAGCAACGCGTAATAACGGTGAAATCTGGAAATTTGTCATGTCGTTTGTTACATTATAATTTTTATGAATTGTTGTTACGTGTTGTTGTTTGTAACTTCTCTGGTTTCCCCCTCATGATCCCTCACTCCTACCACCAATCCTTCAACTCGAGCCATTGTATTATTACAATTTTACAGTTATTTCTACTCATATATATATATATATATATATATATATATATATATATATATATATATTCGTATTTGTATTGTACATAGATCATTTTGTAATTTTCTTTGAGAATGGCATAACTGCCGAAACAGCTGTAAGATTTTAATAAATAATTGTGAAACTAACCAAGTGTTTTATATTTTATTATATATATACATATAAATTATATTTTAAATATTAACAATGTTTCACCAGGTGTTTAGTGAGCAATCAATTAATTTAACAATTTTATAGCTACAGATTTCAACAATTATACTTTGTTGTTTTTTCTATTTATTCATTCCATGTATACATATAGTACAATGTTTTTACAAATGTTGTTCCTTTGCAACGTCTTCGGTGCCTGTTGACCTGTCTTACAAACTAACTTAATCGAAATATTAATCTACCCGATCCACTCCACATTTGCCCAGAGTTCTGCCTGTGATGCGGCAAAAATCTATGGCCGAACATAATCGAATAAATGTCCATTAAGAAAATCCAGCGTCTGTACGGTCATCCATTCAAGTAGTGGCCGCGGAGAATGCTGTTTAACACTGCTAACTGCCCGAGGTGTACTCTCGCTACTCGAAGTGCTAGCAATTATTATACTTCTATGGTTACAAAATTGATTTCGCTTACTGAATTTTACTATTAGTAATCTATCCATCATGCTTTTAACATCCCACCTTCTTATTTCGAATTCCGCAAAAAGGAAAGTAAACATTTTGACTTGATCATTTCTTAAAAACATTTCATTCGATTACACATACTTGGTGGCTTAAAATATTGCGTACTATTCAACTAGCAGAAAGAACTGTGCGTTGGTTCTATCTTATTTAACAGTTCCAAAACAAGTTGTTATTTAGCATGTTCTTTGCAGGCAATTTAAAAATTTATAGAAACCCTTATGTTAATGAGTTATTCAATAGAATTTGGTTATTTCTAGATGATGCGCAATGTATTTCAAATTGCTTAATCTGGGTGTTTGGATAACACCGAGTCTAACTGAAAACCTACAAAATGCTTAGACCTATTTTAGAAACTGGTACGATTTCAGCGAAATTTTAGTGTCGATGATACACATATACTGCTGATATACAAATAATTTTATTTTCATAGCTAAATCTTCGAGCTTTACAAATGTTACAGGTTTCATTGATCAATAACTCGTATATGTATATTGATTTGTGAAAGACTCGCAATACAAGCAGAATGATAAAAGTATTAACGATGATTATTTTAATAATAAGTCATGCAGCTATTTAGATCACTTTTTTATTATTCGAGTTTCATCAGTTCTCATCCTCGAATCCATATAAAAGAACCTCCCCCCTCCGCGACATACGGTTGAGCGACTAAAGAGATTTCGCTCGCTGCCGCGCGCACGCGCATTTGCAAAAATGTAAAAAGAAACGGAAAGCCCACAATGCTCCGAATAAGCCGTCAGAGTGGGGCGAAAGCTGGGGGGGTCGAAGGAAAGAAGCTATAGTGATAAAAAAGAAAATCGAGATGCAATCTATACACACCCGGGCACAGTCGCGCGTGTGTATTTATGCATTGCACCATGCGCACGGATCTCTGCGGGGGTGGATGGCTATATAACCAACGGTTATATATATATATATATATATATATATATATATATATATATATATATATACGGCACGACGCGGGGGCCGTTCAACCGCGCGACGATCTCCGGTTTCCGTAAGTGATACATATATGCATGCCTCCTAGGTCTTCCGCGACCGTCCGTGTGAGTATATATATAAGCGAGAGAAAATAGAGAGATAGAAAGAGAGGAAGAAAGAAAGAGAGAAAGAGAGAGGGAGAGTGGGAGTGCGGGTGGGGCTCTCTTAGTTCGGCGTTTATTTCCCTTCCCGGTTCGCTTCTTATATACTATACACTTCCTCTTCTACCAGTTCCCGCCCATGCCACCGTCGTCGGTGTCCCGTTTCCTCCTCCTCCTCCTCCTCCTCCTCCTCCCTCCTCTCGCCCTCGTTGAATTTTAAGCCGATGCACCATGGAAGCCCCATCATAGCCGCTGTCACACGCACAAGAGTCTTATGTCTAATCTTGTGCAGTGGCCAGCAGCTGCACTGAGGTCCATTAATCGCTCACTCCCATCGTTTTCATTTCTTGACAATACTCTCCTGTTATAAAGTCGATGCACCAGAGCAGACGTTAATGAAGAGAGAGAGAGAGAGAGAGAGAGAGAGAGAGAGAGAGAGAGTTGCTGTTTATTAAAATCTTTGATATCTTGTCGGTACAATTCTTGTTTGCCGCTTGGCCTCGTCAGTAGATTTACTTCTTGTGACGAAGAGACATTAGCTGAAAATCAGAGCATTATCGAGATTAATTGAATTAATGAACGAGTTGAGTGTCTCAATGTACAGTTTTAAAATAAATTAAAAGTTATCGGTCTTTCGAGCTAATCGATTGATGTGAAATCGGCGTTTGGCTATTTTTTTAATATTAAATTTGTGCGACGCCACTCTAAATTATGGGGTATTTCAAATAATTCTTAAATTATGAAAAGTAATAGAAACATAGCTGTTCGACGATATTGAGCGAATTACATTCGGTAATTATTTATTTATTTTTGTCGCGGATTCTAATTGCTAGATTCTGATAATTGTGGCTTATTCAAATGCTTTAAGTATTAAAATTTGACAAAGTAAATTATTTTGCGCTGTATTTCTTTTTTTTTTAATCTATAATTAATCAACGATTGGTGCTTTTATTTGACAAAACAGTCCAAGAATCTATATAAATTCTATAGATTATAATAAGCATACAGATTGGTTCACGGAAAATACGTTTGTTAACCACCCTCCAGTCTTCTAGTTAAATATTTAACGACCATAGGATCAAAGTGTAAAACACACTCGTTCATATAAATGCATCTATATATGCATTTCAATTTTCTTAAGGTGTCGCTTGCTTTCTCAAAGATAAATATTGAGCGCCTTGGAACAGACCCGCGCACGACAACCTTAACGTATAGAGCGCGATCCACTTTTCCGCGAGCGCGCGCGCGCGCGCACACAGACAATAGAACAAGCGCACCATATATATGAGTCGACTGAATAATTTAAGCTTAATATAAGGTAGTTGAACCAATAGTCGATAACTTAGTACCGGGCTTTATAAGTTATTTCGTAATTATACTTAAAAAGTAAACGTTAGCAGAAAAAAAATAAATTCAGATTTTATTATTTAGAAATTAAATCGATACATTTAGGAATCAAATAATGTTCGAAACAAGGTTTTTCTTTCTCTAGTAATTCAGCAAAGGAGTCAAAGGTTATTATAGTCAATTTTTATAGAATTTATATGTAAATATTTAAATGTACATTCAGCCCATATAGATCGTTTACATTCAGTTTCAATTTTATTCAGTAAAAAAATAAATAAGTTTTATAGAAAAAAAACGTGATTTAAGAGTCACCTTTCTTAAGCTCTTGTACTAAGATAAAAAATTTCAATTTATAAAAATTGCGATAGTCACGTTTTCATTTTTGTATAGCTTTTTCAAACATAACAATTTGTCTTATTTTAGTTGCAAATAACGAACGTTGAATAATCGATAAATATTTGTTTGCGATTAATAATCAAAGCGTCAATTTTATTGTATATTTATAAAAAATATAGAGTTGGTAATTTAATTTATTGAGAACTGGATCATAGTCGAGATCTGGTTCAACCACCTTATATTGTGTGCATAAAAATACACACACACGCACACGCACACACGCGCGCACACACGCGCGCACGCACGCACGCACGCACGCACGCACGCACACACACACACACACACATGTATATATAGCTGGAAACTTCTTTATATCGTACTCCGCGAAACGAAAAGCCGTACTATACCTATATAAATTTGTCTGCAACGCTGAAATGAGGGTATAATAGTGCCGCATCGTTCGATGGCCGCGGAGGGGCATGCGTGATGTAAAGATGTGGCTATACATCACATAGAGTCGATATAATAATTATACACTGAGAAGGGTAGCTATGATATATGCATATAGAGCCGTTTACCGTGCACGACTCTACTATATATATATCTAGCGAATAGTTCGATATTAAAAAAAAATTTTTAAATGTGAAATTTTCAGAGTTTTTAAGCTATGATCAGCTTATATTCCAGCAATAGAAAATATGTCCAAATATTTGAATTGAAGAATGTTTCCATAAAATCCTATATTTTAGTTTAAAATATTTTAAAATATTTTAAAGTATTTATAAATATTAACATAAGTTGTTGGACGCAGGGCGGTAAATATTTTCTCTGCTAGATATATAATTATCTATATATATAGTTATCTATATATATATATATATATATATATATATATATATATATATATATATATATTATCGAGGTAGGATCAATTTATATAACAGTGTAGAAATCCTTTAATGATCCTGTCAAGGATATCACCTTTAAACGTTTAAATATTCGATGTTCGTTAATAATTTGCTAAAGACGAAAGTTCCTAACTCGTCTTTCAATTATCGTTCTATATTTGATGAAAATATTTTAAAATATTCCAAAAATATTCGTAATATTTGTACATATCAGAATACTCATGAAATACTTCAGAAAAATGAAAAAAAATATTCAAAAAATATTTTTGAAATATTTCATAAATATCTTAAAATATATTTTTTTAATCTTTTGATGCAATACCTTTGTCATGGCGTATTTCTATGTTTTAAAAATATTTATATAAAATTTATAATAATTGCAGAAATATTTTAGAAATATTTTTGTGATGTTTGGATACCTTTGGTGGTTTAAGGAGATTTAATTTCACCCCAATGAGATATATATATATATATATATATATATATATATATATATATATATATATATATATATATGTATATATAGATGATAACTTATGATAAAATATAAGAAAGGTTACCTAGTTGATTTGTGTGCATTTATGTCGTAATTTTTGTGTAGCTTAAAGCGTGATGCTCGTGATGCTCATTTAAATAATTTTTGTGCGTTATGGTGACGTTAGTATGTCACAAAAATTCGTCTATTGAAATATATATGATATAATGACCATCGTGGCGATAAAACATATGTACTTTTGTGCGGTAAAACTCGTGCTACGAGTTGATACGCCTCGATTTATGTGTGCCGAGCACTGAACCCGAAGTATATACGTGCAGAGCTATACATCGGGGTGCATTGACTTATGTATAACGCTTGTTTTTTTTTTTCGCAATATGATATTTTCTTGCCTACAATAGTAATTATAAATTGTGTTGAAGTAGACCTAATGTTTTGTTGGCGATATTAAGATCGTTGAATGGCGTGTAAAAAATATTCAAATCCAGGATTTTATTTTGCGTCAATCCCATTATTTAATAATTATCTCGTTACTTCAATGAGAATTTTTATTTCTAAACGGAATTTGAGTATACTGCGGTGTAATTTATTTTAATAGATGGTAAATCGGCATTGATACTTTATATAACATAACCTAAAATTTTACATCGCATATGTATACTAAATGTAGATATTAACTAATTAATTGAATAAGTTTAGAACAAAGTACACTCATAATGAGATGTAATCAACAATATTATGTTTATTCAATGATTTATTTATTTGTATTAATGGGCGCGAAAGCCCTTTTAAAAGACATCACGCTTAAAAGAATCGTATCGAGCTCGCGCATCGGCATCGAAAAATCGGCTTATGCGTATAGAAATTGCACGTTTGTAAATCTCCTGCGTAAAATTCAACAGGGCAAGCGAACTGGCAAACCATCTCGAGTAGCTATAGCCCCCTCCACCTCTACAAGCAAAGCACGCGGCGTTTACGCTTGGTAAACAAATCGATGCCTTCCACTTTGACCTGTGAGCCAACGAATGCTCTTTTTAGTATCTTATAATATGTAAAAATTGGTTTATATGAAAGAAATATTTAAATGCGTATAAAGATTCGTTCGACAGAAAAGCAGATTTTTCGGCGATCGACTATATAAATTTTTTAATATATTAAAAATTTTTTTTTTTGATTAAATTAATTAAATTAATTAAATTAATTTCTTCAAAATTACTGTGAAAGTATAAGAAATTATTCAAGTGTTTTTATTTTTTCTAATCATATTATAGTGTTTATATCGATGCAAGTTTTAATAATTACATAGTTAGTTTTGTTAATCAAGTAGGTGGAATCTAATATAATCTAAGACAGAAAATTTCTACGATGAATATCCTCAGTACTGCGTGGATACGTACTTGATTAAAAGCGTAACATTTTCAACAAGGAAACAAATTTTTTATAGATTAATATTCTTCTTAATATAAAACGCATTTAGAAGTTCCTATAAGCGATAATATAGATATATAAATTGATTCCGTACGATATAACAAATTTTCACAGTTCATTGTTCATTTTTACGAATCTTAAAAAAAGTCTGTAATTTTTTGTATTAAATAAATACGAAATTGCAAACAAAAGAATTATTAACTAAAAATTAAAAAAAATGTTATTATACGTTTAGTTTGTTAAATACTTTTAAGATTCAACTTTATTTTTATTCACAATGTTATTTGTTTAGTACGATAAGTTCGAAAAGAAAACTCCATTTCGGAAGTATTTATAGATTGGAAAAAAGACATAACCTAGTTCTAGGTCTACATTAATACACAATTCTTATTATCAATATAATAGATTATTCATTCTGCGAATATGTGCAGTATTAATATTACAATTCATAATTTCTTTTCCTTCGATTCTGACAATTTAGAATATTAATAATTATACGTACTATGGAGTCGATTAATTTGCCGTATAACTTCAATCGATTAATGTTTTTTTTTATTCTTTTTTTTTTAATCATACATCCAGATCGCTTAGAAATTCTGTATTCACATCAACTCTATACGTGCAGTTATTTATAGCGATAATAATAGCGATTCCATATTGATTACCGTCATTGGTGAATACGGCAATTTTTATTCCAGAGCCATTGAAATATTAGCTCCGCTGAGTATAAATGTACATACACACACACACATACCCATACACACCCATATACCCATACACGCCTACACACATCCACCCACACCCACACGCACACACACATATATACATAGTATGCATATACCTATACATATACATATATTATACACCGACATTTTCTTTATATGTACCGATCAAAGCAATAAATATATTTATAGTGAATCAGAATATTTGAACGCACCATCAGATATATATAGACATATGTATATACACGCTTATATATAAAATTATTTTATATGCTAACCCGTCAATTACAATATTTATATATGGTACATAAAGCAATAGATGTGATATATATATATATATATATATATATATATATATATATATATATATACATAAAGTAATTTATTTTATAGCTATTATAGATACCAGCCTTCTTCACGTAATATTATAGTTTTACCAATGTATTTTACGCATAACACATACAGCTCTAAATTATATATGTCAGTCTCATGGCAGGCATGGGCTTACGGCGTATACACTCGCATAACAGGAGATTCGATCGATTTTCTTCTCTTTAATATTATGTCATTACTCAAATGGTTGTTTGATTATATACTATGCTTTATTGAACTGTTATATTAAATATTGTATATTGTATACAATATATATATATATATATATATATATATATATATATATATATATACACATAAATTTGTTATACGACAAAATAAATTGTATTTTTCAATCTGTCTGTCTCTGTCTCTGTCTCTCTCTCTCTCTCTCTCTCTCTTCTCACTCTCTTTTCAGTATTTATATATGAATTTTCATATTAATGTTAGTTTTATATGCGCAAGTGACTAGTTTGCGTATGGGCACGTTCGTATGTATAAGCATGCGTAGAGAAGAAAAAATCGCCCGTTACTGACACTACATTCGAAAAGCAGCACATTCCTATTATTTCTTTTATTCTGGATTACGTAAAAAAGGCCAATGAACTCTTTTTAATTTTTGACCGGTGCAGATATAGAATTTCTCCATATTTTTCACAGAATATAACAGACCTTGAGTTTTTTAACCTCGCATATTTCAACATTCTTTTAGTTTCATAAAATCTAATTTTTTGATAATAAATAGATAATTTTGTTTTCGCCCTCGTGTATATATGTATATGTAGATAAATATAATTATTTCATTATATTTATAATTATTGCATAATGCGAAATAAAAACACTGAGTTTTTTATTAGCCCGAGCCTGATCGAAATAATTATATTTATATACAAATCTAATTCTTCTTTTTCTCCCTCTCTGTATATGAAGCGAACAAATTGAATAGCCAAAAGAAAAGATCGTGGCGTGGTGAACAGACTGTCGGAGCTGTAAGAATCTCGGCTTCTGAATTAAGAGACAAGAATCATATATAAATAATGCAACAGCAACCGAGTTCATTACATTTATAAATATATGCAGCGAGAGTGCGAATGTAACTATATATATATATTACACACACACACATATTGCACAGACACATAGATATACAAATATGTATAATCTAGTACTGCTCTGCTCGCGCAAATGTAGAATCCATCGGGTGAATTCGCGCGCGAAGAATCTCGGCAAAAGCTTGCGCGCACGACTGCATCGGAGCAAATCTATAGAATGGTGTATAGTCGCTGCCTGCTTTCTCGCTCTTCTCGCTCTCTCTCTCTCTCTCTCTCTCTCTCTCTCTATACTTCGACCCTCATGGTTATACAGTATAAGGTTCGAGCACATACAGAAGCGAATGCAAAATTCATCGACTTCGATCTCCCGCTCGGTTTAGGTCGCGTGGCATGGTATCGTAGCCATCATATATATATATATATATATATATATATATATATATATATATATATAGATTTGATATATATATATGTACACATCATATCGACGGGCAAAAATAAGTTTTAACTCGCGGAATCTCTCTAGTTTTCATTCGCGAAACACACACACACACACACACACACACAACGCGCGCGCGTGCGCGCGCGCACATGTATAGTTTAATTTTGCGCACATGTAGAACCTATTCACTGTTAGTATAATTACGCTCTGTAAATAAGTATGTTTTGGACACTGACTTGTTGAATTTAATGGATTGCGAAATATAGACTTAGTCAAATGCATTTATTTTACTATTATTTTCTTGTGTATCTTACAGCCGTTTCTTCAATCACGTTATTATCAAGGATGGGCACAAAAAATGTTTTTGATAATGCCGTGGATTAATCGACCGATTATCAAATTATAATTATTATAATTATTCTAATAATTATTATTATTATTGTTGTTTTCTAAATTAATGTAAATAATTGAAACTAGTGATCTTTGCTGACTAAATTTTTTTATTTAACAAAATTATTTATAAAATTACTTTGCAATATCTTTAGTGTTATTATTATTGTTGTTGTTGTGGTTGTTGTTATTCTAATCGCTCGTAATGGGACGTCGATACACAGATGCTAAGATGTTAACAAGAGCGCATTTACTGCCTGTCTTTTATATGGTTATCGATGATACTCGATTAGGCTACGATTAGAATTGTTCCTTAATGATTAATCGATTAATTACGCCTGAAAATTCGTATCGTAATTCGTATTATATATGTATAAACAGTGGCAACAAAACGAATTTCTTTTGTTTATTATTATTTTCAATATAAACTTTTTACCATTTTAATATAATTACCAGGACGTTCTATTAATTTTTGTTGCAACAAATTTGAAATGTTTGTATGCTTATAATAATTATATCAATATAACTGTAAAACTATGGCGAAAAGTTCCAGAAGCCCAATTGGTCTCCCTCTCGGATTAATGCGAATTATTTCTTCTTTATTCATTTGTAATTTTAACGTACTGGGCCGTTCTTTTAGCGCGATATGTTTGTAACCAACTCAATTTCCGCCACCGTAAAATCTGACATAGATGTTGCAAAGCGCCCCCTGTCGAGCTATCGACCTCTATATTATACCGCTCGAGCCGTTGAACGGGCCTAATACAGCAATTTTTACAGAAAATTTTTCTCCGCGTTTACATTAAAAAATCGTTTAACGACACATCCCTTATCGATTTTATCATTGAAAATTTGCGCCGTTCATTATTATTATTATTATTGTTTTTCTTATTATTATTTAAAGCAATGCAAAGCGAATTTACGACACAAATATACAAAGCAAATAGTGCAGTAGCAGCGGCAGCAGTAGTAATAGTAGTAGTACTGGCAGTTATAATAGTCATAAGAAGTTGATGATTTTGATGATATGATGACGATTTTCAACGATATTCATGGCGATAAATTCAATAATGCACGCGACGCTACCATTTTACATGTATACGTATACATAGGTATATGCGAGGAGGTAGTAGTGGATGTGTGCATTTTAACTTTAAATATAGAACTGGGGTTTGTTTCATTATTAGGGGTGTAATGTCTTTTATTTAATTCGAGAAACTAGAGTAAACAGCGGTCTATATGCATCGAATAAGGTTTTATTAAACTTTAAATTTTAATTTAACGCTTTATTATTAAAAAAAACAAAAACAAAAAAAAAACAATAAAAACGGTGCACTTTTAAGCGCGACAAAGTTTTCATACTTAATGACAAGTTAGGGAAAACTTTTGAACAAAAGTAATTACTATACAGCTTCTACAAACATGGAAGTGGAATCCTCCAAATTATTATATTATTATATCGTTATTATAGATTATATTATTATAGTATTATCTCTCTCTTTCATTTAAGATAAAAAATATAAACTATGAATTACATTAAGTTGAATATTATTATATCAATACTATGTATTTGTCATTAATCTCGTTTCATACTTTGAAATAATATTCTCTAACTTATAAAACTTGCATCCCATGGTCTCGTACATAAATATTTCAAGTATCTCCAAATTGGCACGAATCATCTTTCTGAGATTCGGTACAGGTAGTGATATGAAAGAAATTAAACGAGTAGTCGAAAATTCAGAAATATACGAAAAAATTCCACATTGGACATAGCATCCTTAACTGCAGCTCAGCTCAATAAAGTTAGTTTTGCGATCTCTTTAATCAACGTATGGCTGATCTATGCTTAATAATCTATAAATAATTATCTATAAATATGATCTATATATAATAATCTATAAATAATCTATAAATCATTGATTATTAAGACCGAAGCGATAGAGCATAGAAAACGATCGATATTAAATGATAAAATAGAGTTTGTGAAGTATTTTTAAGGTCAAAAGCCGATGAGCTATTCATCCTGAAAAATCATTGGAACTTATTGATATCGAATTATTTTACAATCATTTATAATCAGTTGAAAGCATTTGAAACCAGCTGGATTAATTCATTTCAGTTAAAATCATTCGTAATCATTGAAAGTTGTGCATCGATTTAAAATAATTAAATCGTTGCAAATCATATGAATTCACGCGAAACTTTTTAATCATTTTGACTTTTATTATTGAATGAATGGTGCCTTGTTAAAACTAGCCCTAACAAATATTCTTAAACGAATTGTTATTAATATCTCTTAAGTCCTTTAAACGCGTAACGTTTATTGTTTTCGAAGGATTATTTGAATCAAGACATTATTTTTTATTTTTAGAAGTAAGCGATGAAAATAATTTAAGTTAAAATTTACGAGAAGCTAAAAAATTTCATTTTTTTGTTTTTACAATTACAGCATTTTTTAACAAAGCATCCAGAATTCAATGATTATTTGAGTGAAAATATCAATATACTTTTTTTTAATGAAATATTAAGAAACGCGCAATGGGAATAATCGTCTAAGTTATATATAATAGTTCTTGATATAAGTTTGAAATACGCCGACTATAGGTCCTTGAATATATACTATATATATATATATATATATATATATATATATATATATATATATATATAGGCCATTTACTTTACAATTTAGTAAAGCCAACGAAGACGACATATCTATTTTGACCAAGGAAAAACCTCTCTAGATTTGGAATATCAAATAATAATATTAAAATAATATCAAATAATAATATTAAAATAATATCAAAACAATAATATTAAATAATGAATATACAAGAGCGTATAGATCATCGATCGGATAAACCGATTGATTATATATATATATATATATATATATATATATATATATATATATATATATGTAATTCTTATTAATGAAAATATAGATACATTAAGCAAGAAATTTCTTAAAAGTGAATATTACAGTTTATATTTTCACTCAAATAATGTGAAAGTAATTTTTTCTTTCATGTGCAGTTCGTATTCGAAGTGCATCTCGAACCATTTCAATTTTCGTCCCAGTTGTGATTCATTTATGCCAACAAGATCCACGTTTACGATCATTGCAAATTTCGTAAAGAAGGATGTATGTAAGATTCGAGTACCGCCATGGTTCGGAATGCGCTAAACACTAAGAGGCTCGAATTGTCCGCGAAACAGCTCTAGTATACGGAATATAATACAAATTAGCGCTCGATGTTAAGAAATCTTTTATTATTTTAGATAGAATGTTATAATCGTCTGATTCAATAGAAAAACAAATCGTTCGCGTAGCCGCGTGTTGTTCTGCTCGTGACGATTACAATAGTCCTTAAATCCGGCGGATTTCGATGTCATTGGGAATAAGGTACAAAAATAAAAAGTTTGCATTATTATACATAATTAGGTCGAAAATTATTATTCTGTCAGCATCATTTTAAATGTATATATACTTTCGTAAATTTTTAGATACTGCTACTGATTTTTTTATAAATATCGTAGAGGTACTTAAAACATTTGTAAATTAAGGACGTTCATCAGTAAAATAAATTTCGGATTGATGCTGAAATTTCGGCAATACGTTGAATTTATTTTACATATCGTCTTTTATATATGTAAAAAAAAGAATTCAGCGTAAGTAACGGGGTTAAATTTAGATAAAGACTTCTATGATTTTTACCTTTCATAATGAGTCTGCTATATACCACCTATAGTGTCTCTGAACCGTTAATTTATCTTTATTGTTGAGAAAACTCTTTCATTTCTTTTGTGAAACTGATATAGAATTCCGTAACGTACGATTATGGTTCTATACGGTAGGATTTTTTTTTAACAGCTATCCACCGTCCTTCATAATGACAAACCAGTCAAATCGAACGACCGTATATTTATAGCAAGGACTTTCAACGAGTAACTGGAAATTAACGGTCTGGCCATTGCAGTTATTTCGTTTTTCCCTATACAATCGCATAGCTATATGCGGTGTGTCGCTGCTTAGATAAAGAAGGGACAGGCCTATAAGCTTTCAGTTGAGCACGACTGTATCTGGTGAACGTCTTCGTAAATTATATCATAATGAAATTTCTGCTTTGAGATCTTTGCTTCCTCCCCCATCTCTCTGTGCGTGCTTGCGTATGTGTGCGCGCATATACTTATATACTTACTTATTGCAAAAACTACAATGGCTTATGTCGGTTGCCTCACGTTCAGATCGGCATGTATTCCGATCTTTGCGCATAGATCTTATCGAACTTTAAAGTCTAACCACAGCGAACTCGCGTAACATGCAAAAGAATTTTTCCAGTCACACCCCCTTCCTCCCTTTCCCTATATATATACATATACATATACATATGTATATGTATAGTTATTTACCCACGTGATTTGTTTCGATTAATTCTTCGTCGATCGATGCCCCCCGATGCCGTGAATTTCGTAGACATTCGCCATTTGGCCCGCCGCCTCGTCGGTCCGTCAAAACCCAATTCCCAGCGCACAGAAGAAAACTTCCATATATGTTTATGTACACCCTCGCATCGCGACCCCGACACTATATATATATATATATATATATATATACATATATATATATATATATATATATATATATATACATATATATATATATAGGTATGCATGTATATATATATATATATATATATATATATATATATATAGTATGCATATATATACTATATATATATATATATATATATAGGTATGCATGTGTATATATATACATATCTGCTCGATCGATGTACAATATGTACGTCGCAATCGTCCGTATATGTGCATTAATTTACACCCACTTATTACTTCGACAACGCGGCGCGCGGTAGGTAGATTAATATTATCCGGCTCCCGTATAAATTTTACGAAGACGCGCCGTTCTCTAGCGCGCTTCTCCTGGTGCAAATTTTTGTAGATCTGGGCCCGAGTTTATGCTGTTTGTTTTTTCTCGTATACATAGAACGTCGGGCAACGGGACGCATCGCAAAGGAGCTTTAATACACACAATTGCGACAGGTCTATAGTACTATGATTATCATATCGTTCGTATCGTTGAGGTGCATAGAATGGACGGTCTTTTTTTATCTCAATTTTTCGAGAGTGCAGGAAATTAGGGACGCGGTGCGAAGTAACTACGGATAAAATATTAGTTGTAATTATCTTTTCATTTATACTTTTTTTTTTACGTAAAATCAGGTCGATCTTAATTTTAATTAAATTTAGGACTAACGTTCAGTACGAATTGGGGCCGGACGTTACAAATGTCCGGAAGATCTAAGTCCTCGGTATTGGTAATCATAGACATCCTAGAATAAATGTAAGCTATTTTTTGATCGAAAGTTTAAAAGTTTTTTTTTACAGTACAGGACCTTTTTCTTACAATACGTTTTATTTCTATCGTGTAATCTTATCGAACTTCTCGGACATTCGGTCTGACGCAAAGCGTGCACGGGTAAAATGCATTTCTACCGTTCAACGATCGACATATCAAATTCACACTTAACATCCACAAAGAAAATCATAACTTACGTATGGAGGAGCCTCGATGAATTTGGAAGTAGATTGGTATAATGGATTTTCGAAGGCCGTAATACGAATTACTTTTTCATGCTCATTGTCCTGGTACGATTTTAAAATCGATTACGTTCAGTTCCGAAGACTTCCATACCGATTAACTCAATACGCTCGTCCAATATAATCGTTACCTGTCGATAGTTTTTCATCAGAAATCTCCTCACTGTAGACATGCATTTTTTATAAAACCGACATGATGTAAAAAAAAAAAAATAAAACAAGAAAATCAATAACAACGAGTACAGATATATAATCACGGAAACCATCGAGGCAAAATACAATTTGACAGTGAGAGGGCCGAGGAACGCATCCGATTTTTCGCTCTACCTTAGCCCGATCGATTATTCACGCTTGCGCGCGCCGCTTATACACCGGGCGGAATGGCGCGTTTCATGAAAATCCGCGACGATATCTAAAACAAAAACAAAAACAAAAGAAAATCAAAAAGAACAGTCGCGTCGCTCGCAAGCGACCGTCAAAGGCGAAGCGAGGGCGAAACGAAAAATCGCACGAACGCGGGAGTGCGCGCAAATATTCCCGATTTCGAAGTTTTCTCGTCCTCGTCCTCCAAGTCGTCCTCCACTGGTCTTTCTCTCTCTCTCTCTCTCTCTCTCGCTCTCTCTCTCTCGGAGGTGCACCGGCTGCGGCTCTTTCGGGCATCCCTCGTCCCTGACGGCGAAACGACGCGATCGCGCGACACTTCGTCTCCTACGTCTTCGAGCGCGTCCCTCTCTCTCCCTCCCTCCTTTTTTTCTCCTTTTTTTTTTTCTTTTCTTATCTCTCCGGCACTGTGACTGTGGCCGGTCAGGTGTCCGCGCCACGGTTTATATACCCCGCGGGCTCGGGATCCCATCCCCTCCCGCCCCGCGGCCCCACGTGGTTGGGCAGCGAGGGGGCGCGCGTAATCCGCCGCGACCAATGGGGCCGCGCGGGTACGCTTGGGCTATAGAGCGAGGCGGCGGGCCAATCGCGGCGCGGTCTCGCGAAGTCTGCGCGGCTTTTCAAGCGGAGCGGGTGCCACTGGACACGAGTGGGGTGTAACGGGCGTGGGGGGGGGGGGCGGTGGGGGAAGAGGGGTGGGCACGGGGATGCGAGGCTCGAACTCTTGTTCTGCAGAGACATCGAACCGATGCGCGGATTTTGATTTGTAAAATTCTGCATGTGTATGGGAAATTGGCCGTGCGATCAAACGTAATAATTATTTGCTTATTTATGGTCTTTGATCTTGCAGATTTTCTCGCGGGTCATATACTATTTGAATTTTTTATTCCTCCATTTTATTGTTAATCAATTCGTTAATGTTTGAATAAGAATTAATTATTATTTTCGCCGCCAATCAACGGGCTATTAAATTATATTTTATATTACGTATAGGAATCACATCTCTTTTACAAGGATTTAATTAATTCCGTCTGCTGTGAATCATAAACCTACCTTGCATGTTTATTTCGAATAACAAGAATCATAGAACTCTTCGCATTAAATATTAGCGAAAAAAAAAACTAAATTTAACCGATGGATTATGATCGTCATCCAAGCTTCTTAATTTAAACTACATAAATGTAAAAATATATCATAATGTTTTTAAGTATTTGGTTAATTTATAAGAATAACAACTAGAGATCGGTATCGGTATTGATTTCCGATAGTATTACACTTTATTCTTTTCTCCCCTAATCCTAATTCTATTATGAAAAATCTTTCTTTCTTGTTTTTTTTTTTATGTAACGAGTTCAGAGTTTTCCGTCCTTACGTAAAAGTATTTATGTTAATTTGATTATGGAAAGCGAAGTTGTAAAAGCGATTGTTTAATTACACATAAGAGTGTATTACGTAAAGTAGGTTGCAAACTTTTATTGTTAAGAAAATTAATAATAATTCAATTTATATAAAAATACGCGTATTTATATTTTACATACCTTTACAGCGCTCCGACAAACGACTTTTGCAGCAAAACACGAAATCATATACATGTACTATATTTAATATTTTGATCAACATTGGTAATTTAAATATTCTGTACGCTATAATATGGCTGATTCGAATGAACAATAAATATAATAGCCGCGCAGAAATCATTATTTATGCTTGTCCTTTTTGAATCAGAGCTCCCTCTGTAGGTAGTCGTAATTTTCTAAATTATTGCTCACATTAACATAAGAAAAAATTTGCACAATTGAGGCATAAACAGATAAAATAAGAAAACACAAAATCAGAAAACCATTAATATAGAGGTTTTTCTGCACAGAAGATTCAGTCTCCTTGTTTATTTAGTGTTATTTCATGGACTCGTGAAAATCTCTCAATTGTTTCAGTTTTCCATGAAAAATATAATCGAAAAAGCTATTTATTTGCATTAATCATATTCATTGAATTATTATATTTGGCTGCGTTTCTTCATTAATGGCGTAGTAAAAATTATATAATCCATTGAAGATTTTATATTTTCTTAAGTTGGCTGTTTATTCCATATACAATGCAATCTCATCTCTTCACATAGCGTTTTCACATTTTATTAAATTGTTAATAAAATAAATCCCGTCTTATTTTATTGAAAAACTAAAGACTCTATGAATATCTTAAATTATTTGATAATGCAAAGAAAGGAAACCTATTTAATCAAATTAAAAAATTTATAAATTATTTATTTTATTATTACATTTATATTTATTATATCTATTATTTATAAATGTTTATATTATTATATTTATAAATTATATATATATATATATATATATATCCTTGCAAATGATCACGGATATACTCGTATAACTTCATATAATAGTTTCGGGAAATCAAGATATTATTTACATATACTCATACATATCCAATCGAACCCCTGAGCGCATATCCGGACTTTACGCTCGCGGTTTTGCACGCGCTCCCTGAATTACGTAATATCGAGGCGGCACACGGGTGTTTAATGATATATATATATATATCTGTATACATAGGAGAATCCTTAAAACCGCCGGGAGCCCCCCAGCTGTCCGCGGTCGGTGGACACCCGACTCTCTCTTTCTTTCTCTCTCTCCCTCTTGCTCTCTCTTTCCCTCTTTCCTTCTACCGCCGAAGGTAATTTTAAATTTATTTACTCCATTTTTGTTAAATATATCTGGATTTGATTTTAGTTACTATACGACCCAATTAGCTATTGCGGCGCATGCCTACATCATCATACCTACCGCAGCCTTTTTTCGAGCCTCCTTTCTTTCTTTATATTTTGTCTTTCTCTGTTTCTCTGTTTCTCTCTCACTCCCTCGTTGCAGTGCGTTTCTACACGTTCTCTAGCTAAGGTTTACCTCGGCCGTATCTTCTCTACACCTGTCGACGTAATCATTTTGATCCTTATTTGCTCTTACTTATTGTGAGTTCGAAAGCTTGATGCTTCTTTGTACTTTTCTTCATGAAGTGTGTTTGAAAAAAACACTTACGCAGTCGTACTAAAGAGGAACATTAATACAAGATAAGCATAATTATGGTCTTTAAAAATAAATACCCGGGAAAATTTTGAAATATAAAAAGAATGATTTTAATGAATAATTTATTATCAGCTGAGATATTTAATTAAATTAACAATAGTTAAATTAATTTCAGTAATCCTGATTACTTTAATGGAAGTTTTGTTAAAATAATTAAATTAAAATAATTAAAATAATTAATAAAAAAATAAAGATACTCCTTTACTATAATAATGTTCATTTCTCATGATAAAAATGCTGGTACTTCTAATTATGTAACTGTAACTTTATTATATAAATCCAAAATCATTTTTTTTAATTGAAATTCTTTCTCTCGGGAGATTATTATAAAAGAAAGAAAAGCTCTGATGATAAGTTATATAATAATTTCCTATATGAACTTCTCATTTTTTTTATTGATTTTGTTTTGTTTTCGAGCTTCCGTGTATTACTAATGTGGAAATAATAATAAATATAATAATCTTTTTTGAAAAAGAGTAGACTTCTGCATGTTTTTTTCAAACGAGTATCAAGTTTTTAAATTTCAATAGGGTTATGTAAAGAGGAAACGTATGAAATAATGAATTTATAGACATAATCGTAATCAACAATTTATATCTTTGTTTTTTAGTTATAAAAATATTTGAAAAAATTGTGAGAACTACTTGAAGTTACAGATACAATGACGTCAAAATTTCCTTTGGCTTGAATTATTCCTTTTTTTATAAAAAAATTAATTTAATAAAAAATTCAAAAGAGGCTTTTAAAAATGGCATTTCCCGTTTAAACTCAATTGATTAATTATTATCAAATTCATATTTGCTTTTTATAAAAGTTTTTACGAAAATTACACAGTGTTATAATATAATTTTAAATTGTTTATAGTTGTAGTAAACGAGCACGAATCTCGCAACAAATGAAGAATTGTAAACATTTTGTCGAAATGTTTTTAATAAAAAATTACTGTTCCATATCATTACCAATACGTTTACAAATTGAGAACATTAGCTTGAAATTACTTTGATCCAAGATATAAAAATGATTTCATCCAATCCAACCGGACGAAGATGTACAGAGGAAAGAAGAGAGAGAGAGAGAGAGAGAGAGAGAGAGAGAGAGAGAGAGAGGGAGATATATTGACTCAAAGACTGAAAAAAGGAAAAGGGACTGCAGAAGAAAAAGAACACGTAGGCCCATAGAGTTCAAACTGTGGCAACGTCGTCTCGAGTCTAATAAGGGTGGAATGCGAGAGCTGTGCTCGCGCGAAAGGGTAATAACATGCATCGGGCAGGGGTGACTCCCCTGCCATCCCTTTCTCGTCGTTGGCAGCTTCCTCTCTATCTCCCTCGTTCGCCTTAAAAGTAACAGTAGCCGAGTAAGCTGCCGGGAGAGAGAGAGAGAGAGAGAGAGAGAGAGAGAGAGATGCACAGACAGACACGACACTTGGCAGGATTCCGGCTTATCGCCCTCCGCGAGGCGGCTTCCCCGTCTCCTGCGCGGCCCGATCTGTCGCGTCGCGCCGGAACCGCGGCTTTTCCACTGGCCGACCGAGCGCGGCCCCTTACCACTTAGCCGTATTTGTATGTATACAGGCTCGAGGGAGGTACAAATTTCTTTCTTTCTTTTTTTCTTTCTTTTAGTTGTTCATCGACACGTTTTCACGACGAGGGGGGAAAAGGAATGTTTGCGACCGTGCGCGCTCCTCATAAAGTTGATACTATATTTTTTTGTCGTTGCTTAATGCTTTGTTCGCTGAAAATATGTCACTTGTTGAAAAGTGAAAAAATGATGTAATGAATTGCTGTTGGTTGATGATTTCTATGTCGTGCAATCATTTTTAGCATCACTAACTCGATATTATATCCAGTTGAACTTTTTTAAAATTAAATTCTAAAAGGCAGTCTTTCTTAAAAAAAATAATGGAATGGCGATCTTAAATAAAGTTTTATAGTTTGAAGTAATTACGTCTCTTATAGTTGGAGAAATGTTGTCAGCTATGATTATTATCATTCCAGTAAAAGAACATATATATAAATATATTCGTAACTGAAACTTCCTGAAGATTATTATCAACATATTACATCGAGTATT
The DNA here is from genome assembly GCA_018907035.1 of Sycobia sp. Sy_11. Lineage (NCBI taxonomy): Eukaryota > Metazoa > Arthropoda > Insecta > Hymenoptera > Epichrysomallidae > Sycobia > Sycobia sp. Sy_11. Next base: position 1,240,880 of record JACCIC010000045.1, on the reverse strand, counting down.
ACATTAATTCTAGGAAATAGGAAAATTTCAAAGTTATTTAATTTTCAACTGCTTGCTGCTTATACTAGATAGTGTGAGAAGCAAAGAGATTCAAACATTAACATGAAACTGATTATATATGGGAAAGCAAATAGAACGAATTTCAAAGCCATTTCTTGCGCGTGCTAGTGATAAGTAATGTTGAGTCAACTAATATCTATTAAATTTCTATGAAAACAAAGATAGAAGTATTTATTGAAATAAAATTAAAATATTTAATGTTATAATTCAAGTTTTTTTTTTAAAAACAAATTAAAAAATATACTTATGTTAACTCTTGTAAATAAAATTAACAAATATTTTCATCGGTCTTACAGTCTTTATAAAATAATGTAATTATAATGACAGTCAAACTGTCTTTCTATTAACCCCAAACGATATAAAATTTACTATTTAAAATACAATTCATTAAAAATAGAGTAAAATAAGATAAATAAGTAAAATGAGACCGATAAAAATCTTTGTTAGCTGAAGTTTTTTAAATGTAAATTATTAAGAAAGTCAGTGCAAGATAAAAGGATAAACACAAACAATATTATATATTTTATACTTCTGAAAAACATTAATAAAAAAATAAGAGAAAAAGAAAAAAAGATAATACAACTACAATTTTGTTTCGTCTATCAAAACGATTTATTATGTGACAGCTGTGAAAATATTTACATCTACAACGACGCGTATACATTTCTACAGATTTAATGGTGTTTTTTCTATCTCTCGAAACATCACCCGCAAAAGCAATTGCAATGCTTGTTTAATGCGTGCGCTATCTCTTCCAACCGATACGCAAAGAGACCAAATCTTGGAGCGGCCCCACAGGAGGCTGCGAGTCGAGGAGGACAGTTGGCTTTTGAACTAACCACCTGAAGTTTATGTCATACTTCATATCGCAAATCTACAATGAAATAAGACAGAAACATGAGGCGGCTCGTTCGTTTATGCATATTACTTCTCCGTGCCCGGAGTTTCCTCGGCTGTTCCGGCTTTGCCAGCAGCGGTGTACCCTGATGCGGTTTCCTAATGCTTCTTGCCAAGTTTCTTTTTTTTTTCTTTTTGTTTTCCTGTTTCTTCTTCCGCTTCTTGTTCTTCTTCTTAGTTGAAGCTATTGAGTTTCGCTTATAAAATTATTTTCCAATTCGCCGATAAACATGAGCTTAGAAGCACAATTTGTCATATTCAATGAGATTTAAAAAAAGGAAATTTTCCAAGCTTTTCTATTTCATTTCTTATTTAATCCAAGAATTCCGAAATTTTAATAAATTATTTGTCGCTAGTTTAATTACTCACTTAATGCTCTTAATCATACATGAATACGATGCAATACAATATTTATACGTGAAGAAGATTTATTTTTATAATTGATCATCTGTAATTTGTAAAGCCATTCCGCCCCAGTACAAATATGTTTGAAATTGCTTTATTTTTATGGTATTAAATTATTTAAATATTTGAAAGACATTACCATTTAAACATTTCAAAAATATTTATGTACGTACAACAATGGGTTTTATTATTTTTCTAAAATAATTTTCTTTTTTTTTTATTAATACTCATCCAATCAATACAATGCAGTTAATACATTATATATATATATATATATATATATATATATATATATATATATATAAAGGATATACATATATCCTTTAATAAATTATTGCGCAAATTAGCTCATGCATGAAAGACGTAAGTGATCAATGCAAACGATGTTAAATTTTTTAAACTAGTACACAGTTAGTATTCACACAAATGCATGCAACGTTAAACATAGACAGACGAGAAAGTAAAATACGATACAATATATGATATATACTTGCTGTGATACATGAAAAAAAAATGTATTTTATATCGGCGGAAAACAAAAACAAAATTTTAGTGTGGAAAAAAATACGCTGCACTAAAAGTACGTTACGTAAAATCTATAATTTTGAGGGGGCAAGTCGAGACAGCACCGAGCCGATAGATTTTTATGGTGAGTGTAAATGTAGGCGTATATATATATACATATATATATATATAGAATAAACTTCAAGTGCCACCCTTCGTCTCCTTGCCCAATGTTATTCGTAGGTGTCGATGACCTCTCTCACTTTCCCTCATTCTTTCTCTTTCTGTCCTTCTTGGCTTCACTTTAACGAAAAACGAATTCGTTTTTTCTCAGTCAAGTGCAGATGTGAGAAAAAGCTGATGGTGGGGTCATTCATAGGTTTAAACACTAGATTTATACTTACTTATAATTTTACTAAGAGGATCGAATCGAAATTCGAAGTCGTGTTTGCAAATCAAAAGTAGCTCAGTGGAATTCGAAGAGCGCTTGGAATTAGCTTATTAAAATCTTTGAATAGGTTATGTGTTATCTTTGGGAATTGTATAAAAAAGAAAAATCAAAACACGAACAAAATAGAAAATAGCGTCGTTATATTCATATACCCCCTCTCTCTTTCTTCCCACTAAGGGAATTACGGACAGTTAATCGGAACACGCGAGCCCGATTTCCACCAGCCCCTTTCTCTTCTCCTCCTTAGTTGCTTTCCTCCCTCTTTTCTGTTTAGCTGGCATTCTCCTCCTATATAAAGGCATATATATTTACTTGGAATACGCTTACAGAGCGGCGCGAGCGTTGCTTCTTGTGAGGTTCCTGTGTGTGTGTGCGCGCGTATACGCTTTCGATGGGGTAAGAGCGAATAGAGAGAGGTGGTTTTGGTAGTAGATGAAAAGCGAGTGCGAAAAAGAGAGAGTGAGAGAGAGAGAGAGAGAGAGAGAGAGAGAGAGAGAGCGAGAGAAAGAGGCGCTCTAAGAAGCCTCGTAGTTGCGCCAGGTAAACTGGATTAATCCTAACCACCCTCTGTATGTGTATAGCCGGAGAAGCCCCGCAGGACTCATTGGCGCGAGATCTATATAGCCATCGAGTAGTCTAGATCATTGTATAATTACGAGATATATATATATATATATATATATATATATATATATATATGTATTCATTCCCTTCTTTGCCAGGGGGCCAAGATTTATGTAGATCCTCGGATTTTTGGATAACTGTTCGTTGATTTAATGTTCTCTTTTTCCGCGTTGCGATAATCATGATTTTTGATGCTGTTGTTGCACCATCGTATACGGTAGACTCTCTTTTACTTTTTATTTTTTTACATTGGTCGCGAGATTGTAAAAAAAAAAAATAATACTATATAATAACATTGTCTTTTCGCGCGATCTTATTTCGCTGCCTGTGCGGTGAATATTAAAGCTGATTCAATTATAATTTAGTCATTAATAAGTTACAAGAAGATTTAACTCCGATTGTGCATATCCTTTAGTCCAGGTAAATAATTGCGGCGAGACATTGTCAATATTTGTTTATTACGACTTTTGTCGATAAGTTTCTTTCGTTTAAATGGAAAAAAATTTTAAATCATCTAGAAACCCGTGGAAAAGAGTACAGCTTCTTACATATTGTCCAACAATACATAATATAGTTTCTCAATATTTATACAAATCTGCGTTTAACAAAATATCTATATGTATATAGCACATCGTTTAATGTGAAAATTATTCTAGAAATCAAATAAGCCTTTATTTATATAAAAGAAAAACATATTTATTTGATTCAAACAAATGTACAACTTGAAATGAAGTTAGTTTACTTAGTAATTTAATTCAGTAATTCAACTAGTATTTTTTTTCTAGTACATGACTAATCCATTTTATTCCATGTACATAGTTTTTGAATATTTACATAATTCATTTACTCCCATTATAAACAATATAAATTTTTAATTTTAGAATCGTTTTCAAAATCTTAATTCATCGTACCTTCAATTGTACGATCATTCTAAAGTATCATACAAATTCATGAATTTTTTTTATTTTCGTTCTGTACAGGTATCAAAAGCATACCTTAAATGGCACGAAGACGAAAACATTTGATGAATTTGCTTGAGACTTTGTACGGATATATAGAACGGCCATTAATGAAAGGCATGATTAATGACAATTTTGAATAATTAAGCATGTTAAAATAAATATATATGCATATATAAAATTCGGAACTTTTGTATAAAAATTGATTTTGATAGACTTGTTATTATTTTTTAGTTAACTCCAGATATTTGAAAAGTGTTCAAATGCTTCATATGAATAATAAAATTTTAAAAGCAAAGGCCATTTACGTTATATTTGATATTTGTTTGAATTGAATTGAAAGAGCGAGGAAGAGAGAAAAACAGAAAGAGAGAGAGAGAGAGAGAGAGAGAGAGAGAGAGAGAGAGAGAAACAGAGTCGAAGTCAAAAAATTCTGACGTCTATATAAAGATAAAATTGGTAAAATTAACCTGTTCCAAAATTTATACCAAAATAGACTTCAAGCTTCAAAATCTATGAAAATAACAACAAAAAAAAGAACGTGAAAAAATTGACCTGCAGTTTTCAACATTCTTATATACATTACCAGTTTGAGATTACCTCTGCAATTATCGGGTGTTCTTGGTATATGAATGTCCAGCTGTAACGCCAGAGCCCTCTCATGGAAACATGGACAGCCCGGATGGCAGCGCCGAGCGATGCGCACACGTGTCAAAGAATTACGCGCGGTGCGCACCCCTCATCAATGTTTAACACTTACGCCATCCCGAGGGTGAACGGGTGAAGTTGCTTTATAATACGAAGAGCGATTGCCGAGCTCCCTAGTTGAAATAATGTCGTAGCATATAATTTTTTTTTACCTGCGTACACCGCACGGAAAAGTCGCACCTGCTGATTGTATCGACCTAACTGGATACTGCAGATCGCTTCTTTATCGCATCGAGGGAGCTGACGTGGGGCCCTGTATATATATATATATATATATATATATATATATATATATATATATGCTGCTCCACGTCAAATGACTCTTTCTCTCTTCATAAACTTGTACAAATTATATATTTAAATTGTGATTACCATAAACTCATAATTTCCAACTCTGTATAATGTATTTTCAAACAGAATTGGAAACACGTACTTTCAAATTTTCTTTTCGACGCTGGAATTACATGAGTTATGAAAAATATCGAAAAATGGATTATATTTAAAAAAAGTAACGTTTCTCTTATGGAACCTTATTTCATTTATAACATAGTATAAAATGTTCTGAATTTAGCATTAGAAAAACATACTCGATGAATTTGGAAGTAATTAACGATGATTTTAATATCAGTTTACAATCATGAAAATTATTTATGAATGAATATCTTCATATGTATATTAAATATAACGAAAATTACGGAGCAATTAGTTATTATCATTCCGCAAAATTTTGTGAAAAATTCTGCAATGAAAATTTATCGTTGTATTCAGAACCATCGTGCCTTATTTTTGTTACGCGACATCGTTAGTGTATTTGAAGCGAGCGAAGCGCAATCTTTATCGTGGAATAAAATAGTTGCAAACGCAATTAAATGCATTGTAATGGAAAACCAAACGAATTAAATTAATTCGAAGAATATAAAAGGCATTCAATTTAAATTAATTAAATGGACGTAATGTGAAATTCAAAGCACGCAATTGTAACTTTCGCACAAGTATGATATATATATATATATATATATATATATATATATATATATATACTGCTTCCCTCCGAAGCAGTGGAGCTCACACATTACCGACCCACTTCCCACTTGCCCGGGCAGCGGCGTTCGGCCGACTGCAGTGCAGCAGAGCCCGCGTTCGTTCTCTCAGTGCCTATCAACAACTCGATATATAATGTATATGCGCGCCCGCGTGCGCGCGCTCTCGGGGCAGTAGTGACGTCACCAATCCAGCGCGGTCACATCAGAGCGTGAATAAAACGGCCAGGCCGGGCCAGTGAACTCTCTCACTTGCTCGCACGTTCCTATATCATATGTATGTATGTATGTATATATATATATATATATATATATATATATATATATATATATAATGCTACCGCCCCTTCTTGCTGCATTTCTCCCTCCCTGCGCTTCCCCACCATTCGCCCGTCTGCCGCTCCCTTCTTCGAGCGTGTATCTCTCCCTCTCTCGCGCTTTCACCCCTCTATCGCCCTCTCCTTCTCCCTCCATCTTTTAGGAGTTTATATATCAGTGCGCGTAAAAGGTTATTGACATTTCGCTGTGTTAGAGAAAGAAAATTGTTGTGTAATCTGACGATGAATATACATATAAATATATCTATATATCGTTTATTCTATCCCGATGATAAGTAGAATTCGCCGCGGTTTTCATACGCGGGTAGGTGGAGATATTTTTTTCCGGGTATCGTGTTTTTCTTTTTCTTCTTATTTTAATTTATTTTTGTTCCTTTACCTATTTGTCGATTGGAAATGGTAAACGTTTATCTGAATGCCGTGGTTATTCCGAGCGAGGGCATCGAGCTTTTTGGAAGAAACAATCGTGCGCATTTTTTGGTAAAACGACATGCAGTAGCAGACAGCGATGAATTACGTCAAAGTATAACATTGAAATTGAACTTACTATATCTATTTTTAGGTTCTACTTTTATGTATACTTCTTTTATGAATAAAGCTATTATATATTTATACATATATATATACATACATACAAAAACGTAATAATTAATAATCTATAAATAGTCTACGATCGAAGAATGATAAGACGAAAAGAGGCTTTATCTTATATTTCCTCCACGCCTGGTGTTCGAATTTTTCTGTTTTCATACGCTCATGACGTAAAACTCGCCCTTGTTTCTGAGTTTCGTATTTCTGGTATTCTGGAATCGACGATGCATTTACGTAACGTTTTATTTTCGTAAATGTCAATAACTATATATATACACAAAGATGTAACGTGATTTTGCCTATATTGTGGTACCGTATTCTACAAGCGTATCAAAATATAAGTTATATATATATATATATATATATATATATATATATATATATATATATATAGTTCAAGATATTGAGAGAAATACGAAGCTGCGGGTCATGAAAAAAATTATATACACTATATACTAATAATTATAAATAATATTAAAATTGTATTTCCTTTACAGTATATTTGTAGTTAATACTATGAATAATTGTATAATAAAGAATATCATAGCTTTTGTCACTTATTGTAAAATGATCATTCGAGTGTTTGTGATGATTATCATCGCGTTACAGTCTATATAATATAGCATTCAATATAACATTTAAAAGTAAAATAAACAATTTTTTTAATTTACTTCTGACGTTTCAATATCCGTAGCATATATAGTTCTAATAAAAGAATGTTTCTTTCAATGCTGCCTAATCATATTCGTTACTATTAATATATAATTTCATCGTATGTAAAACAATGGTGCAATTGGCATTTTGATATGCTTAAACGTATAAATTTTTTGGACCCTATTAGTTTTTCTGCGTGATTTTGTTGACCATATTAAATACATATATGATTTTGAAATAACGCATCTACCCTTAAGGGACATAACGCACGAATAGTCGTTGCACATTTGATCAAAATAAACAAGAAAAATAACATACAATAAAAGAGACTTGTTGTTTGAACATGGAATAATAAGTCTTCGGATAATAATATTCATCGTGCTTGACATATCGTTTATCGACTTTTTAAATTTATACCGAAATTTATTGACTCAATCATTCGTGTTTATACATAATTATATTTATTCCTCGCTGTTTGTCCTTCTATCCTCGCTTTCTCTTTTATCGCTTGGTCGGCGAGGACTCGTCATTGAGACGCGAAGCTGTTATTTTTGCGCGCTCTTTCTTAATTCACCTTAAACTTATCAAAGTTACAGCCATTAAAAATCCAACACTTAAATTTTAAATATATTTGGTTATTTTAAGAAATTAAGGATATAGTCACGCACAAGAATTTGTCTTTAATTTAATATAGAAAAATCTCGCGACATTAACAGACTAAGAAACTTGTACAATATAAACGTATATTTCATTCGCGTAAACATACGCACATTGTCGATGCACTCGAGACATGTAGAGAAATCCCTTGTTAAATGAAAATTTGCAATCGCGCGATTAGCCGTTGTACTTTTAACCATGCCTCTGCCGCCCCTTTCTCCGCCCAGAGTGTACGTCCCTATCCATTCGCGGCGGACAGTTCGCATCGAAGATCTCCGCGGAGCCTGTAATTTCCAGAGCTTTCTCTCTCGTTCCGCGCACTTTTCCCGCCACCTTCCTTCGCGCCGCCTCCTTCCGGCTATTTATCTTCGAGGAAGAAAAGGGTAGGAGGTTGAGAAACGTACATGTATATATATATATATATATATATATATATATATATATATATATACATACACCTATATATACGACGAAGGAGTTGGCAAGGAAGGGTATCGCGCGCCCTCCCGTTCGATTTCGGCCGCGTGCCAGCGTCGAGTTTTACGATAAGGGCGCGGCGGCGGGGACTTTTGCGGGACGTCCGATGCGCTTCCCCTAATGCTCCGCTTGGATACGGGATTCCGTTCGTTGCGCCCTGCTTGGCCGTTGCTGCCGCCGAGGTTCGGGGACGGGAGGCCAGGCGAGCAGTCAACGGCTAAAATTTGAACGATACATCGGAACGCGCGCGAGGACGCTATTTTTATCGTCGGGCGGATTGGTGTATTGCGATGACGGAACGTACACGGGATCGGACTGCCAATTGCCAGGGTAACGGATCGGGGCTCGAATTGGCAATACGATCGGCTAATGTAAATGATGGCCTTTTCAAAATATCCGCTCCGATGCCGCTGCTTCCTTCGCTTCTCATCGGAACAAATGAGTATTGTTTTACAGCGTACGTATCGATTGAACGATTTGAAACGGGAAAGTAAGTAAAGAATGTTGCAACTTCATATTGTCAACATAAAAATGTGCCTCATCGGTACAGAGCAATATGTACATACGATAGTTCATAATATTGAAAAAAAAAAAATGATCTCTTCGAGAGTCTGATGTTAAATTTTGGGTATTAAAAGAAAACATTACGTATTAGAGAAAAAGAAACAGCACTTTTTGAAATTCCCTAAGTTTTTGTAGTATTCCGAATACTTTAGAAAAATTACGGCTAAGAATTTTTGTAACAGTAACGAAATTCTTAAGTTTTTTTAAAAAGTTTTAGTCTCAAATCTTTTTGTTTCTATATTTTTTTCTCTACCAGATCTATGCACAGGCAATTTTATTTACTTGGAGAGAATGTTTTTGTTTTTTTTAGAATTTGTAAATGAGCTGATCATTAAAAACTACGAGCCAGAGATTAAAGTTTTAATTGCTATGGGATTAAATTTTAATGTCTGCATCGCCTACCATTTATCATGACCGTGTGTAAAATTGGTCTATCAATGACATTGAATTTTATTGGGTACCTCGGCAGTGTCCTGGTTCAATATCGGAATCTATTGAAAAGATAAAGCGATTGAAGTAGAAAATAAATCCGATCCTCGCTCTATTGATAGTGTTTATATTGTCAATAATTTTAGTACGTATGAAATTTTTAAAGCGTTGCTTGTGTCAATCGATCGTGACCGCAACTTGAACTCGGATCACCGAATTACTGCTAAAAAATATGGGCCTCGCATTTGCGCCCACTTAGAATTCTAAACCGATACGATGTTTTCGAAGAGAACAACTAATGGCGCATTTGAAAATTCATTGGAGGAGAGTAAAAATAATATTGGTTTGTACGATTATCTGGTTTCATTGAACATTGACTCGTACTACTTATCAAGACTTGCTTACGAATTTTCAACAGTTAATGTGTTTCAATCTAACAGTATATTGTACAAATGATTTTTTGAATCATTTGTGAAATAAATTTATACTCGTTTAAGAGAATTTAAATGAAAGCTCCAACGGAATCGATGAAAATGTTGAAAAGTATTTTTCCTAAAAAAAAATCGTATTTTACGAAATTTTCAATCGTTTATATCGAAAATGCCATCTATAATCCAAAAAATTCGACAGTATATTCGTAACCAACGATCTAAAACATCTCTATACAATTATTCAGACGATTGTAATTATGAATGCGTCGGAGCTTGAAATTAATATGAAAAGAAACATATTTTTTTCTTGCTTATGGGCCATTGGCAACGATGATTAGTCGGAAATTTTTCATGATTACCTCGGCAACGAGTATGCAGAAATTTTCGATGAATTTTGCCTTTTCGCTTCTGCCAATAGAGTTTAGTGATGTGCGTTTCTATATGTAGGATCCAGATACAAAGATACAATATCATAAGATGTTGAGCGTGAAAACAAAAACTATACATTTCTACGTACAATACCCGTTAGATGAATAATTTTTGCACTCGAAACGGCCTTTTTGTCCACGTCAAGATTACGATCAAGAGTTTAGATTTTACACGTTGGATCTTGAACGATTATTAGAAGTTTTCGGTCCGAAGCGTAGGCACCTTTATAAATACAATTGTAATTACTCAATATAGGTAATTAGAAATACACTATCTACCAAGTCAACACACGTAATTGTTTCGCGTCGCCGATTCACGCGCATCCTCGCGCAATTTCTTAAAACTTTATAAGTATATCGATCGAACGTGCTGCGTGATAAAAAAGTCAAGATCTTGGTCACCGCTTATTCGCTTCTCTGTCGCGCCACGCCCTCGTGCACTTTCAGAAAAATAAAAAAAAAATAAAATCATTTCCCCCGATCCGACCGTAAAAGAAAAACCAAATAAAAATAAATGATTCATTTTACGCGGAAACTCGCTCGCTAAAGGGAAAGACGAGCGCGCGCGCACGCGAGAGGACTCTTGGGTGGGGCGAGATTGTGAATGACGCAAACCTGGATGTGGGTCAGCGGGTCATGCTACTCTATCCCCCCCATCCTCTCTCTTACTGCCGTCGACGCGCGGACGTCGTCGTCCTCGTCCTCCACAATGGAGTTTTCTGCCAGTATATACATATATATATATATATATATATGTATATATATATATATATATATATATATATATATATGAATATGACGCTGCTTCTCCCCCTACTCCCTCTCGTCCTCCCCAACTATACAGCTATATACGGCCTTCCGCATTTTTGCCTCGCATTATATTTGCGCATTATGCATCCCCGCGCAATTTTCGGTATCAGCCGAGAGCGCAGGGGTTGGAGTTAAGGGAGAGGGGCGAGTAGGTGGAGCAGGGGTAATTATAGCGCGACGCAGCGTGGAGAGCTTGCGGTAAATTTTTCTAGGCGAGGGCGAGAGTGCCATTGAAGCGAACGGATACAGAGAGAGAGAGAGAGAGAGAGAGAGAGAGAGAGAGAGAGAGAGAGAGAGAGAGAGAGAGAGAGAGAGTGAGAGAGAGAGAGATAGGGATGGAGTTATGGCAAAGATGGCAAGAGTTTGTTTGGCAAGAGAAAGTTATGGCAAGAGTTAAGGCAAAGACGCTGGCAGTCTTTGCCCTAGAGAAATTTTGGCTATTTTCAGGATTGTTGGATCGGCGATAGATTGGCAATTACGAGAGATATTGCCATTTCTGATGAAAGCGCTTTGGAATGTATCGAATCGGTGATACGTATGAGTAATTGATTTTCAATATTTATGTCGAAAAAGTTGTAGTTGCATCAAGTAAATCTCATTGAAATAAAATAAACATATATATATATATATATATATATATATATATATATATATATATATATCTGTAACCAAACGAATTTTGCTAAATTGCTTATTTTAATTTAACGAATTTTTTCAGTTGCGTACTGACAATGAAAATATAGTTTCGAAGTAGTCAATAACATTATGGGATTTATCTCGATTCTGAAATATTCTAAACCAAGTCTTACTTTTAAAATCTTTTTGCAAGAAGCTGCGCATCCTTATCAATAATAAACGAGTTCTAATGCGCTTTCATTTCAACGTGCATTATTATATCCCTATAAATTCTAGAAAAATAAATACTTTTTATAAACGATAAAAAATAAGTTTTTATCGTTCTTTCAGTTCGTGGCGAATTATATTTCTCGCGACCGTTCGAAAAATTATACAGCGAATCCCGCGACATTTGAAAAACGAAACGGAACAGCGTTAAATTTCGTAACCTGCACTGGTGTACTATGCTTCTCCCTCCCCCCCCCGACCGTTTCGGATTTATCGCGCGAATACACGACAAAGATAATCGACAGAGTGTGCGAGGCACAAAGAGCCGGGCTACTCCGTGCACTTAGTCAAATGGGTGGAATAGTGGGACGTAGTGCCTTAGACGAAGGTAAGAGTTTGGCAAAAACGAAAATGTGACAATGACAAACTTAGAAGTATCGAAGGAATTAATCAAAATTTCGTTACTTATTTATTTTATCTTAAATATAATCGATATTGATACACTGAGAGGATTATTTTTACATATTTAGAACATATTGATAAAGCCTGTTAAATTATAATATATTTGCTCTATTATAAACTAAATGGTTTATTTCAATTCAAACGTTTTCATTTGAAATCTATTGAATATTTTTCCGAGTATATAGATATTTTTAATTGTATAATATAATACATTCTATACATATAATATATACGTCTTTTGTCGGTATTGTAAATCGTTAAATAACGATTTGAATAATCCGAATCAAATCGTACTCTTGTCGTCACTTTATAAACAAACCGACACAATTTACTCCTGGCGCGATTTATCATCGGAACTAACGCATTTTTTCGGCAACGAGAAAAAGTGCGAGTTTGTCCATTGGGGAAAAGATGGGATTTAGAAAGAATAGATAATATAAGAAAATAATTAATTATTAACGTTAATACAAAATTATCAAGCAGTACTCGCTTCTATGCTTTTCTCCCGTAGTGAATCTGCTGAAAGTGTTACCCGCGTCCTTCGGCGTAAGATGAAAGATTTCATCGAGATTGCTGTTGAGGCTGACGCGTTTGCCAAAGAGAGCCCTTTGACGTTGGATAGAGAGAGGGTGGGAGGAAGGGAGAGATAGGGTGATAGAGATAGAGAGAGAGAGAGAGAGAGAGAGAGAGAGAGAGAGAGAGAGCGAAGAATTTATAGTATCGCCCGGCCGAAGGGTCTAGAAAAGTGTGGTTTGCCATCACCGATAAGTCTTACCTTCTCGGTGTAAAAGAATAGTAAGATATAAAAGTCCTTGGAAAAGATTAGTTTTCCAAAGACATCGAAATGCCATATTATGGTGAACTATAGAAAAAAATAAAAATAAATAAAACATGCGTTTGAAAATCGCTGTATTTTTAAAAGTCCGTGACTATGCAACCATCCGTGGCCTATTTATTCGGATTTTAGCGTATAAACTTTTCAATAACGTTGAAGGCAAAAAGATCTATTCGCCTCTTCACCGTATTACAATGGGAATGGCTCTAATTATTTAAAGATTAGTTGCAAGCGTTCCCGGTGAGCGCCGCGTGTTTTATTCCAGAACACGAGTCGCGTTGATACGAGTGCACGGACAAAAACGCACATAGAACACAACGATTCGCCGGCACGGCCCTAGGCGATGTATAAACTTGCTCTATAGACGCGATTCGTCAGAACGAGCACGGATTAAAACTACGTACGTCCACGTACGTCTATCGATCTGTATTCGCGGCTGGGCTAAGACTGCGAGAGAGAGAGAGAGAGAGAGAGAGTAGCACAGCATTACAATCATCATAATGAAAGCACAAGAACTTCGAAGCATATAATACGAATAACGAACGAAGGCAGTCGTTTCCTTCGTTCTAACTTTACGACACTTCCGGAAATCTCGGCCCTCGTCCGCGAATCAGCGATACTTCCCTATAATAAAAAGGGCACGAAACGTAGATTTCGGTGGGTATCGGCGCGTAGAAATCAATGCGTGCGGCGAAATCGTTAAATTTTCTTTGCTTGCGAATGAATTAGCGAAAATTAGATGGTAAATGAGAGTAAGCGACGGGAATGAGAAAGACTAGATGACTATATGTATATTTATGTGTAATCTTGATTAAAGATTAGATTGTGTCGCAAGAGTATATATATATATCGTTAGTACATAATGATTTCATAAAGTAATGAAAGTGATAAACAAATATTTATTTATACTATAGAATTACAAAGTAATGCATTATTATCAATTGCATTATTATCAGATAGTTAGAAAAATAGAAAATAATATATATAAAACACTATCCTTGACTAAGAAAAAATAGAGATAAATAAAAGAATAGCATGCAAATGAAAGGACAGATACGGAGAGAAAGATAGATAGAGAGAGAGAGAGAGAGAGAGAAAGAGAGCGAGAGAGCGGTTAATTTTGCAATGCATCGAGCGCATAACGCTATTATGAGGGACATATAGATACACATATTGATAGATAGATATATACAGAGAGAGAGAGAGAGAGAGAGAGAGAGAGAGAGAGAGAGAGAGAGATATGAGAGCGTGCACTTTAAGTGTATACCTACGGGTCTGCTCGGCTCGGCGACCTCTCGGATCGGGCAGCCTTGGCAAACTGGAACTTTGAACTCCGTTGCACCCGCATTCTCTCGTCGTCCCTCTCTTGTTACTCTCTCTCTCTCTCTCTCTTCCACCCCCTCTATTTCTGGCTTCATCTTTCTCCCTCGCTACATCGACTGTCAAAAAAGAAGGAGAGGGAGGGAGGGAGAGAGGGAGGGAGGGAAAGAGAGAGAGAGAGAGAAATCGAGATAGAGCTAGATACAGTGACGTCAGTCCACGGCTGGCCAATCGCGTCCGAAACCCGCTTTGACGTCACTACCTACCCCGACGTGACGTGCATTTTAAACACTCCGCGAGCGCGACAAAAGGGTGGGAGAGAGAGTGTGTGGAGGGAAGGAGATCTCCTCTCTCCTCCAAACCACGAAGGAACGATCAGCGGAGCTGTACATATTTTGACCCAATTAACGGGAAGGAAGCGAGACAGAGAGAGAGAGAGAGAGAGAGAGAGAGAGAGAGAGAGAGAGAGAGAGAGAGAGAGAGAGAGAGAGAGAGAGAGAGAATGAGTGAGAGTGGGAGGTAGAACGAGAATTAAACAGGTATAAAGCCCGCTCGAGCATGCTTGATTATTATGCAGAAATTTGCAAACGCGATTCCTTTCCAATAAATAATACGTATTCGGTGAAATTGTCGAATTCTGCTCGGCAATACTATTGTATTTGTCAGGTTTGTATATAGCGATGGATTTTGCGATTCTCTCTATCTTCCTATTCTACTTCTCGCTATTTTTTGTCAAAAGTGAAACGAGCCTGCAGTGTGCAATTTCGAGAAAAAAAACGGAATCAGATGAGAGAGACATTATTCTCTCTCTTTCTCTCTCTTTTTTTTTAATGCATAAACAGAACGGAATACTGTCTGTCTTTTGTGAGATCTCGTAAAACGTATTGATGAATATAGAAAATGGAGTTTTTTTTTTCTTTTTTTGCTTCATATCGAGCATACTGGATAGCGGGACATATTTATTTCCATTTATCGACCATCGGATGTTTCTCTTCGTACTTTTGTCTCATCCTCTCATAATAGTTTAGCCATAATAATAATTATAATGCAAGAAAGATTTATTTTCGAAGTTTTCGACAGTTTCTCATGATGGCCGCAACGCGAAGGGCAAGAGACGCGCGAGAGCTATTACTTGCCAGTTTCGTCGGCGAGCAATTTATAAGTTGCGTGCAATTATCCGATCCCTCGTCTTTCCTCGCGTTACCTTTGACAATTTTGCCGTGAATACCGATGAATCGCGCCGACGAATTAAGCCCTACACCGCAGATCGCAAAGCGGTTTTCATTCATTTTTCGCTTTGTATCGTTGTTCGATACTGTTCGACTATTGTCAAATTCGAAATAATCAATATTACTCCCTAGAAAAATAAATATCTAAGAATTGTAATTAATTTTAGTGAAATTCTAAATTTCCTTACATCGTATGTTTTTTCATATTTCTAGATAAGTAAAATTCGAAAAATGAACGTTGACACGAATATATTAAAATTAAATTATAAACTTCCGAGTAGATCCGTTAAAGCTTAGAACTATCCCGGTTCAGTGAACTAATAATAGTAAATAACTATACGAGAAGGAAATCATTTTAAATCCTATAACTTATAGCATTCTCTTGGTCTCTTCTCTTGGTGTCGGAGAAACAGATCACGTCTCTGCTTCCGGCCAAGGATTAGCAAAATGGGTTTCGGTCCCGCGGATGAAAAATTGTCAATGCGACTTACCCTTCTGGCTCGAGTGTGCGCTCGGCTCGCCGAGAGCGCGGCCAACGGCAGGGGGTGGAGAGGGCTCAGCTGGACGTCTCGGCCGCCTGCGGTGGAATCACGCCAGAAATCGTTCTTTTCTCTCTGTCTCTCTCTCTCGCTCTCTTTATCTTTCTCCCGGTCTCGCGCGCGCTCGCTCTCTCTCGCTCTCTCTCTCTTTCTTTCCTCTCGTTATCGGTGGCGGACGATGGCAGAGAGCACGCTCGCCAAGGGGTTGTCCCTTTTTTTGTTTCATATTCTTTTTAGTTCCGAGGAAGCACACTCGGGTAAGGCTGATTTAGTGATTTTTGCACGGCTAAAATTTTTGAGATAATATTAAGAGAGTCCGCCGGATTTCGTATGGATTATGTGGAAATAAAATTTCATGCAATTTTTTTTTTCTGATGTCGAAGGAACGTTTTCAACAAGGTCACAGAAGGATTTGAAATATCGTAGGAGAGAAGGAGCCATGCGAGACTGCTTGGGCATTGTGTATTACTGCTGAATAATAAGAAATCGTGCATGAATTATTGCAACAAAAAAAATGTGTCTATGAGCGTTCTCTAGGCTAGATAATAGGAATAAAATTCAATTTCTGTTTAAACAATTATTATGTTACATGCTGTTCTTTAAAAAAAAATCGTCTATTTGGCGTTAAATAAATAATGTTAAGAAGAATTTCTAAATCTACAGCTTTCGTCTTTTTCAGCAAATAGAAATCTATAGGAAATTTTCTCGTGCATGCTTTCGTGTATGAAAAACTAGGAGAGAGAGAGAGAGAGAGAGAGAGAGAGAGAGAGAGAGAGAGAGAGAGAGGATAAGAAAACAGAGTGCAAAATTCCATAAGTCTAAGTCGACGAGAGGTATAGAAGCAGAGGCTGGCGTTCCGCGCGCGCACGACCACCCCGACGGCCGAGGACGCACTGCGCTCAGCGTCCGACCAAACTCGCGCCTCTACCACTGACTCGGTCGTCTCGCGCTCCCTCCGCTTGGCCGTCGCGCGGGTTTGAATGGGGCTCGCGGCCGATTGGTCGGCGGGACGCTGACGTCGCGCGCGCCCACGGCCTCGCCACGTGGCCCGAGAGGGCTGCTGCTGCTGCTGCTGCTGCTGCTGCTGTGATTTTCTCCCTTCCTCCCTACCATCCCTCCCGCCCCTCCGTCAGGCCGCCCTGGCTAACTGATCCCCCCTCCCCATCCCCCACCACCCGAGAATTATTGTCTTAGATGCACACGTAGACGCGGACATAGTCGAGAGGAGCGCAACGCTGGGACTCCGAGGTGGCGACGTGTACGTTCGCTCGTAGCGTTCGGGCGGATTCTAACGGTGGAGGGTGGTGGACGGGGGTGGAGGGGGGATGACACTTAAAGGATGGGAGCTGTTCGCTTGGATTTGAAGGAAAAAAATACGAAGTCGAGCGATTTGTGCATCAGGACCTTTGAGGCGGGATAGGATAGAGCGGCCCGATACTTTTTTCGATGGATAAGGAAGGGCTGTGCAGGGTTTCTGGATTGTTGAGTTCTGTTGGGATTTTGTAACACTGGTAGAAAATACGGTCATATAGATGGAGTCTGATTTGTAGCAATTAAAACAAAAATATTAGATTTTTCAATACTATCAAGGGTGGACACAAAATATTTGTCATAATAGCGTCTGGTTAACGCAGCAGTGCCTTCTTTCGAAGCTCCTACAATGGTCCGTCTTTAATAAAAAAAAAGTCAAAATGTTTTTCATTCTATCGAACATTAGTACGATACGTAAATAGAATTTGTTTTGATATAGGGCATTTTTTACAAAATGATGTAACTTTGAAGAAAAAGTCTAGAAATTTATATAAAAAATCTTCACTCAATTTTTTATGCACACTCGCACCTCGACAAAGGAATTTTGAATAGACTTTTAAATTTTCAAATAAAACGGTGAACATTTGTTCGAGTTGTATTGTTCGACCATTTACAAAAAAAGTGGTTTTTAGAAAATTGCTCGACAGTCATCATTTTCTCATATACGAAAGTAAAAAACAAAACAGTTTTCGTTTATCTTTAATGGTAAAAAATTGTCTTTTGATATTCCCCTTGCGTCGAATAAATCTATTTTTTCAAACGCTGTAGTGACATTTTCTTTTAAGAGGATTTGATTACTTATAAAATGATAAACCTTCTACATTTAAATGATAACTTTAATGCATGAATATATAATTATATTAGAAATAAAATAGCGATACATTAGTAATATGTATTCTATTTAACAGTAAAAATGTATAAGACTACGTTAACAGAAAAATTGTGAAGGTATTCTAGCTCATTAAAGATATGCTAACCAATGGAATTGTTCGAGAGCATATATGATTATGAGAAAAACAAACTATTTTTTATAAATTTAAAAACGATTTACGTTTTAAAACAAAAAATATTGCTGAATAATTAAAGCTGTAATTATTCATTTATTTCGAGCGTAAAATATGAAATTTCGCTATAGATACATAAAGTCTAGTTTGCAGAAATAAATTTGAGTAATTTTTTATGAATTACAAAGAATTTCATTAAGTGATTCTTACATTATAAATTAATTTATTAAAAATTACGAAATTTCGAATAATTTCTACAATTGTTTTCAATGTTAATTTTAACCATCACAAAAAGTAGCTAGATCGACAAATTTCAGAATTATCTAATTACACAATTGAGCAACACAAAAATAATTCAAGGTTTTATTTGCCCTATTGGCCTCTTTAGAATATTATTTTTCGCATGATAATGCATGCTTCATAAGGGCGATAACCTTATCGAAGACGTAACTAACGAACATCGACTTTTTGCAATTTTGATACGATTACCCAAAATGTTCCGTATTGTTTTATTATTCAATGGGCGTTAATGAATGAAAAATAAATCAAGATTTAGATAATTTATATGGCTTTATCAGAAGCGTTGATTTAAGTGTATTTTCTTGGTAAACATTTTTTGAAAGAACAAGTAGTTCAGCATCAACATTGATAAGCCGTAAATACAAATATTTATTTAAATCTATCATTACATAGGAGTATCGTTTATTAAAACTTTTCCAACCTCTAATTGCATAATTAGATTTATATTTCGTATTTTGAGATTGCTGAATATAAAAATTGATGACTTTCAATTTTAGTATTCTTCTTAAAATCTATAAAGTTATCTATTCTATGATTTTTAAATCCTGAAAATTTCTCATTTTCACGATTATTTTACTGATATTTTGTTAACGAAATATTGAAAAAAAAGTCAGTTGTATATATAATCAATCGTATTTACAATGTATAAACGTAGAGAATCTATAGACTCACGAGGCACATATAGAAAACTTGTCTCGAGATAAACATGTCAAGAAACAAAATTCATCGAGAACGGTGGCCCTCGTGCATTATTTGTCGTTTCGAAAAAAATTTTCGAAATAGATGCTGGAACTTATTAAATTTTCCTAAGTCTAGAATTTTGTTATCCAGGTTGGCTAACACGTAATAGTAAAATGTTCAAAAAGTTTTTATTATCAATTTCTTGGCGCAGTTTCGATGGTGGATGAAATTTGTTGCAAGGCAAATAATGGTAAAGATTTCACATAATAGTTTCAGCATTGTGCCAGATATATATATATATATATATATATATATATATATATATATATATTATATATTACGTTTATAAGGTATCAGCTTTGTATGAAGCTGATCACTGATATCATCCGAGTGATCTCCGTTCCAACTTTCAAATAAATTATTTAAAAATAAACAAATATATATTTTATGAATTTTTTGGTCTATACTATCGAGTAATAATTCTAGGTTAATTTTAAGCGACTAACTTCAGTTATTCATTCTTGACTCCGCAAGAAATTTAGAATGAATATAATTTTCTCGCAGTTATAGTTCAAAGAGAAGCCGCAACAAACTTCTGTTTCTATTAAGTTGAATGTGTATCTTCTTGCCAATATTTTTGTTAATTTTTTCACTAATAATGCTTTTTTTGCGGATGTTTATTTCATTATGAAATTTAAACTCTTTCATAATAAAAAGAAAAGTTGGAAATTGGCTGACAATCGCGCCAATCTCTTGTCAATCATACGTATGTATCATTATATTTTTTAACATTAAATTTATTATAAATTCCTTTAACTCGATAGAAACAAGAAAGAAAGCAAGAAGCAAAAAAACCCATGCTCGTCTCAATTTTCTCACCATCGAGCAATCCGATCCGAAAGCCATAATAAGCAATCCATTCTTCACTGCCCTTCGAATCGTCCATAAACAGGCGTAAAGCCCAGGCTTCATTTTTCGTTCGCAATAATCACGATTGACTCGCGCAATCGACCCAATTTTTTCCATTATCCCAGCCCACAATATCGTCGTCACCACGATATCGTTCCCAACTACGCGACCATTAACCGAGCACCGGACGAAGAGCCGGAGATGTCGTACTGTATGAGGGGGGCGGTGAGGGGGGTGGGTGGGGGAGGACTGGGCTCCGCTCCCTCGTCCCGGCCGTGAAAGAGGAAGAGAGGGTCGGGCCGCGCGATTCAGAAAATGACGCGCGCCTGCCCCGAGTATCGAGCGCTGCGTCGCGGGCCGGGCCGCTGCCTCATTCACCCAGTTTCGCGCTCGGGCACACCTTCCCCTATCGTCCCCCCCCCGCTCGCCCGCCCCATCCCGTCCGCCACGCCGCGCCGGCGGAGACGGGACGACGATGCCGCATGCGGTTCAGCCGCCGCGATGGCACATATCGAGCTCGGGACCCGGAGCGATGTGCGTGCTCAGCTTCCTTTCGCGCCCCCTCCCTTATCTCTTCTCTCTCTCTCTCTCTCTCTCGCTCGCCTCTCCCCTTGGCACTCTGCCCCCGTGAATGAAACGACGATGCGCGCGTGGTTCTGACGCCCTACCGAGTGACGACATTCGGCACGGCTACGGGCTTTTCCGGGATTGTCGTTTAATTTCCCCCCCTTTTTTTCCTAAGATATATACATTGGCAATGATGGAAAATGGTGGGATTTGCAGGGTCGGAGGTGCATTGTTAGAGGGGGATGGGGGTGCGAATAATGCGCGATATCGTCGAGAAAAGATTATGGGTGACGCTTTTTTTCTGCCTTGACTCGTGGATGCGCTTTCATTGACGAGATTACGGGGAGGAGACATGTATCTGTACATTTTTCTTCTTCTTAAGTCTCTCCAATATTGTACTTTTGTCTATTCACAGTTAAAAACAAGAAAGGTCCTGATTTCTTCAAGCAACAGAGTTTGTATTAAAGAGTTAGTATCTATAGTCTCGGCTTCATTCAATCATATCGTACTCATTTACAAAGACAAAGCGTGTTTTTGTTTGTACAGCGATAACCAAAAAAACTACTGAACCGATTGATCTGAAATTCGAAATCTAAATTCTATAACATCTTCGGCACGACATAGGCTATATATTTTTTCCAATTCAACCGAACAAAATGATGGGAAAAGAAGAAAAATTACTTGATCAACAATCCCATACTTATATCGTCGCTTTCTTATAAAAAGGTGCAACGCAGAGCATTTTTTTTGCTTCAATTTCAATTGGCACTATTAACTATATATTACATACGACTTCTACGGGAAGATGTTTTAGTTTCATGTTCGGGGGGTAGGATGTCAAAAAAATGGTCTGTGAAATAGCAACTTATTGAATTGAAGTCTGAGATAATAGTTTTTTGAAGCGGACGCTGAGATAGCATCTTTTCATACGGAAGCGACAATAGGTAAAATTATCGACGGGAATATAGATTTAAACATAGAGTATTTTTCACATATATGTTATTGAACTGTTCAATAAATCGGTTGATTCTCGGGTAAAGTTGATGCGCAGGATGCTAGTAGAATTATAAAATCGATTACTTTGTATCTATAAATGGTGTATATATATATATATATATATATATATATATATATATATATATATATATAATTATTTTGTATATAAAAAATGATCTTTATGAAATGAAAAAAAGGCTCCTTCAATCAGTAGATTTTAATACTTTTACATCCTGCTAATACACTTAATTGATCTTCTAATTTTCTAATTTTTGAAACTTCCACATCAATTGTGTTTGTGAAAAATAGCCTGATCGTAAATGAATTCCTATGCATTCACTTGTTTGAAGCCTGAGACGTATTAGCGATAGTAACAAATGTAGCTGCAATAGGAAATTGCAATCGTTTGAATTAATTTATTATGATTTTATCATAATAATTATTAAAAAAAAATTTTTTTATAAAAGTGTGGTAATCTTCTGGAGTTTTGTCACCGAAAATAAGTATAATACAGCTAAGTTTATGTTTTGCTCGTATTCTTTGAGCAAGATTTTGTTAAATGATTTGAATTCGTGGGCAACAAGTTATATATGCATAAGTTATACATAAGAGTTTAAAATACATTCGTGTTATTAATAAATCGTACATAATTAATATTTTTTGATTAATCTGAGAGAAATGTAATAAGTAGTCAAATATAATACGTTTTATATTTTATATTATAATTTTAAATAATTAAATTATCTACAAAATAATGAAAGTTGACCGATTCATAATAATACTGAAACTTTTATAAATTTAAGAATATTGACAATTCAAAATGGTCTTGTTTCTTTGCAAATAATTTAAATTTAATTGATTTAACACAATCAACCTTACTATATTTCGCAGCAGCATAAACTAATACACTTTTTATAAGTAATGGTTTAAATATTTGATGTACAAATGTACAAACAATTCAAGATGTTTCCTCGTTTTCATTCGTTATTCCAGTTTCCTAGATGATATAAAAATCTTATATAATCTTTTTAAAAGAACATTCATAATTTCGATAATTAAGAAACATTCACAACGTATACATGAAAGTATTTGTATAGAAATTCAAAGACTAATCGTTACAGTATTGATCAAATTTAAGAAAAATAATCTATAAGATATTAATCATTTGGATAGGTTATTTTCAGTTTAATTTTCGTGTATGTTAGGAAAACATTAATGTTTATGAAAATCTCTATCATTAAGTACGTGGTAAGTTCTTTGATAATTTTGTTCGGCAGATATTGCACATCAGTAAATCTGTATATCAACAAATTAATTAAATTAATACGTAATATAATTAAATTTCGTTTGTATATATATATCCAATGTGCCTCTAAAATTGTTCAAAGGTGAACTCTTGTAGTTTTCGTTATGGAACTTTAGAGCTTTTACTTAGCTGTATTATGAAATACCTAAGGCAATTTGATATGAAAGTCAACAACGCGAATATGTTATCTCGATGAAAAATATAGTTTCGCCATGTAATAAATTAAATATTATTTGTTACAAAATCTGCGAAGAATTTCTGCTGTCAATCATTGTATACCACAAAGTTCGATTTAAGATACATTTCAGTTCATTGCTGAAAATTATTTTTCAAGAAGTGTATTGTTTTATTTCTTTTGAAACATAGTTTTAGTTTCACATTTAATTAATTTTCATCCAAGCAAGATACTTACTTCCAAAATGCGAAAAAATACTCACGTATTTATCAGGTCGACTGCTATGGATTTTTAATGTATTAAAGTATCAATTAATGTTTATATAGTCCAATTCTCACAGGGTCCCGCTTTCATTTACATAGAATTCGTTAATGCCATAAAGTTTTGAATCCGTCTGCGAGGTATAACCGCTCATCCAAGCAGACGATGTCCGAGCTCAACCCGGAAATTCAAATTAGCCTTGATCCTCGTAAATTAAAGTCGGATTTTAAACATGAGAGCAACGCAAGATCGTTCAATATTTAATGACGTTTAATGCATATGCAAAATACATCCGTAATATTTGCTCCATTTCTTTCTTCGAAATACGAAGATTATAAGCTCAGATTTTTTTCTTCTCCATTATACGAGAATAAAAATCGAACAATTATTGACAATCGGGTTTTTTAATTGTAATACGTCAACTTGGACATTGCTACAAGATTGAATTATTGACTATGCAGCGACATTAAGCCTTGAATACGCTATAACCCCCAAACCAAATTTATATGTAACTAATAATCAGAATACTCTTTTTCGTAACGTATTAAATTCTATGCTGACATATTACGATTACTCTTCGGAACTCGAATCTCAGTGTGTTCCAATACGGATCTCGCACGCTACTGGTTTGGAAAATGTCCTTGTACCGAGAGTCCTCATCTCTCAATCTTATTGCAATTCTGAATTTCAATAAATATAAATCTAGAATCTTATAATAGCTGGGGACTTCGTTATTACAAAGCGATCAAATTAGGTACGCGAAAATGGCCAAATTCTTTTTACTCTACGCATAATTGTATATATTCTTTTAGTATCTGTAAATTTTGGAACCATTTGACACACAATTTTTAAGAGAATTGATATATGCAAAGGCAAAAGAACCTCTGTATTATAATGTATGATAATATTTTGTTGATCTATGGGACTACAAAAAATATTTTTTAATTAGGAAACGCAAGAAATTGAGGACGAAGTCGTGCTCCAAACTTTATCCACTTTCTGAAATCTCTGCACCAGTTTAATTATTTCTATTCATCTGAGTAGTACACGGATCATTCCTGACTAATTAACAACTGTGATTTCGTACAATAGAGCGTGGACTCAAAAAGTAGATTCTTTTGTGCAGCTTCCGCTTTTCAAATCAAAATTTATTATTTATTATTTATTATTTCAATACATGAAAAACGTGAAAAGTTCATCGATAAAAATTTAAAAATTTCTATTGGCAATTTAAAATTTTTTTTAAATTTCTTATTTCTTTTCAATCGTTGCCTTTCCATGGTCTATCGATTGAAAACATCACAGACCTTTGCATATCCTTCTTACGAGTCAAAGTAGCAGCAGAACCAAGCCGGGCACTCGTATTCGTCGCCTCGCCATGGAAAGTGGGCGGAACGGTTAGGAGACCTCATGAATGGTCGCGTAAAGTGAATGAAGCTCCAGTGACCCAGTTTGCGCGTACAGAGGAAAAAAGATAGCGAGGTGACCTCTTGTTCATCGCTTTTTCTTTCTCCCGACACCTTTCTTTCTCTTTCACGCTTGCACACACGCTCTCTCTCTCTCTCTCTCTCTCTCTCGCTCTCTTCGTCGTTTATATATATTTCCGTCGTTCGCGCAGGGGTGTAGAGAAACAGAGATAGATGCACCCGCGCATGGAAACAAGAGCGTCTATACAGCGATTCGGTGAAATTCGTTATATCCCTCCCCCTCCTGTGCTTCGAACCTCGAACGAGATTTTGTGCGTCAGAGCCATGAACGGACGACGGGTTACTGACTGCAGTGGTCGCAAATGCAAGCCTCGACCCAATCGCTACTATTCCTGGTAAATATCCTTTGATTGCAATGCTCGTAAACCACTCCAATTTTAGTTCTATATTTTTGATACGATGCATACATATTATTTGACGTACGGACATTGGATGGGTTTGAACGAACTTCTTCCTTAATTATAAACTTCTGGAAGGAATATAATGCTTATAAACGATAAATAGATCTATAAATTTTAGAATTCTGCTATGTACAAAAAAGGTAAATGAAAAAAAATTGTTTTTGATTTATTTCCGTTTTGTTTTTAAAAAGATTGAAATACCAATATTTCAAGAAAGGAATCCATTATTTATTTACGAATCAAAATTATTGTTCAAGTAAAATTGGATGAATTCATAGAAATATTTTTTGATTCGTGAATTTTCTCCAAATTTAGCGATCGGGGAAGTATTCTGCCAGATGAAGTTGATATTTGATTTCATTTTGAGCGACGTGAAAGGAATCTCGTATTTAGATTCAATATAATATCGATATATGTATAATTATATTTATCTTGTATAATGCTTTTCTAAACTTCGATATACATTAGCCTTATATTAACGATATATGGGTACAAAATTAATATACTTTTTTTTAACTAGATATATAAATAGATCTTTTTATACTTTACGCATATGATATGGAGATTTTAGGATTATGTTTTAATTGAATTTGAAATAGTATGAAGATACGCTTTTGAATCTCACTTTTATTTTGACAATTATAAAAGTTATCAAGAAATATCTAAAATAAAGGTTAGCTTCTTTGCAGAGTGCATCGCAAAATCAGAATGTTTCTATTTTACAGGCACAACGAATTTCAAAGAACGGCGGCATGTAAATAGAATTTCAAGATAGTTACATGATCATAATTTTATAAGAGAATATTAATCATAGAAGCACGATTTATAATCTATTGGCGTAGGTTTGTGGCGATGCTGAAACTAAAATCTAATCATCAGCTGGTTTGCGGATGACGGTCATTCAAACGTCAAACGTACGACTAAACAAAGATCTGGAACTAGCTATATTAAATTAATAAATATTTTTATCGGTCTTACAGTCTTTATAATATCATATATTAGCTAAAATAATGACAGCCAGACTGTTCTTGTTTATGATCTTCCCCGTACAATCTGAAATAAAACTTATTACTACAATAAATTACATCAGAAAATTAAAAATAAAAATAAAATAAAATTAAGAATAAAATAAAAATACAAATAAAAATACAATAATAAGTAAAATAAAAATAATGAAAGTATATATAAATAAAAGTATAAATAATAAAAGTATATATAAATAATAATAAAACTAGCTATATTGGATGACGTACAATCGCATCATGTACGTAAAATGTTACCTCACTAGAATATATTATTGAAGAAATGACAGATGAGCCGGAGAGTCTCTAAATGAAGAATAGTGACGCCGGACTGCAGACTTAATTTTGGCGATTGCAATAACGGATGTGTGAGCTGGTGCATTGTCTTGATGGAACAGCACTTTCTTCTTAGCCAAATGCGGCCGTTTTCGCTTGATTTTTTCGCTCAAACGTTGCAGTAAGTTCGCATAATACTCGCCGTTGATAGTTTTTCCTTCTTCAAGATAATGAATGGAAATTATCCCACACGCATCCCAAAAAAACGACGCCATAACATTGCCTGTAGAGGAAACGGTCTTTGCCTTCATTGGAGCCGGTTCTTCTTTTTGAATCCATTGTTTTGATTGTTCTTTTGTTTCGGGTGCAAAGTTATGAAACGGCGCAAAAATTTGGCTTTATTTTTACGAAACATTGCCAAACACTCAACTGAAACATCTTCACGACGCTGTTTTTGTTCCATTGTGAGCAAATACCCATCTTGCACACAGCTTTGTCATCTCAAAATTTTCAGTTAATATGCGATGTACCGTACTTTTTGAAATGCCTACCGTGTCTGCTACCTCGCGCACTTTCAGTCGACAATCATCCAGTACCGTTTTGTGGATTTTCTTCAACATTTTTGGAGTCGTCACCTCGTTTGGTCAACCACTCCGATGCTCGTCTTGGCAGCTCGTATCGCCTCGTTCCCTTTTGAAAGGCCTCAGGCCTTTCAAATAAAAGTATTGTATTACACAACGATGACCAATTTTTTCCATGTTTAATTCACCAATTCACTGAAAGCGTTCACTATTGATGGATGTCAAACAAATACTAAACATCATGGCGTCTTCAAACTTGAGACATATGCTTTATAGATTGTGTACTTTCTAATATAGTGGCATTTTTTGAGCAACTACCGCCACCTCTAGGTCAGGCTAGGTACTTCCGGGACCACCCTTGTATTATACGATTAATTTATTTATAGATATAATGTGTCATATTTTTTAGCAAATATTTATTTATAACTGTTTTTTATGGAAATAAATTTTTAAGTAAATAACGAAATTCTTTTTAAAATTTTTACATCATTCCCATTACTTTAAACAGATATTTGATTTACCTTTTTATCAATCCATGTACTCTCATGGTTTGAGGTTCAATAATTTTTATCGAAAGTAGAAACGAATTCAGAAGATTATTATAATTATGTACTTATATTAATTTAGTATGTATGAAACAAATAAGAATATTGATTACTATATCATTTCATTGACTCAGAGGTCGCACTCGATGCACCTTATTCAAATAATAAAAAAAGCGTCAGACATCGATCGCAAATATGTTTCTATTCATAACATTTGCTGCTTTGTTGTTCAATTTTGAAGTACTCGAGTAATTTTTCGTTGCAATTCTGAGTATAAGTTTCAACGCTCAACTTTTCTCTTTGATATCTAAAAAAACGTGACGCCATTATTTTTCTTCTACTTTTTAAGAGCATTTTGGGGAGAAGCTTGAAAAAAGCGCTCACTCAAAGCACAAAACGTTGAATATATTCATCTCTAACTCCGTGGTATAAGAGATTATTTTTATCAGTTTTCGAAACTGTGCGGATCATTCGCCAAGCAAATGGATGTATAAAAAAGTAAAGCCTAAAGCCTAAGTTTTCCAGAAACGGCACCGGGTTAATTAAGTGCATACATTCATGCACGAAAGCGGTGTTATTTTCCAGTCATAGCAGTGTTGATAATGAAAAACTGTACAACACGACTTTCACTCAGAATATTTAAATAGAACTTACATTAAAGGAAGTAATAATTTTCGAACTATTTAAATGTTAAACTAAAATTCAATAATTAAATTCCAACAATTTGAACATCCGTTGAACGTTTATTTTGCATCATTAATTCATACAAAATCCTACAAAATAATTTTAAATTATCGAAGGTAGTAGTTAATAAAATGTCGCTTTGAAAAAACTTTACATTATCATTATAAGAAACTTTTTAAATTGAAGTTTAACGAGAATTTTCTATTTATCTTAATGACATCGATTCCCATTCTCAAGTACAAGTTTCTTTATATCAATCTCTAATCATATAATGTGTCCTTTGTTGAATGTAAACTGAAATATACGATATAAATAATTATATAAATACATAGAAATGTTTAAAATTTTTCATCTATGACATTAGTGTATACAGTCTTACATTATATTAAGCAATGAATATTCATACAATAATTTATTTAGCCAAAGATCGCATATAAGTTTAACGAACTGCTTCAACTGATTTATAATTAAATAAGGTGTATTGTAAAATTAAATATATATGCGATGCAAATAAAGAAAAGTTTCTAGAATTTTCAAAGGACATGATATAGATCTTATTAATTTGATTTTTAAATAAATATTACCAATTAACAGATGTACATGGGATAAAATTATAAAATATAAATTAAAATCGAAGAATCGAAATTATAAAATACTCGTAAGATGCCGTATAATAGCGCCCATAATACTTTAAAAATGAAACTGCCGCGTGTCACAAGCGTCATACGCATCTTCGTTTCCTATTAATAAAACCCAGCTGAAAATTTTTGAACACAGTGCACAAGTCGCCCGCTGGGCGAAAGCATACATACACACATACACACACACACACGCGCGCGCGCGCACATTTATTTACACGTTCGCTTTCGATCGAAGAGCGCGCGGCCTCATAATATACGCGGCGATTCTATTTTTGGCGGTCCGCGAGTTATTTCGAGACGCTCACGCTCGCTGTGCGCCGCGCCGCGGCGAAACGTCACCGATATATATATATATATATATATATATATATATATATGTGTGTGTGTATACATACATAAACGGGGCGAGGACGCGGCGCAGCGGACGGCGCGGTGAACTTAACCCGCATCGCGCCGGGTATTATATGCGCGCCGTATTATACGTGCTCCGAAGCGAGATCAGTAAAATTTTTGCTAATTATTGCTCGGCGACTTCGGCTTTTCAATCTGACAACTGGTCGTTTCTCTTCGTCGGCACTCGGTAACTGTCGGACAATGCTGTCGAGCCGAAGCATCATAGGAAGAGTTCGATTATTATCCACGATCCGTCCGCCGCGAATGGCTAAAACATTTATTCGCAAACAGTCGTTACGGCAGAGGAATTAGGACGGCTTAATTGACAGTGTATATTTGTATATATATATGCTCGAATTATAGAGACAAGAAATTGATTTGAGGTGAAGCAAAAATTTGCCGTTAGAACGGCCAGAGGAGGCTTACGTTATTGCAAGATGAACAACAAATCTTTAATGAAACAGAATAGGTTTTTCTACTAAAAAATAGATCTTAGAGTCACGAAGACTAGATTGATTTTATGAATTTTTGTTAAATTGCTTAGATTTCGAGGTATTGCAGTGTATTTATTGAAATGGGACACCCTTTATACAAGAGTAACAATCATTAACTATCGAGAAAGTTATTCAGAGTAACGATTGTAGTTGTAAAAACCGTAGTTATTGTACGTGTATATACGTATTTCCTAAAAAATAATTGGCAGTATTAATTTTATCAACAGTTTAAGAAGATGCAGTATGCTTCTGGAATAAGTAAGTTAACATTAATTATAAAAACGTCAATATTACAGACATTTATAAAGGAGCGGAGAAAAATTTGAATGGTCTACGTATTACCCTGCACGTATTATCAAAGTACGTAAAACAATTAAAACGTGTACTAAAAATGTCAAACCCCCTTTTTTTTCACGTTAACCGAATGCAGCACTATCTTACCGTACTCGTATATATTCTTAGGACAATCGTTCCTTTAGAAGCAATAAAAATGACACGAAATAAAGAAAAAATAAAGACCGTAAAGCACGCGACAATAATCTTATACGTTACACGTTTCAGCTTTCGCTCAGAAAGCACATAGATCTTTCTCCCCTATCTTTCTCTTTATGCCAAATTTTATTATATGCGGGTAGACTGCCAAGTGTAAGAGAGCTTCTTTACGTGGGCTCATAACGCGACGACGTCCCGTTTTTCAAAAAGAGCACGCATCGTGCATCATGTACGATTTCGAGGAAGCTAGCATGCATGTATATATATATATGTGTGTACGTGTGTGTATGTGTATACCCAAGTAGTATTCTTAATGCGGTCAACGCGGCGTGAGCGAGGAAAGAAATTTTTTTTTTTCAACGGTAAGAGATTAATTTTTGACTCTCAAGAAAGAAAAATTTAAGCGTAAAGGAGGTTAAAAAATGAGGATCCGAAGGCTTTCTAATTCATTTGTAATTTTTCGCTCGTTAACAGGATGATTTTATCAACAAAGCATCGAATTTTAGATTTTGTTTGCAAATTTTTTGTATGGGTATAGTTAATGTTTATGTAGTAACCATTATAAAGTTTTGGAAAAATAGTGAAGTACAAGTGCATAACTCGGTAAATAGATACTTGATTAAGGGGTTATGCACGGGTCTTATATACCGACTGAGTAAAAACTAATTTGTGCTTCAAAGAATATTATAAGCATAAACATTATAAACTATTACAAATTTTAGTGAATCATATTTTTCATTTACGTCTATTGCGAATTGCTGAAAACTCTTCAAATTGCATTCATAATTTATGGTTACAAAATTTATTTAACAGATTTACTTAAAATGTTTTAGCAACGTAGAATACACGTGTATAAAGAGACGCACGTGACTAAAAATTTTCAATAGTTAGATGATTATTTAAATCTTTATTTCAAAAAGAGCACTTCTGGTTCTATCGGTAAAAAGTGGTATAGCTGGTCCCTTAATATGTTTTACCATAATTATAAATGAGAGTAGCTGAAAAACTGGTATAGTTATCTCAAAAGCAAGGCTTAATTCCAACACACAATTGATTCCACTTTTAACGAAGAGAGCTCTTAATTCAACATATACTGAGACAATTCATAAGTATTTATTTCTACTAAAATGTGCTAAATAAAAGATCGTTTGCTTGATACATGGTGTCGGTGCTAAAATCGTCCTTCGATCTTTCACCCTTGCGGGTACGAAAAACCGGGTGCAAAGCCCCGCCCGTTCGATTCCAGCACCGGGCGTTTTCGCACAAATGTATCCGAGGTAATTCGCGCGCGCGCGAAGGGCGAGAGGGGCGGGGGCAAAAAAGAAAGGGAGAACACGGCGAACTATAAAAGACGGAGAGGAGAGGACCTACGTAGGAGTCGCTCCACTTTTCGAAATTCAGGCGAAACGCATCAAACACCCTCCCCCCCCCCCTTCGCCTATCAGCGTACGAGCCAACCGCGGAGCAGCCCCTTCTCCCGCCCTGCCTCCTCTCCCTCAGCCTCTCGCGCTCGCCGAGATCCGCGCTACTGACGTCACTGGAGAGGAAGAGGTGCGTCGAACCCCCCGGCGCGCGCTCTCGCTCCGCGCTCGGGGCGAGGTGCATCGACCTGGAGGCACTCCGTGCAGGAACTTCGGCTCGCGCGCGCGCACATCGGCCTCGCGGACGGGCGTCGCTATAGCTGTTGCAGGGCCGCGCGGACGCGCACGCGGGAGGATCTGTGTCGAGGACGAGGGGAGAGAGAGAGAGAGAGAGAGAGAGAGAGAGCCATGCGTATCTCCGGGGGCTGGTTGACGTCGTTCGGTCGAGGGGAGGGGCTGCTCTCGCATGTACAGGATGACGTATATAATGGAACGAAATTTTGGAACTCGTCGCTTATCAAATGATCGCGGGCCGAAGAATCTGTGTCCCATTCTTGGGTGGTGATTCTCGGTGAAGCAACGCGATGGGGGGGGGGGGGGTACGAGAGACTGACGAGCGCGCGAGGGTCTGAGAAATTCAGGATCGGCTTTGTTACGATCGTTTCGGGCGCGGTTCAGGCAGGGCACGGATCTGGCACGGGCCCGGGAACGATCGGATGAATAATGTAGCCGTCGATCCGGCAAAAAGCATTCGTTTCGAGCTCCTTGACGTATGTAGCACTCGTGGCACTTTGATTTAGGAAAGGCCCTTTCTAAAAAATCTGAAAAAAAAACGTCCATAAAATTGAAACAGTAGAAATGGAAAGAAATTCATTATTTCCAGCTCTGAGTGAATATTTTTGTTTTATTTTTTTCCTTTCTAATCAAATTGGAATAGTTCGAGCCATTCTGAAAATTTGAATTTAACGCCGAACTAATGACGGAGCAATGATACTTGATGCCTTTTTTGAAGATAAATTTTTATCAAGCCTTACAAAAAGATAAATTCTGAACGTCGAAACCGTAGGAAGCAGACTGATTTATCTTATCCGGTTAAGCCATTTTAACTAAATACATAGAAGCAATCAAATTAGACGGTATTCTCGACTTTAAAGACTCTACTTTTCATCATTTTTATTTAAGAATTTTCTTTGAAGGAATGATTAAAGTCTTTGAAAATAGTATATTTTTATTATATTTATTCTTCTTTTAAACGTACTCCGGATCTTTCTACATGAAATAGTGAAATTAATAATTCATTAGAGAGGTCTATTACGGAATTCATACCCATTATTTCCGTTCTAGAGTTCAGAAGTGAAAGAAAAATATATTCAATGGTTATTGAAGTTTTTTTCTAGTTTTTTTTTTCAAGCCTATAGAATCATTTATTGGAAAATAATTTTATAACGAATATCGTAGATTGCATTGTTTTTTCAAGCCATGTATTGGTAGGAATTATTATGTTTATATCGGCATAAGATCTACAAATTATCGGTCAAATGGGAAAAGTTTAAATAACATAATTTTGTATTTAGTATCGAATTATTATATGCAACTAGAAAGTTTATGAATATTTTATGGAAGCGCGAAGAAATGCCAATAAATGCTATTGCATAAAATGGCAATTGATGGAATTTTGTGAATGGACAGAAGATCTTAATATAGAACGAAATTTACAATTTTACAATTTGTTGTCCGTATTCGTTCATTAGCCGTTTTAGAGTTAAGAAACGCTACAGCTATTTCTGAAACATTTGCACGAGCTTAAAAAAAAAAAAAAAAAATCCTAAACGCTTTACAACTCATTCAAAGTGCAACGAAAACGGCACGTGTGCAAACATCGAGATTGCGCATTCTTGAAATTCTCGACGAAGCACACATCGTTTACGTTGAAATCGCCTTCCATCCATTGCCATTGCGCTCGATCCCGTTTTATTCCCCCCGCATCCTGCGACGTTCATCCCCGGAATTGGTAATAATATATATCTATTACCGTATAGAATTGTTTCGCTGTAAAAACAAAAAGAAAAATGAGAATGCAATTCACTCGAATGATTATTTTACAGACAACATGGAGCTTAACAGTTTCGTGCATTTGCGTATGTTCTCTGTACATGTAAATATTTGTTTATAAATTTTAAACAAAAGACTCGTCGTATACTCGTCGGAATTTAGTTGTCGAAGGAACTGTATAGTCGGGTATAGATCGGAATGCAACAAAAGTGACGGGTACTCCTGAAAGTTTTACGTAATCGGGATATTTCAGAAACTTATCAAAAGAAAAATTGTAAGTTAGCTTCGAAGTAATTGATTAGTTCATGATCTTGACTCCGAAGTCATTTTTTGATGGTCATTTATAGATCGGCTTTTATTTATTTTTTTATATAGGCAGCATACTTTTGACTTTCGGATTTGAAAAGAGTAGAAAACTCTAAAAGGTACTATATCGTTTTTTAAAATTAATCATTAAATGACCTTGAAAAAATGAACTTCACGGTTGAACGCGATATATATTTCTGGCAAAGTCAAGTAACTCTTATCTGAAACATTTTTTACTAAATATTACTTTTGTGAGATTTTTTGAATGACGGCAAATAAAAAGAGTAAAATCGTCTTTCTCGTTATCTTAAATTCTGAGCTCTTTTCGAATCTGCGATCGAAACTTAAAACTATTGAAAACGAAAAATCAAAGTTGACCTATCAAAAGCCTTTCAACAAATAGCTTGCAAGTTAAAGTCACACACTTTTTATGAAGTATGCTCTTACATAATGCGGTACTGGAACGTTATTTTAAGGAATCATTACTTCGGTCACGTCCTCTAAAGGATTTTTACGTAAATCTGCATCGGAAAGCTCGCATTTTTTTTTAAAACTTTGTATTATTACTGGAAGAGTGTCGTTTGTTTTTACTTTTAATGTACGTAACTTAATATAAGCCTTATTATTTATATTAGAGTATGTCTTATGTCGATCGGAAAATCAGGCATGTCCGATTTTGTAATCATTTTTATTATATATATATATATATATATATATATATATATATATATATGTATATATATATATATATATATATATATATGTATATATATATATGCATGTGTATATATACACAAAACGATTCGACAAAAAAGAAACAATCCATGTACACGAATTCGCAGCAAACGGAACGTCCGCTGTGGATGGATGGACACAGCGGGTTTAAACATACGTTAATGTATAGATACTTTAAGACGAACGAAGAACGAACTTTACTAATTAATAATTGGAAGAATTATTTTCTGGCCGCTCCCCTTTTTCTCACTGCTCAATCATCATCAGACTTGGGGGAAATATGGAATGACGTCTCTAGTATTGATCATTTATTGTACTTTAACAGATGCATGAACAGGAATGAGTAGTTTCGTTAAATACATTTTATAATTCAGTAGTGGTTATCATTTATCCTTTAAAGAGCAAGACTTTTCCTAACTTGATGATCTTGACTGACTTGATACAAAGATAAGTTATTCGATGTTTTTTCAAAAATCTATCGTTACTATATTTAAAATTTCATTAGTGTAATTTATATTTATAAAAATTTTAAGTACAGTTTCGTAAGATTTGGTAAATTTAATCATTTCTTAAAGTCTTATGAATTTAAAAACATTGCTTTACTCGTAATATTTATATATGCTTAAATTATTTCAACGATATCTCAAAAAGCAAACCGACATCTCAAACGTCTGTGGTAAAAAGTGCTTTTTACATGGAAATTTTTTCGAAAATATGTCGTTGTCAATTTTTTGTATTTACAAATTTTCATTTGTATTGCCGTTGGCTTACATTCTTTAAAGTAACAGAAACTATAGAAAAATATACAAGGAGAATTAAAATAAAAATCTTTATCTTCAGCACTCACATACACAAACAAGTTTTCATGATTTACAAACATAAAATTAAGTATTGCTTATAAAGATGTACCTATTTTGTTGATAGAATTAGATAGATGTATATTTGTAAATGTAAAAAAATAACGTAAAAACCAAAATACTTGTATCATGACTTATTTCTGATAAATTGTAACTATATAATTCGATTTAGAAAACAAGCAGAATTGAAGTTATGTAAAATGCTATCAGTATGAAAATATTTTTAGAGAATTCAATTCACTTTTTAATTGTATTAATACAATCGTATTTTTTAAACTTTCTTGGAAATCACCTTCATAATATGTTTATCAATATAAGAAATCCAATTGTACAAAGTTTTATTCAAATCCATCTGATAAGTAAATAAAGAATAAAAATTTTTGAATAAAATACTTTAGAAAAAAATCAGGTGTTACAGCAATTAAAAAATATTAATGTCGATTGTTTTTTAACAAACTATCAAACCTTTTCGTCGATCTTGCAGTTCTATTAGAATGTCAGGATCTCTGCGGAAGAGAAAGAGATGGAATATTAGTAGATAAGTTTGTGGAATGGACAGTCTGATCGTCCTTTGCTAATCATCATTTTTCTTTCAGAGTAGCTGTAGCCTCAACAATTTTATATCTCAGCTTCTACGAGACCGATGATAAATAAGAGACAGTTTCGCCGTCGTTTCAATAGGACTGGAAGATCGACAAAAAAAAATGATTCTTTCTTAAAATCCATTACATCGTTACCTCCTTAAATAGC
Organism: Sycobia sp. Sy_11; assembly: GCA_018907035.1. NCBI lineage: Eukaryota > Metazoa > Arthropoda > Insecta > Hymenoptera > Epichrysomallidae > Sycobia > Sycobia sp. Sy_11. Next base: position 1,204,038 of record JACCIC010000045.1, on the reverse strand, counting down.
GAATAACGCGCATGCGTATATACAGAATGTATTTCACCAAGTTTCATCCTATAACGTCGAGCATTTTTACGAAGACAGGAGACGAAGACAGTTCTTATGTAGACGCGAAATTGGGCGCGATACATATACTTAATCGAATCCAGATGCTCACGTGACGATAAACGACACATCTGCCTAGTTAATTTCATCCGCGTCATCTCGTTCTTACTGAAAAATATATACGAGATTAGCTTCAGCTTATAAAAAAAAATTTACCGGCCGCCTTCTCTCTCTCTCTCTCTCTCTCTCTCTCTCTCTCTACGTATCTCTTCGTAAACATGCAAAAGATTATGAAAGGCTGATCTTCGAAAAAAAAAAAAAAAACGCGCGCGGTGCTACGAACCCCCGTGACCCAGTTGGAGGATCGCGACGCTTGACGTCACGCACCCGCCGACGTCATTGCCCGGGCGAAACTGGGCCACGCGCGCGCGCGCGCACACACCCACGAGCATGCAGCGCGTCGGCGCTGGTGCGACTGCAGCGGGGCAGGATCTGTGCGCCGCCGCGCCGGGACGAGATGCTGCTGGCTGTTGGATGGCGGTGGGGCGCGAGGCGGGGCAGAGGGAGGGGGAGGGGCAGGGAGGTTTATTGAGAGAAATATGCACCCCGGGATGAATTCGGTGCGCGCGAGCTCGCTCTCCACGGTACGGCAGCGGGGGGGGGGGCGGGTCGGGCGAGTGAAAGCGCATCCTTATATAGGAAATGATGAGTTATTCAGAGGGTGGGGTGAGGGATTGGTTCGTAGAGGAGGAGCGCGGTGGTGCCCTCGAGTCGCGGTCGACGACAGCGGGTCCGCGTAACGCGGTTTCAAGGGTGGCGAAGCGGTTCGGTCGGAGGACGCGCACTTGCGTAATTTACAAACAGCAAGCCCGGACCTTGCGGCACGAGTTGATTTTACGCGTTGAACAATTGTAACATTTTCATCGTCCTCACTCGGTACGTAATCTCTTCGTGTAATATGTAGCTCATGTTTCTCATTTAGATCGACATTAAAATAATACATTGAATTCTCAATAGTACACCTGTTTGTATAACGGCAAATTAGTATGTGAAAGTGTAAATTTTAGAATTTATTGGGTGCGCACGTTCAATTAGATTCCATTGATTCTGTTTTATAGAATATGACAAATTCATACGTTTCACATTTTACATTAAAGATCGTAATTGGCTATATTATCGAATGGTAAGAGTAAGCACATTTGAAAAATATACAATTCAAAGTAAGGGATTAACACGTTGTTGGATTGTAGTTTTACAATGCCCATAATATATAAAAAAAAAAGCTAGTTTAACGATGTTCTGACCAATCTAAAGAAGTTCTCTATTTTGTTCATCGAGAATTTTTTTAGAACTTTAGTCTAAGTAATTCATACAGAGATTGCATAAAATAAAAAATTTCTGCTCGAGATTAAGTTGCATATAAACAGCTAGCATGATAAACAAATTGCGCAAACCGTCTTTTTCTTCAGCATGGTTGTAAAGCACAATGAGACAGCTGGGCTGAATGTATTAGATATCTGTTAATCTTCGAATTTTCCGTCCTCAATTCATGTTCAGAGTGCCGACAATTGAAAACTTCCTATTCGAAGAAAACTACATAGTTTTTTTTTTGTAGCTTCTCTTCCACTCATGTAACTTAAAGTAACTTATCGTGACCAGTCTCTACAATTTCCCTGTAAGTTATTCATAGAATTTATGAACGATCTGTCACGGAAAGATATGCTTCCTTCTAGGCGCTGGGCTTATCAGTACAACTGCTAATCTATTGCTAGACGTACGAGGAAAATGCAGAAAATAGATCATTACATGTTGCATAAGATTAACTATTTTATTTATGAAAAGTTTTAAGTTACAGTAGGTTTTTTTGAATGTTTTAAATGTTTATTTTACAAAATTTATTTAGCTCTTCAAAATCCAGTAATTGTTAGATTAGTTTGTTAGATATGTAACAGTGCTGGTTCTCAGATACTACTATTCACAATTATCATTAATAAGTAAAAATTAATAAGACAATATTTATTTATGTTGAGATAACTAATGTATTCATCTTAAAGAAATATTTTTATGTTAGAAAAGTATATATTTTTTTGAAAATATCATTCGAGTTATTTTTTTCCGAGAAACCAAATTGAAACATTAACCTCGATTTTTTTCTCAAATCAAAATAATATGAAGTAAATAAAAAACTTTTATTTCAACTACATATGCTTTTGATGTAAGACTTAAAAAAATATTTACTTGACGCAAGTCGTATATTGACTGAATCATTATTCGCCTCTCATATTGTCATCTGGATAAGGTAGCTTGGACATGCAGTTTGGCGTTAAGTTATGTATAAAGGTAAACTTTTAAAAACCGTTTGATTAATACAGACAGGTACATTTTACGAAAATGTTAGAGAAAAACCCTCTCTACCTGAGCGAAAAGAGGATTTAAGCAATTCAACGGCTGACGCTCGCAATCTGAAAGGCAGAAATTCCCAAGCGCTGCAGCACGCCGCGTCTTATGACGTCAAACGAATTTCAGCCGGTACAAGCAGATGCTTCAATCGCTAAACGAATACATTTCCGTGTATATATATATATATATATATATATCCACAGACATACACACACACACACGTATATCCAATATTATTGTGATTTTGATAGATTCAATGCAATGTATACATTTATGGAGTTTATTTGTTATGCGAAGAAAGAATATTTCAAATTATATAAACGTTTTAAATGGACACTTTGTTTTTCATTTAAGTAGAGGCTAAAATGGAGTGAAAAATAGGAAGTTGTTATCGAACCATGAACGAGATTCGTAGAAATAAACAATTGAAAAGACTTTTTAAAAAAAATTTAGCGATTTCTTTAAGAAGACTTTGGTGGATTATTGATTGTTTTAATGTCAAACTCGTTTGTATTTTAATAAATACTCATTTACAGACAATCTGGACCTCAATATGTCCAAAACAATAACGTTTTTTATTTGTACAATAGAATTTATATTTATAACTGTATTATGATGACACAACGTGCTTCTACAGAGTTGGACCGAATAATGAAAAATAGGCTTATAGATGACTGACCGACACTGGCCTCTTTTTCCACGAAACAACAACGTTAAGTCATAATTTGCCAACTTAAAAACAATACATCGAAAAAGAATCTTAGATAGATATACTTCTATGAAAATTTAAAAATCATTGTATTTATTCTGTCAGTGATAACGATACGTTGAACACTTTGAAAAAATAAAACAGATAATTTTTTTTACTATTTCAGAAACATTTTTAAGAATGTACAATGAAATTAAGATCTTTTTGGTAAAAAAATTTATTATTTAATTCGTCTATAAATTAAAAGTTGGTAATTTCGATGAACATTAGGGCTTTATTTTAATGCCAAAATGAAAAAATTAAATATGCCCTTCACAATTCACGCAATTTGTGGATTCCATCCAAAAAAAAAAAAAAAAAAATTCTCGCCCCTTGAGGCCAGGAACGAATCAAGCCAATTTTGAATACTTTCACCTGATGTGAAGCGTGTTAACCCGTGGGGGCATTCTGCATCGACCCGAATAAATGACAGTCAAAAGGTACAAGGTCTGGGCTGTAACTTGAGTGGGGGCAAATTTCTCATCCGCTGTTTTCGATAGAGTTTATGGCACGTCTCGTCTCTGTTCTTACATTCTGGCCAGTTCTTTTCGCAACGCTCGTTTCAAATTCATCAAATTAGTTCGATAGAATAGGCTATCGATTTTTTGATCGTACCGAATACAGAACATTATCTGGTTTGCAGATACTTCTCGCTTTGGCTGCGATGCTCTTGGCTTGCCAGGCTTGACCTATAAGTTTTTGCATTCAAAAAACTCAAATTTTCAGTTTCAGTAACATGTCGATGCGAAAATGACTTCTTTTTATGGGACTGTAAAAAACATTCCGAAGTTAAAAGACGACTATCGACGTCTATCGGCGTTTGTTCGTGCTGTATCGAATTTTTGGATGAATCCGAGTGATTTTGAACGTTTGGAAATGTATTTGTATGTTTCTCACAACGATATAGAAAGTTTTTCTTATTTTTAAGATGGTTTATTATCTAGAGATGTCTCCACATTCTTCACCTTCGAACTTTTTTGTCTTGGAACTCTTTGTCTTCGAATTTTTTCACACTATTGAGTGAGTGGTTGGTTTATAATATTACTGATTTAATTTGCACATCATTAATTAAATTCCAGTAACAATTTAAGTATAGATTTTAATTAATTATGAAAAAAATAATTTCTAAACCGCAGTAATGTTGTTGTCAAATTCTTTGTTAATTCTAAGAACTGTAGTTCAAAAATTGTAGTTTAAAATTATATTTTTTAATCTTTGTAAAAATACATATATTTTTTTAGAAACATTGCTCGAGTTTTATCGGCATCACGGTATTATTAGAACACGTATGTTAGATAATATTATATTGCTTTCTTTACTCGAGTTTTTATATAATTCATAATTTATAAATTAAATCATATAAATTTATGTATAGTCTCTTAGATTATGGCCCCTTTGTTCGCGCTCATTTGCGGTGACACGTGCAATACTTAATAAATTTTTTAATGCAATCACGGACTGATCTTTTTCCATATTGTTAAAATTTGCTTTTCGATTGGAGATGGGGAAAGAGAGACTCTTTTCCCTATGGTGGAAGTGGAGGCAAGACCATAAGGCGATGTATTATAGAAATAAGATATGCACTGAATTATCAATTTCATTTTTCTAAGGTCTTCCTAGATTCGATATATCCTTTCATTTATGTGCATAAAGTTCTTTCCTTTAATTAATGTGTAATTGATATCTGACTATTTCTGTCGAAACTTTTTCGTTGTATATTTTAGAAGACCCCCTAGTATCGGTGGACGGATTCTTGAGTGCCCGGTACTTCTTATAATTATATTATTAATTTTGTAAGAAATTAGATTTGCAGTGAAAATGATATCTATATGGGATTTACAATTTATATTAATATGTAAGTATGTATTGCAACTCTAAGATATCCGGTATCGTTTACGCACTCGTATGGATTACAAGGAATAAACCAATCAATATAATATTTCTCTGAAAATACCAATTGAGAAAAAAATGCAATGAACAGAAAATCTATACTTTAATGTAATGTATCATTTTCATTTCCAATAGTTTTAAAAATGTTGTATTTTTATCAAAATAAAGGTAAACATTTTTATAGATATTAAATGATTTTTATTATTTAACTTTTTGGTCGCCTGTTTTTTCTTTTGAGACTCTAATCACTTAGAATACATAAATATCATAACCTCAATACATGTTTTTGTCTGCTTTGCTCTTTAAAATAGATTTATAAATAAGAGCTAACATTATAATCTAAATAATTTTTCTTCTAACATATTAGATTAAAACATTTATTCAAGTAATTAATAGAATAGATTAATATATATCTATATTTCGAGCCGCCTGTATGAATAAGATTAATAATCACTTAATGTAAGTCTAATACTATAAAAACAACATGTTATAACATTTATTTAAGTAAAATTAAACCAAACCAATTACAAGTAAGTTCTAAAACTAATTTCACAATCTACAAAATAGTCGAAAATTTCATTCAACTTAGAAAATAATGTTATTATATCATTCAAATTTATATTTTGATTTAAAAAATAATGATATCTAAATAAGCAAAACAGCAAAATTTATGAATAAAGCAATTGATCAAATGGTGTATATCTAAATTTCTAGAATTAAATTATAGTTATATTTTACATTTTCCAATGAAAAAAAATTGTATTAGATTATATTTTTCATAAAAATGTAGCGTATTTTAAAGAATATTAACCTATAGAGATCAGGGATTTTTAAAAATTAGTTAGTTTTTTATCACGATGGAATACTATTCTGATCTTCTTATCTTAGAGCCAATCCAAGTGTAAATATTCCAACTAAACCCATGACAGCATATAGCGTAATGTCGGTCCGGGATGGTAATGCATGGGTTATTTTTTTAATGTATTTTAAGATTCTGTTAATTTTTTCTTTTTATTGTTTTTCAAATTTTGAAAAGTTTTCGATAAAAATTGGCGAGTCACGTGATCTATAAATTTGGATTCTTCTCAATTTTGAACATAAAGAAGTACATTGGTCCTGAACTTTTAAGAAATACACCATATGACGCCATTCCGTTTAATTAAAGATTTAAAAAATATTCGCGTCTGCAACGGTTGGCTGAAGAAAATTTTTCAGAGTTATTCTCCCCTACATCTAATTTCACCGCCGTTAACTGTTCTCAAAGTAAACACATTTTGCTTGTTGGAGCATAATAAGAGTTTGCGATTCTTGAAAATTAATTACTTTCAATCAATACCACTGATGCATTCCATAAACAAATATTGCAAGAGAAGCAACAGAATGAAGAATGCGATTAAATTTATACATACAAATTCTAATAATAATTGTGTTATAAAAATTTTCCATATGTTTCCCACTTAGATACTATCACATTAATTTAATAAAAATTGTAAATAAAATAAAATTTTACACAAATTAAAAAAGTTAAAGTTATCGCTATAATTATATATTTCAGTTAAGAGCACTGTCCAATTCAATAGAAAAGATGACTACATCGAAATCAACGTTAATAATTCTCGTAGTCTTATGGTGTGGTTCGACAGTTCATTCCGAAACACCAAGGATTTTATCAAAGACCTATACCCTTCCGGGAAAAGTCATAGTCGGAAAGGATAATATTAATAAAAGGACTTTGGCCTTTGCACTATGTAACATCGAGTACGAGTCAGCTAGTTGTTCGTTAAATCTGGTAAATGATGCTTTAGCGGATTATGAAAGCCCTATCAGCTGTGACTCGTACATAGAAACTCAATTAGCATCCGGAAAAATTGACATTTTAGGAGTGCAGCTTTGGGGTACAGATAAAATCCTTTTTTCATGGCGGGATATAGATCTTGATAACGTAGGACAAGGATACCTTCACGTACAAGCAATGAAGATGAGCGGTTGTCGTTCAACAGAGTACGCAACGGAAATTGATATTCATCAGGACGGGGAATCTCAAGAACACATTATTCCTGACCGAATCAGTTACGATGTGTCGTTTGTGAAAAACAGTCTATGCAATGATAACACTTGCAAAGTAACTGTAGATTCAAATGGACGCGGTACTGATCCAGAGCCATGGTTTGAGGGTACTGCTCCAATCGTTGCTTTAGAAGCAATGGAATATCATTCAAACCGACTTTTAATAACTCTTTCTGAAGATAATTACGGAAGACCAGAACTTTATCTGTTGGGTGAAAATGGTAAGAACTAATTTTTAGTATTCTTTTTCAGAGCAAACTTCGCAATGATTGTTCTTTACATATAAGAATCTATATTTATGTACAAAGACATGCCTGCAACAGGAAAGCTCGATTTTTTAAAATATAGATTTCTGCAATAACTGTAAACAGAAAACAAATTTCTGCATTAGTTAACTTAAAATATTTGAAATCAATTTAAATAATTATACAGGAGTAAAGTAGATCAAAGACAATCCAATAAAATAACTATATATATATATATATATATATATATATATATATATATATATATATATATATATAATCTTTTATGCGAAAATGTAGCTAAAGTCGTAACTGAAATTATTATATGAATAGTAAATAACAACGTCTTTATATAATTTAAATAGGAACAAAATTAAAATAGAAAGAATCGAGTTTTTTAAGAGATGAATGAATTTGTGTTTACAAATAATTCAAGATGCGAATCCACCTATTCCGAAACCAAAAAGAATTTATTTTTCGTGGATAACTTTACTGTCATATTATTTTTTATTGTCCTTATAAATATATGTTAATTATAGCTTTTAATGTATTATTTTTACGTATTATATAATTTTTTTTCAGGAAAGGTATTCCTGACCTATAATAATTATAGAAGTTATATTGGTTGGTCTGCTTCAAATAATATTCTTTCATTCTGTCACTATAACGAATGCAATCAATATAACTATGACGGTGGATTGGAAAACGAGATGACTTTCTTTATGCAACCTAGTGCTCCTATTAAATATGTAGCAGTATATAATCTGCCTAACAAGGAAATTGTGGCATTGGTATGCCACAGAAGTTCTGGAAGCGTTCACCGCATTGTTAAGATAGGAATTGATGGAAATGAACAGTATAATATTCCGCTGAATGATTTGAGGTGCAGACCGGAACCAAAAGTACTAAGCGCTAAATTCTTTAAAAAAAACAGTAGTCAGTATTGTTTAGCGCTCTTTTATTCTGAACTGTTTAGCTCTAATAGTCATGTATTTAAGACATATTGCTTTTCTTTTTGAATATTATGAAAATTTCTAAGGATTCTTCGTCTTATTATTAATTCTATTTTCCTATTTTTTATTTGAATTCCTTAGCTTCATTAATATTCAAAGTATACCAGTAGTCTAACGTTAGAATTACAAATTTCGGCTCCAATGATATTAATTAAAGTTCCACGCTTTTGCAAACTTGATTTTTATTTCGTATAACTTTCACCGCTCGTTTTTTTGGATTAAAATTACGATCCTGTTATAATGCATCAATTATTTATAGATTATGTTTTGTTTGCATCGATTATAATTTTAATGATGTTTTTAAATTTCTATATGTATATCTTTCACTTTAACTTCGCACGTGCACTAATGTTCCTGTCCCTCAAATATTAAGAAAGCCTTGAACGACGGACGATGTACGCATCAGTTTTAACATTATCTAATTATAAGAAGAAATAATAATTTGATAGAGAGATTTTGATAATAATAGTAGTTGAATGTCAATCATACTTAATAATATTTTGGTAAGCGAGGAAACGAAAAATAGCACGTGTAATTTAATAATAATGTTAAGACTATTTAAAAGAATGATCGTCGTGCGGTCTCCGTGAGTGTTTCACCGACATGTGTCGCGCTTCGCCTCTCGAAGGTTACTGGCAGCCGAAAAAAATATTATTGAACAGCAAAACGCCCCCCTCCCACTTCTATAATACCTGCTCAAAAAGCTACTGGGCATATGTTTCAACACGTGCCGCAATAGAATTCTTTCTCAGCAGATGTGACTGGAAAATGTAATTGAGTGACCGATACGATATATTTATATATAAATAGGAAAATATAGGATTCAATGTCCAACCCACCGTATATTGAACAGCAGTTATAGTTGTAAAATATATTTTATTAAAAAATCAAACAATTCCTATTATTCTTAAAAATATTCTGAAAAATAATTATTCTTAAAGATAAAATAATTCCTATATTATAAATTCAATAATTAAAATATTCAGGCGATAATGTATATTATACTTTTATCATATCAATATCATTACTCCTATATGATTTCGGATTTTTCTTGACCCTGTCCTAAATAAAGATCGATAAAATAATATAGAATTTTTCGTATTTTAATATCATGAGAAAATTAATATATCTTCTTTTTTCTTCCAGTGGACTTTTGGCCTTCATTATAAATTATATTACTGTATCTTACGGGATGTTATATGTTTAACATAGGGTATATTAATTTTTATAAGAATTCGGTTTTGGTGTATCTCTAGTACTATTTCAAAATTTGTTTAAAATATTCCTAGCACGTAAATTATGGCTTTTAGGATACAGGCGAACCTGTACACTAAGTCGCTATTATATAAAGACTGGAGGTGCATGGTTTTAATTTACTAGAAAATCTTAAACTAATCAATAGATTAATAATATAAAATTCTATTTCACAAATTCTTAATCAATTTACTTAACACTATAAATTAATATTTCCCGAGCTTTGGCTGCTTCCTACATTATCCATACAGAAATGCGTATATTTCCTTTTTTCTTTTAGCCATCACGTCTGATGTAGCATCAGAATCATCGGTCACTTCGCATGTTTACATCTACGACTTTGTTCACAATATCGTTCTGCTTAATCTCTATATCTTATTTCAACAAACTTAAACATTAAGCCTAAACAGTTCACTCTTTATATTATATTTAATTTCAACACACCTAAAATTATTCTATTAAATTATTCTGTTGGTAACATCTTCTTATAAATTATGTTAAGTTAAAACTGATGCATGCATCGTCCGAATATTAGTGCAAGTGTGAAGATAGAGTGTAGGATATAAATATGGAAATTTAGAAATATCATTACAATTATAATCGTTGCTAACAAAGCATAATCTATAAACAATTTATACATTTTAACAGGCTCGTAATTTTAACAGAGAAACAAAATGAGCAGTGAGTTACATGAAATGAAAATCAAGTTTGCAGAAGCGTGGAACTTTATTTAATATCATTGGAGCCGAAGGGACATTACAAATTTGTAATTCTAACATCAGACTACTGGATATATTTTAAGTATTGGTGTTCTGTAAATAAATTTAAATTATATGGCGATATTTATTTTGAATATTAGACTCTGACATTAGAATTACAATAATCCAAACTATTTGTAAATCAAAACAAAGCTAAGGAGTTCAAATAAAAAATAGGAAAATAGAATTAATAATAAGGGGACGAATTCTTAGAAAGTTTAATAATATTCAAAGAGAAAAGCAATATGTCTTAAATACATAACTACTAGAGCTATATAATTCAGAATAAAAGATCGCTAAACAGTATTGCCAACTGTTTTTTATAAAGAATTGAACGCTTAGTACTTTTGGTTGCGGTCTGCACCTCAATTCATTCAGCGGAATATTATACTGTTCAGTTTCATCAGTTCCTATCTTAACAATACGGTGAACGCTTCCAGAATCTCTGTGGCATACCAATGCCACAATTTCCTTGTTAGGCAGATTATATACTGCTATATATCTACTAGGGGCATTTGGTTGTATAATGAAAGTCATCTCTTTTTGGAATGTACCCAAATAGTCATATTGTAAGCATTGGTCATACTGACAGAATGAAAGAATATTATTTGAAGCAGACCAACCAATATAACTTCTATAATGGTAATAGTTCACGAATACCTTTCCTAAAAAGAAATAATATAATACGCAAAAATAATACATTAAAAGCACTTGAGCACACACAAGCATTTACATATATTTACATATACAATGACGAATAATATATAGTAAAGTTATCCACGTAAAATAAATTCCTTTTGGTTTCGGAAAACGTGGATTCGCATTTTGGATTATTTGTGAACAAAAATTGATTTATCTTTTAAAAAACTCGATTCTTTCGATTTGAATTTTGTTCCTATTTAAATTATATAAAGACGTTGTTATTTACTATTTATATAATATATATATATATATATATATATATATATATATATATATATATAGTTATTTTATTGGATTGTCTTTGATCTAGTTTACTCCTGTATAATTATTTAAGTTGCTTACAAATATTTTGGGTTAACTAATACAGGAATTTGTTTTCTGTTTACAGTTATTGCAGGAATCTATATTTTAAAAAATCGAGCTTTCCTGTTGCAGGCATGTCTTTGTACATAAATATAGATTCTTATATGTATAGAACAATCATTGCGAAGTTTGCTCTGAAAAAGAATACTAAAAATTAGTTCTTACCATTTTCACCCAACAGATAAAGTTCTGGTCTTCCGTAATTCTCTTCAGAAAGAGTTATTAAAAGTCGGTTTGAATGATTTTCCATTGCTTCTAAAGCAACGATTGGAGCAGTACCCTCAAACCATGGCTCTGGATGAGTACCGCGTCCATTTGAATCTACAGTTACTTTGCAAGTGTTATCATTGCATAGACTGTTTTTCATAAACGACACATCGTAAGTCCTTCGGCCGGGAATAATGTGTTCTTGAGATGCCTCGTCATCACGAATATCAATTTCCGTTGCGTACTCTGTTGAAAGACAATCGTTCATCTTCATTGTTTGTATGTGAAGGTATCCTTGTCCTACGTTATCAAGATCTATGTCCCGCCATGAAAAAAGGATTTGATTTGCACCCCAAAGCTGCACTCCTAAAATATCAATTTTTCCGGACGCTAACTGAGTTGCAATTTTCGAGTCGCAGCTGTCAGGTGTTTCATATTCGTCTAAAGCATCATTTAAAAGATTTAATGAACAGCTAGCTGCTTCCTGCTCAATGTCACATACTGCAAAGGCCAAAGTCCTTTTATTAATATTATTCTTTCCGACTATCACTGTCCCCGGAATAGTATGAACCCTTGACAAAATCCTTGGTGTTTCAGAATGAACTGTCGAACCACACCATAAGATTACGAGAATTATTAGCCATGATTTCGATGTGACCATTTTTTCTATTCAATTAGATAGTGCTCTTAACTGAAATATATAATTATAGCTAGAACCTTAACAGTTATTTTATTTTATTTACGAAGAATTTTTATGAAATGAATGTGAAAATATCTAAGTTGTAAACATGTGGAATATTTTTATAGGACAAATATCATTAGAAACTGAATTTATAGATTTAATTGTATTCTTTAGTTTCTCACAATATTTGTTTAAGGAATCCATCAGTGATATTGTAAGTCAATTTTCATGAAATCATTTTCTGTAATTATCAACTATAACTATATTTTAATTCTAGCAATGTGAATACAGCATTTGATTGATTCCTTTATTTAATAAATTTTGCTGTTCTGCTTATTCATATGTCATTATTTTGTTAATCAACATATAAATTTGAATGGTATAATAACATTATTTTCTAAGTTGAATGAAATTTTCGATTATTTTGTAGAGTGTGAAATTAGTTTTATAACTTACTTGTAATTGGTTTGGTTTAATTGTACTTAAAGAAAAGTTATAACATGTTGTTTTTATAGTATTAGACATACATTAAGTGATTATTAATCTTATTCATACAGGCGGCTCGAAATATAGATATATATTAATCTATTATTTTAATTACTTGAATTAATGTGTTTAATCTAATATGTTAGAAGAAAAATTATTGAGATTATGATATTAGCTCTTATTTATAAATCTATTTCAAAGAGCAAAGCAGACAAAAACATGTATTGAGGTTATGATATTTATCTATTCTAAGGGATTAGAGTCTCAAAAGAAAAACAGGCGACCAAAAAGTTAAATAATAAAAATCATTTAATATCTATAAAAATGTTTACCTTTATTTTGATAAAAATACAACATTTTTAAAACTATTGGAAATGAAAATGATACATTATATTAAAGTATAGATTTTCTGTTCATTGCATTTTTTTCTCAATTGGTATTTTCAGAGACATATTTTATTCCTTGGTTTATTCCTTGGATCCCGACATCTAAATTTAATATATATATATATATAAAATATATATATATATATATATATATATATATATATATACAGAAATTGAAGTAAGTTAATATTTTTTCACTTAAGATTGTTTATTATTTATAAATTTACAAGTTTGTTTATAAAGTAACTGGTGTATTACGAGTGTATTACGAGTACTATCTACGTACTACTATCCATGTAATACTGATCACTACCGATAATAAATGATCAATTTTTATCATGCATTGATCGAAAAATTACCTGAAGGGTGGAACCAGAATACATGGCAAAATAATTTTACTCCAGGACAATGCATCTGTACACAAAGCAAAACCGGGTGAGGATACAAGCAAAGCACTTGACTGGAACTCATATGCTACCCGCCGTATTCGTCAGATTTGGGTCCTTCTGACTACCATTTGTGGTCATCGATGGAAAACTCATTAGCTGAATAACACTTGATTGCTATGAGGAAGTCGAAAATTGGGCGTCTGATTGATTTGATTAAAAAGACAAGTAATTTTATTGGCGTAGTGTCCACAAATTCCCAGAAAGTTGGTCAAAATGTAGAAGAAACAATGGTATATATACTTTGAATAAAATATTTTTTATTAGGAGTGTGAATAAGTCTTTCCCGTTTTTTGTAAGAGATGGCGCCACCAATACTGTGCGAGTATTCAATGGTTACATATGTCATAATCAAAGCTTATTCATATGTCAACAATTCCATACTAACACATTAGTTAAAATTTTTTCGCATCATAAATTTTTGATATCGTGAAAATGTCGAAATTTGAGCCGAGTCGACGTCATTTGCGGGAAGTTTCACTTTATTGGTTCAATTTGAAGAAATCTGCTGCCGAGACGCATCGATTGCTTCAGGAGGCTTATGGAGAAGGTTGTGTCGATGATTCAAGTGTTCGCGGGTGGTTTCGACGCTTCAAAAGCGGTGATTTCGACGTGGAAGACAAGGAGCGTTCCGGGCGGCCGCAAATCTTTGAAGATCGAGAATTGGCGACTTTGCTTGATGAAGATTCTTGTCAAACGCAAGAAGAACTTGCTGAAGCATTGGGAGTTGACCGAACAACCATTTCCAAGCGTTTGAAAGCCATGGGAATGATCCGAAAGCAAGGAAATTGGGTGCCGTACGAACTGAAGCTGAGAGACGTCGAACGGCGTTTTTTCACTTGCGAACAGCTGCTTCAGCGACATAAAAGACAGGGTTTTCTGCATCGTATCGTGACTGGCGATGAAAAGTGGATACGTTACGATAATCCGAAGCGAAGAAAATCATGGGGACTACCCGGCCATGCATCATCATCGACGGCCAAGCCAAATATTCATGGCGCCAAGCTCATGCTCTGTATATGGTGGGACCAGCTAGGTGTGGTTTACTATGAGCTTCTGAAACCGAATGAAAGGATCACAGGCGAGGTCTATCGACGACAATTGATGCGTTTGAGCCGCGCACTGCGAGAAAAACGGCCACAATACTCCGACAGGCACGACAAAGTTATTTTGCAACATGACAATGCTCGCCCACATGTTGCACCGCCGGTGAAAACATACTTAGAAACGCTCAAATGGGAAGTCCTACCCCACCCGCCGTATAGTTCAGACGTTGCTCCGCCTGATTACCATCTCTTCAGATCGATGACGCATGGCCTGGCTGACCAGCACTTCCATTCCTACGAGGAAGCCAAAAAATGGGTGGATGACTGGATAGAGGCCAAACCGGTCGAATTTTTTCGCAACGGGATTCGTATGCTGCCAGAAAGATGGGAAAAAGTTGTAGCTAGCGATGGCCAATACTTTCAATAATTCATTTGTAACCATTTTTTCACAATAAAGGCTCAAAATTTGAAAAAAAACGGGAAGGACTTATTCACATACCTGATACTTTTTCATTAAACTTAGTGATTTCTGTTCACACCAAACGCTCACTTCATACTGGTATACCTGCTAAATTTGATTTCCATGTAACCATTTTACAATGAAACTGGTATTATTAACTGTATTATATTAGCTGGTATCTCTTTGATTGCCAAGTTCCTATTGCTGAAAAAAGTATTCTTGGTCATCAAAATGAATTTTGCACTTATAGGTAGAACCTAAACGAAAACTCTGATCAGCTGAATCTGCTAGATGGTATCTGAGAGAAACGCGAAAATAGGGAAACTTACTTTTTGAAAACCTCCCGCATGCTGTTAATAGCGAAATAAACTATGTAACTGCAATACTCAAAATTTGTATCGGTTGTATCTATAGTTGCTGGAGTGACTGCTTCACTACCTATAAAACGATACTGTGATAATGCAGAAACACTAATAGATATACAATTACCGCAAGTATTCTATTTTGACAAGCGTTTCATGAATTGAGTAGATTTTCATGATGAATAGTGTAATAATGTTATGACGATCATAAACTCAAAAAGCTGGACAAGGGTTGTGATTATCCGATTGATTCAGATTGGAATCGTGAATTCAGTAGTTATTTTCAATGCATGTGAAGATAGTACGAACAACCTTGGAACTAAAGAATTTTTGGTATCTAACTGTTACGTACAAAACAGACAGATAAAACAACAAAACATAAAACGATAAAACTGTATCAACAAAAAAGTGTTTCTTTGTTGACCAAGAACGTTTTTTTTTCATTCTTGTAACATATATCTTTTTCATTTGTTTACGAAAAATAAATATTGAATTACGAACTTTCAGTGAGAGGCGAGGGAACTCACTATAATTAAGCAGCTCCGGCAGAGAGAAGTGACGGTCCTTAGTTTTCTTAAGCAGCCCACAGCAGATATAATTCTATCACGTGCACATAGTTGCCTTTGGGTCATGCTAAATGTAAAATGAAAGACAAATTAATACTTAGTCTTAAAATTTTTTCCGTGCCGTTTACACATCAGTCGTACTTTTTCACAGTGATTTGATTTATTGCCATTGCGTTTTCATTATGAAAAATAATCACAAGTTGAACATTTCCAATTTTTTAAAAGTTTTTTTTTCGTGAAAAACACGCTATATTTTTATGAGTATTTTATAAAAAAATAAGTCTCACCATTTCAAAGAAAAACTGAAACTCCACCGGATAATATATTTTCCGAAATTTTACACACCATTTTTTTAGTTGAAAAAAGTCTTGAAAGAAGCCTTGAAAAAAATTCTGGGTATTGGTCGTTAAGGGATTACGAAAACTAGATCCTATCCTCATTACTATTATTAAAATCGCCAACGGAGTCTATCCATTATGCCCGGTATATAGCATTCTAACCGAAACCAATATGGTCCTCTTTGAATCAAGAATAAAAATTAATCGCTTTTAATTATGGTTTAAAAATACTAGATATATCAATGAGCTAACTAAATGAAATTTTAACTGTTAAAGATGACACAGTGTATAAAGTTAAAAGAAAGTGAACTCGTCGTTTTAATACAGATTTCAAATTTTAACCTATAAGATATTGTCTTCATTGAGCGTTCATAGAATGAAGACGTGTTACGAAACTGTTCTGTATAATACACAAACAAAGCTAAATTTCGCTTGTTTCTACAGAGGGGCCCTGCCCTAAGACGCGCTGTCTTACTAGCGCATTGTTTCCGAGATCACCGTGGCCTTTTCGCTATAAACTTAATATCAATAAACTAGTGCCAAAGACATAAATTCGGAAAAAGCAACTAATAACATGAGTTATGTTTCGGCTACACAAATGTGCCAATTTCCAATAAGCGAAGAAGCTGTAATTATCGATTGTGTCGAGAGTATAATTCACAGAATACACGTGTGCTGTCGGCGATATCGTGCATCCCGAGAACACTCTTCACTCAACCGGAATCTCTAATAAACGCGTGTGTGTGACTATTTTCCTAGTAAAAAAATTCTAGAAGAACTACTATTAAATCATAGGTATTTGACAATCGGAGAAACCCAAATAACAGTATACTTGTTGTTACGGATTAATTTATATTTGTTATATTTAGATTTAATTTTAACATTTATTATTAAAATATAAGCTTTAGGTTTAAGTTTTCTCAAGGCGAAATTTAATATAATTTCGTCGAATAGTTATAATTACTGATAAAGTTAAGATTTTGTAACTACTTTATTTATTTAAATGGGAGTGCATATTACTACAAATGATATAAAATATAATCTTAAGATACGTATGTATGTAGTGTTAAGATTGTATTATTATAATAAAATCAATTCGTGAAATTAAAATTGAGATTGGTATATTTATAAGAACTGTTTGTATTAGGATAATGTTACTCGGCGCGACTAAAATTATGAACAAAGATGACTGATAATTATGGGATATTAGTCACAAACAGATCATATAATATAATTTTATTAAACGTTAAAAATTAATGTTAATTTAGAAATGTAAATCTAGAATTATTATATTACAAATAATAATTTTAATGATAAATTATATATTACACGATATTTCAAATTATATTCGATTATAAGAAAAACCGAGAAAAGAAAAACTTGTGTTATTTAATTATAAAGCAAGTCAACGAAATTTCTATAATTTATTATAGTTTTTATTTAACAATTTATTTAGATCTATATAGTTAAATCAAAATTGCGCATTCGAATTTAGTAAGCATTTTTTAAGTATCTAAAATTAAATAACATCTCGAGTGGCTTTGTAATAAGCAGTGCTGTGACTGGAAAATTTCATATTTTCTGCAATGAATGGATGTATGTAATTGAGAGATTCGGTGCCGTGCCCGGAAAACGTAGGTTTTCGAAATCTGTACTTTCTTTGGCATGCATTCGTTTGGTGGAAAATATGATTATTTTCGAAAGCTGTTGAACTCTATCAAAACATAGAGATACATTCTACAAAATGTAGAAATAAAATTGTCCACAAAGATTGGATTTTCTTTCCGGGCCTTATGGCTACGAGACAAAGCTGTTCGAGATTGTCGCGTAACGTTACACCCTTTATCGCTAAGTTCACGAAACCTACGTCGATTAGTGGGGGCCGAGGCTATAAAAATACGAGCGTGTTCATTCGAGTCATTATTATTTCGCTGGCTTCGCTAAGGTGCGTTATATATTTTATTTTCACCATCATTAAAAATAGTTGCTTATAGAAAAAATTGAAGTTTTATTTCATAGTCCATTAGTTGATAATACTTGTAGCAAAGTCAAAGCGAGTGATTTTTACAAATATTGCATCACCAATAACTTATCACTTAATTGAAGATAAAGTAGGCAGTAGAAACATATCCTGCTGTGCAGATATAACCACTCTCAAGGCAGGAATAACTAAACAAGGTTACGAACACATATGAAGTTCACGCAGATAAAAATCCCAGCTGTAATACATGAAAATGTTTTAATTGTAACATTAAAAGACTAAATATTAAAGGATCAAATATTGTCTCAATATGATTGATGCGAGCAAGAATTTGAAAATAAATACAAATATTATAAACACTGTGAACTCTCAGCAAGAAGGTAAAGTTACTACACCGCAAATTGTCCCTCGTGAGCCGGCGCGTATAAGCAGTAATTTTACAAGTCTAATAGCAACATAATCTATAGAAATATATACCGCACTAGAAACGACATAAATGAATGAATGGAAAAACACCACTACTAGAACTAATAAATCTAACTGGCAGGAATCGCAGGCAACATGCGAATCCTGTACTATATTGATACCCGGAATCATACAATACAATCCCCAAAGCGAATACGGTAGGCTATGTCTGTATATGTCCTAAGGTAAATCTAACTCGTACTAATACAATTCCCAAGCACGTATCAATATACACCGCAGAATGAAAATATCTCGAGGAGGCTTTCAATGTAACAATTAAAAATCAATCAAACAATATCACTATTCTTTCAGACTCGTTAAAAGGTTGGTTAAATTTCGGGATCTTGGTCGTTGATGGGTTCACACATAATTTCTTGATGAATCATCATATGCTAGTCTTCCACAGTAAATTTGGCTATGGATTCATGCGAAAAATTGAATTCAGTTCAATGCAATGGCTTGAAAGTATTTTTTATTATTTTTGCTTTATCACTGCTATATTTCGCAAAAATGGTTCTGAGATTCTTAATTTTTTTTATAGCACATGATTTGTCCAAGTTAGTTTAGCGTCGAAGGTTAATCCTATAATGATAATATCCTTAACTACTTCAATTTTTAAGATAGAATTTTGCTTAAAGAGTATTACCCTTATTTTATATTTGGCTATTTTGAATCCTAATATGTTAGTAAACTCTCTTATTACATTCAGGGATTCTTACATTATTTTTCTACTAGATTCTATAATGCTGTTAGTAATCATAAGTGTAATGTCGTCTTCATAGATCGTAATCTTCGTAGGTGGAATTATGTAATGTTATCTTTCATTAATAGATATTTGACAGGGTTGCACTAAAAACTGATCCTTATAGTACTTTGTTCTCTATTTTTATAGGGTTAGATAATTCTGTTGTTGAACATTCTTCTCTATATGTACTTTATGCTTTATGTAATATATTATTTGATACAAGATAGCGTCTTGTAAAGTAAAGTCTTTCGTTTATGATTTTTTCTAATAACTTACATAAGCAGTAAGCCAATATCGGTCTACAGTTGTCTTTTTTAGTTTTAATTTTTCCTGGTTTGGGCACTGGACCACTATCCTTCGCCAGCCTCCATTCGTTGGAAAAGTTTCTATTGTTTCTTCAATATCATATTATACATGTTTAATAAGTATTTGATTGCTAACATGGGTAATTTTTTCAGAAAAATATTTGAAATTATAGCAGGTGCGGGGTTGCCATTTTTCTTTTTTTTTAAAAAACGTTTTGAAGTTCCTGCAGTGTTGTGTTCATGATATTTTCTATGTTATCACTATTCTCTGATAAACCTAATATCATATGCTTTTCGTTTGTTATATCTTTTGTTTGTGCTCTAAGAATGCATTATTGTAGTTATTTGAGTTCATGTTTTAGCTATGTCTATAATTTTGTTATTGTCAATTATAGCGGAGATTTATGTTTGTTTATATTATCTCTGTATATCATTTATTTTTCTCTATAAAGCTTTTGCAGGTGTATGATTATTCATTAAAGATCGAAACTCTATTCATGAATTTCGTTCATTATTTTTTTTGTTCTTTTAGCTTTTCATTTTTTATATTCAATTTTGTGTTCAAACGTGTTTTCTTTTTTAAAATGATTAAATGATTTTTTATTTTGTTCAGTTGATTTTTCGCAGAATTTGTCGCACCACGGCCTGCATTCATGTTGTTTTTCTTGTCGGTATGCTATTCTGAGCTTCTGACAGTATTATCTTCGTGAATTTCTTAACTATATCATTTATGTTTTGACTGCGGTTATTCAAGTTTGAATTTTTGCTAATAATGTAAATTTCATTCAATACTTGAGTGTTTAGAGCTACAGTTTGAGCAATTTGCACCTAGATGCTGGAATATTTAATGCTTAATTTGATATGTTAATATTCATATATATTGGGTAACGATGATTGGTAGTGTTATCAAAATATTCAGATAAAGACAGTTTCATCTAGAAACTTCTGACACGTTTGAAATGGAATGAAAATATATATCATTCGAAACCTCCGAGGCTGGATTTTAAGTGTAAATCTGAATATAGTTGGAAAAATTTTCAAAAAAAATTCGCTTTGCTCGCTTGAGAAAAGTCTCTACTCATTGCAGTTTTCGAACAGTAGAATGACTTTTTAGATATTGAAAACGACTCTTTCAATTACAATCTGCGGATATTCGCAGTCGATCACGGCCGTCCGCATCCTCTTGGACAAAGTAATTAGGCCCTCAATTGTCGAGAAATTAATTCGTTCGCAGTCCTCTATACGCGGACGCATCGACCGCCACCAGCGATTTCTTCCCGCGCATCCGCATTTTCGTTTAGGATGCGCTCCGCGGAACGATCCCCCCGGGGCGGCGTCGGCTCCTTTATGCACCCGCTCCCTGACCCCTCCCTACCCAATCGCCCCGCGCGTACGTTAATCGCGGCGTCGATTCGCGCACCTCCGTCGGACGCAAGCTCGGCCGGGCCGAAGAAAGGGGCTGGACGCGCGAGCGCGCGGAAATCAAAAATATCGTCCCCGCGAATCCGTCCCCCCCCCCTCCGTGCGCGTTCTCGCTACCCGCCCTCTTTTCCGGGGACGCGCGGGGCTACGGACCGAGCGCGGGTAGTTGACCCGGCGTTTCGGTTGCCAGGACGACGGCTCCTCGGCTCCCGTGACGTCACGGGACCGCCGCGCTCCGGTTTATGGGTGACCCACATTCTAAAAATAGCGACCCGCCGCGCGACTAATGTATATCCTTGGCTGCCGCCCCCTTGCGCTGCCCCGCTTCGCGATCGCCGCCGCCTGGGGAAGCGTCCGATCTCTCTCTCGGCAGGATCGGGAGAGGAGTAGGTGACGCCGGGTGGGGACGGGGTCGAAGTGCAAGCGGTCCTGGGTACGAGACAAAGTAAGCGGGGGAGAGAGTGGCGAAGAGGGACGGAGGGGCGTCCCGCGCAGATTCAGCCGCAGTCTCGGGGCGGGGTAGGGATCGTTCGTGGTAGTTTTGCCGCGGTGTGGGGGAGGGGGGAACTGGGGAGGGAGGGGCTGAAATTGTTAATGCGCACGCCAGCTGTATTCGAGCGGGTGAATGAGAGCGCGGGACGGAGAGAAAAGTAGGAATAGACGGAGACGGATAATGGATCGGTCAGGGAATTGCGTGGCTTATATTGATTGACAAACGATGCCAAGATATTGCATTAGTAATTTGCGGCTTTACCGGCCGAGAGCATCGTTGCGACGAATAAAGTACATTATTGTACCGGATCGCGATTGCAACAGACGTAGCTCCGGTTCGATTACAATTTACGGGACTCGAATTAGAACGTGCGCGTCGATTTTGCCCAAACTAACGCCACGGATGGATTTTCGGCGAATTTTTTAAATAAAATACGGCTCCGAGGCTTACATCGCGCGAAGGGCGTATCGATCGATCGCCGCCCATTCTCGGCAGAAGTTTTAATGCATTTTATTGAAATCCACGAGTACCGCTTTCTTGCAATCCATAGCCAAGCGCAGTCGGCAAAGTTTTACCGGGAAGCAATTAATTCATACATCGATTACGGTCTTCATTGAAGAACTTCTGTCGTTTTCATGCTCGTTGACTTCGGCTTGGAATGGGTACGCCTGGCTGAGCAGCTGTTCTACAGAACATTTCTCCCCGAGTTGGACGATAATTATGTAGAGTAAAAATTTGCATGGAACAAAAAATATGTATAAAGCTTACACGTCTTATATACGAGATACATAATCCATAATTGATTTTGAATTACGTATTAAAATGTTTCCCATTTCTAATATTACAAAATGAATTATTTTATTGTATTTTTTAACAACTTCTGCATTTGTTACTTTTGCGTAAAAATCACGACTTTCGCACAAGTCTGAGGCTGCCGTGTTATTATTTGTCTAGTGAGACAGCGGGGAGAGTTCAGCTTATATTATCAGTTTCGAAATGTATTTTTCACTAGGAGAGCCAAAAAATCATAACAAAGTTGTAGTTTTGACGTTAGAGCGATGTAAAATAATGTTCGACAGTAATGCGAAAGTCGATTTATGCACCTTCTGAAGAGTTCCCGAGCCTGTCGGGCGCGAGCTGCAAAATCAACAGTAAATCGAAATGTGCTATTACTGATATTCGATGGTCCTCGGTATTAGCTTAATTTATATGCAAGGACTCTCATAACTCATCGATAATTCTATTATGAGAATTAGATTTATTTTTTCGATAATTTTGAATTAAATCCATTTTGTATTAGAACTATGTGTTATTTATTTTATAATATTTTTATTTGTATATATTTAGATCTACATTGTTTCTCAGCAACAGTAATTGGAATTTAAATAATATATATTATTAAGTAAATTAATAAGTAGACTTAAAAAATTTGTTTTAAATTATAAAATAAGTTGTAGGAGGTATAGAGACACATTTTTAGTGCTACGAAATAATGGTAGCAATGCAAATCAGTGCAGCTGAAACATACTAACGAAAAATCTTAATGTCTTTGAAATTGAAATATAACTTTGCGCAGAATACTGAATAATATATATGATTATTATAATCATATAAATCAATATTTGTTAACTGCCCCAATGAATTTCTGCGTAAATTTGGACAAGTTTAAAATTTCCACGCAGCCTCGTTAGTTACAATTATCAAATTCGAATAAATTCAAATGCAGTCCGTGAATGTGGTCGGTGCTTCCCTTGCTTCCCAGCTACTTTTATATAATCTAACACAAACCACAACTTATACGTTTGATCCGATTTTCATATAGTTATATTTAATTTTTTTTTTTGTGGTTGTGGCAAGTTGATATTACTAATTTTTTTTTCGTATCATGGACACATTTTTTTCCAAGTCAAATATAATTAATGGCAAATTATGAACCTGTAGCGATGATCATTTGCAAAATTAAAGAATTAACTATTAAAACGAATTGATTTTAATAGCTCAGACTTGAATATCAAGTGCAATTTGAAAATAGAGTTTTTTTAAGTTTAAATTTAAAGCTTCCCTCCGAATGTTCATACAAATACTATTTTTTATTTAATTGAATTAAATTCATTAATTGAATTTTAAAAACGGAAATAAAAACATAATTATAATAACTAATTTTCAATAACTAAATTCATTAATTGAACTTAAAAAACGGAAATAAAAACATAATTATAATAACTAATTTTTTAAAATAATTACAAAAAGAATTATTCATATACAATATGTAAAATTGCTTCAATTTAACATTGTAGTGACTACTAGTTCGATAGCTTGATGAAAAAAAGTATAATTATGAATTGGGATTTTACCAATTTCTACGTTATGCATTTTAACGATCCAAAAATCGCGTAATAATTGAAAATATAGTTTTCTTTTCCACATAAATACGCTTAAAAGAAAAAATGTTTTCCGTTATCTTTTCGTTCCTGTAGTTTTCTTCAGCCTAATTTCAAAGATGCTAATGTTTTACAAAACCTCTTTGGGTTTATTTTAATTGCGGCTTTTATTGTTTTGTATGTAGTTCAGTTATTACGATTGTTGGATGTTGAATAGGAAGAAAATCTGGAGTTTTTTGAACTTGAGTATTAAAAAATCCAAAGTAAATACATCTTTCTTTTACCAAAACTCAATTACAAATACGAATACTATTACAATGTTGGTAGAGCCATTTACGAATTAAAATTAATAATTCATGCTTAATCCAATTATCGAAAGTATCATCAGTGCATTGTGAAATACACTTAATTATATATTATCTAAATGTTATACAAAAATTTTGCGTCGTAAAATTGAAAATAACAAATGATAGCCATTGTAACGTTCGCTGGGCATAAATACTCTTTTAAATTTTTTTTTAACCTTTACACCACTCCGATATCATTACTTCGCCATCTTTCAAGCGCCTTTCGAAGCATACGTATGCAGCGTTCTTATCCGCCTCCTTGGCAAAGCAGTTAACTACTTTATCAAGATCGGCCATTGCAGCAAAGAGCTCGGGAACGCGCATCCCCGCGGAGCTTTCGAGGTTGCCCACGTCTGGCTACGCGCGACCTATTCTACTTGTCGAGCATTCCTTCTGTATATATAGGTACTTAAAAGACGATCAATTAGATATGCTCACTTCAATAAATCAACTAAATCAATTTTCTGTTATTTTTATATACAAATTTGCTTTAATTCATTAGATTGGATACGCAACAACATTAAAAAAAATTTTTTTTGTAAATATTCATTTTTATAAAATATTCTATTTCCAATTATTACTTTGGTAACTGCGATTTTTGTTCTTATTATAAACTACCATCCAATACGTATAAAAAAATAGATACTTTTAATTGCCTTTAATTAATTAACCTTCACGATCCGACTTTTAATATCGATAATTTTTACAATAATTTACTTTATAAAGATAATGAAGCTGCACTTCGCAATGATCAAAGAAACATTAAACAGCATATTAAATTAAAACATTTATTTGATTAAAATAATAATAATAATAATAATAATAATAATAATAATAATAATAATAATAATAGTAATAATCATAATAACTTAGCTTTAGAAATTTTTACGATACAAAATTCGACAATATACGCAATTTTACAGATATTTTTCGTCGAGCGAAGGATGAAATGCTCGCAGGCGGGCGTCAAGCCGTAAACAATCGTGCGTGTCATATTTACACAGTTTCCTTGGCATCGCGCCCGTTACTCTTCCCCCTTTCCCCCCTGTCCCGCCGCCCGCTCCGCCAACCCTCCGCCGCGCTCTTGTTAATAATATCCGAATGCGCTTCGAGGGACCGCGACTCAATTATATTGTCGTCGAACATCGGGAAAATACAACGAACGTAGGTGGCCGATCTTCGGCTTCAGAAGACGGTAAAAACCATACGCGCATCTAGTGCACCGAGGTCGGGAATTCTATTCTATTCGACAATTTCCTCGTCCTACTCGACGCTCCCTCTCTAGCTTTCGTACTGTTCACTTCTCTCCGGCTTCTCTCTCTCTCTCTCTCTCTCTCTCTCTCTCTCTCTCTCTCTCTCTCTCTCTCTCTCTCTCGGTACCCCTCGTACATGTTCCGCGCAAGACTCGAAAAACTTTTACGGAACGATGCTTTAACGGAGTTGAATGCAATTATTTCTTACGGGATAAATTAAGCGCGCTCGTCCGAAATTACAAACGAAATAAAGTTCTTTCTACGAAAAACTGGGCGAGCGCGTGTTTTATCGTTAAACCGTTTCTTCTTCTTCTTCTTCTTCTTCTTCTTTTAATTAAAATGAAATACCAGAAGATATATATATATATATATATATATATATATATATATATATGCGGAATATAAAGTCTTTTTTACATAATAAAATTCAAAAGAATAGAAAAATTGTTCGACGAAGGAATCGATGAATTTTTCTGCATTTATTCCTAATTGTATAGAAATCGAATCGAATGAAGTTTATAATCGTTAAAAAACAAAAATTAAAGAGTAAATACCGGGGAAATGGTAAATTATTGTAAAAGAGAAGGTTATCACGGCCATTTATCTTTAATGGCTGCATTTTCCTGCAACGCCCTTTTTGTTCAATCTCTATTGCTCTCTCTTTTTTTATCTCTCTCTCTCTCTCTCTCTCTCTCTCTCTCTTCTCACTCTCTATCCCGCTCTCCCTGTATGTCTAGATTCTTATTTATCGCCTGTAGACTTGACTATCGTTAACAAGGAGACAAAGTATTTTGTCGCCGAACAAAGGGGCCACTGTCACTATTTTAAATTTGTTGCTGAAAATTCTTTTACAAAATCGCTAATGGAGTTTATATAGTTTTTATTTTATTAAATAGTCTACTTAAGCACATACAATTTTATTAAGCTTCTGACGGATTTGAATAAAAATATGAATTATACTTTTTGTATAAAGGTCGAACAATTAAATAAATTTCTCGCTTCTTTTATATAAGTTAGTCGAATTACATTACTATGTAGGGTAATATATAGGGTAGTTACAATTCGATAATTATAATTTTTTTAACATGCCAAGGGTAGAAGTCTATTTTGCATTCCAGCTAAAGTTTCACCAATTAATTTTGCCTGTATAATGGCTGTAATTGTATATATTTAATAGAACAAGATTAATGAAAGTATCGCTGTACAGTTGGTGAAATATGTTTAAATAGAGATAATTTAAAGACAATAAATTAAAAATACTTGGATAGTTTTATAACATAGTCTACTACTTTCATAGTAGTTAATTAAATTCTAGAATTAATTGATTTTAATTCGGTGTTTAGTTTAATTTAATCAAGTTTAATGTTCGCATTTAAATCTAAATGTCAAAGTTCTTTCAACTGAAGGAGGCTCGGTCACGAAGGTCTGTATCTATTAAGATATTTGTTTGATACTCAACGATATTCATTCAAAAAATTAATTAAATATCAATGAAACGATATTTAATCGATTGAATTTACTAACATTATAAGAAATTTCAAATAATTTGCGTACTTTTAAAATTAATATTGCAATATTGACTTTAGTCGTACACCAGCAGTGCTTTAACTATTGATTAAATTTTTTTTCCAATTTATTCCAGCTTCATTTGCTGATTTTGCCCATCGTCAGATGGTATTGCTATAGACGATCCGATGGATTTTGACAGTGCATAAAGCAAGTGAAAATTGTACAATGCTAAAATCCATATTTTTTATCGGTCTTACAGTCTTTATAAAATAATGTAATTATTATTAAAAGTCAGGTGGCTGACGAGGTGCCGAAGCTGCTCGAAGCGCTGGACGAAGCAGGTACATGAATTCGATAAATTTGTTGGTGGGAACAGTCAGAGTATCACTTAATAATAGTATCTTTATTAATTTTATTATTTTTTTTAGTCACAGTTCTCTGCCTATCATTATAATTATAATTATATATTATTTCATAATGTTTTTCATAACGATAAAAATTATCTTCGGTACATATCGTAGCGGTTGAGATAACGTAGGTCTTTAATTTTTAAATTCAAAATTGTATTCAGATGAGTTACCATATGATTACGCGTAAGCAGGATGAAAATCAACGCTTTTCAAGCGTAAATCTGTCGGTCATATATAATTTGTCGAACATTCGACAGAATGTAATTTAAAGATTTCAATTGACCGTTCAACCTTAAAAGCAGTATGTTATTATTATTGATAATTTTAAATTACATATTTACGATAAAACTTTACAGAGTTCGATGCATGTTGAATATCTCGGTAAAAGGACGTTCTTGCCCGTTCATAATATAATAAACGAATAATGAAATAAGGGACTTTTCATAAAGCCCATTAATTCCCTCGACCAATCATCACCTATCTCTCAATTAATTACCCCGCGAGAAACTCTTACCATTTTTCTTCAATCAGACCGTTCGGAAATTCCGCCCACATACGCGCGTATGATGCCGCGATTAAGTTCCGTCGCGGCTCTCGCCCCAAGCGCGATCTCACGGGCCGACCGCGAGGATATCGACTGCCTCGCGATAACGATTGCCAGCGCCTTCCCCCTTCCGTAACGACGCGAACGAAAATGCGCGCGCGCGCCGACATTTGCCCGTAACGGATCCGGCATTGAGCGCGCCGCCGTCGGCTTTTAAGCTATGTAGGGCCGCGAAACGCGCGCGACGCTCGCGTTTATTATTAATTTCAAGCGGCGTCGGGTGTATAAATAAAGGTGGCGAGCGCCGTAGCGTCGGGTTTGATGCGCTCCATCGGAGCGGCGCTAAATTTAAAATGGATCTTATCGGCGACGCGGAAACGACAATCGCCTCTGCGTATTGGCATATTGGCTCGGCGGCTCGACCTTCATTGGAATTGATTTCTTTGTGCCCGCGGGATTCTTTGTGACCGTGGGGGGGGGGGTAAGAGTTATTAGGTATTAGTAAGAGTTATTATTAGGTAATTATTGTTATTATTCTCATCAGCATCAACATTACCATCATCAGTCATATTAATATATATTGATAATAATAATAATAATAATACAATATAGTAGTAGTAGTATTAGTAGTAGTTGTAGTATTGTATCGGATCGTACTGTAGTTTGTTAAGAGAGGACATGCGACATTTTATCGAGAAAAGGCAGCGTTTTTAGTTTATCGAGTGCGTATTTCTTCGTTATTTTTCAAATCGACAGACTGGAGACGGTCATCGAAACATTTAATATCTTGATTTAAAAGAGTTTGTTTTCTACGTATAATTTGTTCCCTATAAAAAGTACACTCCCCCTGTGAAGGTGATCGAAATAAGCGCAGCCACGTTGTTTCGAAAGCGGAAGTGACGATGCACATTGTTTGAGACATTCAGGTCTGCTTTTATATATTTTTTCAGATGTGTCGTTCCTCTCTCTCTCTCTCTCTCTCTCTCTCTCTCCCTCTCAAACGCTATTTTTACTTTCCAATTCCTATATCTCTCTTCGTTCACTTTCGGCTTCGAAACTATCGCGAGAGAACTAATCAGTAACAATCGTCGCTTATTTCGTTTATCTCTCTGTAAAGGATGAATACACCAAAAAGGGGTTATTACATTTGATGATATTAACCGAACATATAAGTAGATGCCAAGTGCGATATTACAAAATCATTGTTTTAAATGTGCTCGTATGAAGTCTATATTTACAATCGGTAGAGCAGAAGCAACGGATAAAGTACGAGCGAACGAAATTTTGCATGATTCATTGAAATATTATCCTAAAGACATATAATTGTGTGTTTTAACAATTCAACATAAACAATTACTGCGAAGATATCCAAGAACTGTGTAACGACAGATTTCAGAGGTTATAGTAATCTCAATTCTATGAATTACGAAATAAATAAATAAATAAATAAATAAACAAGTACAATTGAATCAGAAGCTTTGAATCAGAAGAAATTCTTATTTAATTATAATTATTAATCGAAAGCTTCCTAGTTAGGATTATAAATGATTTCAGATTTAAAATTCAAAATTATCCCGAGAATTTCATACGACCACAAATTGATTCGATGGTATATACGATTTAAAGTTTTTTTTTTAAATACTTTGCATGGTTGTGAGTGATTTCAACTTATATATTTATTATAAAGTGATCGATATAATTTCAGACGAGTTTAAATGGCTTCGAACAATTTTGAAATGACTCGTTAAAAATGTCCCGATGATTTTACATCGTGATATAATTAAATCTTACGTATAATCTGATCGCTGAGTAATAACTTTGCCCGTCTAATACGCTACGAATAGTCTCACGAAAGTGCGCGGAATCGCCTATTGATGGTTAGTGGCGCGTTAGTTATTGCAGAATCTTTACAACCATGTCGATATGTACACTTGCCATTCGAGTATTATTATCCAAATTTCATTTACGAATTTTGTGTTAAGCTGATAGCATACTCATATGAATTTTCATCCTATTTCAGTAGAAATAGCAGGTTAATTATTTTCATCAGAATCCACCCTTAACCCCTGTTAAAATAATCCCCGAAATCGCGGCGAAATCGCGCCCGAGCCCGCCCGTTCTTACAACGAATAGCTCTTCGATAATCCCTCCATCCCATCGTTGCACTGTATAAAATAAGACTGATAAATAAAAAAAAAAAAAAATATCATAAAAGAAGATCGCATCGATGGATTTTAATCGAAAACTGCGGATTTCACCGGGAACGCCGCAGAAAATCGTGTTCGAAAACACTTTTTAGCCGTTGTCTCGCTGGCGTTGGGATTCGTTCGGCCTTCCCCCCCCCCCTCCGGGATTTACGATCGAGACGAGTTCGAGGCCGTAATACGAAGAGCGGATTAATCGGCCAGCGTTGCGGGGCAATCGAATTTTCATCGAGGGACAGACAGACGGTGTACACTTATACTGGATAGAGATAGACAGAGAGCGAGAGAGAAAGAGAGAGAGAGAGAGTGTGTGAGAGAGAGAGAGAGAGAGAGAGAGAGAGAGAGACAGACAATGGCATGTGCATCTACGGACAAGAGGACAGAAGGAGAGAGAGGCAGAAAGGAGCAGGTAGACGATATGAGTCGACTGTGCGGGGAGCACCAGGCCATACAGTAAAGTATATATATATATATATATATATATATATATATATATATATATATATATAGGGGGGAATTCTCTCGCTCGTTAAGCGCGACTCTAGGCGTGGAGGGGTGGTAGGGCAGCCTTCGCGCTCGGTTGAGAAAACAATTTGCCACGATCGCGGTACCACTTGTATTCTTACCTTTTCCTTCTTCTATGCTCTCTCTCTCTTCTCACTCTGGGCTGCTCTGTCTATCTATTTATCTCTGACTATCGGTTCTTTCGAGGCTGTACTTGAATATACCAGGCTGTGCAAGAGTTCCCCAAATCCTCTCTCCCTCTCTCTCTCTCTCTCTCTCTCTCTCTCTCTCTCTCTCTCTCTCTCTATATATATATATATATATATATATATATATATATATATATATGTAATGAGAGAAAATTCAACTATTTCGTGGATAAGGATTTTCCTCCTTGTTTTTCTACGAATTATGGTAGCTTTGATTAAAATTAGCCTGATTTAGAGATTGAGGATTTATAATAATGATTGGATGAAAGCTTTTTGCTCGTTCCACAAGTTTTAACAGAACTGTAATCTATATATATATCCGTACACTGTATTATCTTTATATAATCTTCATGCATAGTATTTTGTATATCTATGTAACTATAGCCCATATTTACATATTTATATTACCAATCTTATTACAAATTGAAAATGTTTAACAATTTTAATAACATGCTATGTAAAATTGACAGTTGCTGGTCTGCTTCGAGCTTTTATTACATTAATTTTACTATCGAACGACACATGAATTTGATGTTTTTTCGTATGTCCTCTGCCAAGACTAACACCGAGAATTTCCTTGTACACATCGTAACGAGTCCTTTCAGACGCTACGGGTAGCTGAGTAACGGCTACGAGGTCCATGAGCTGACTCGACCTTTACACGTTTTTGAGGCTTGCCTATTTGAAATGCCATCGTTGTCAGGTCCAATTATATCCCCCTTTTATGATATACCCAATTTTTGGACTAAAATGGGTATTTGCCTCCGAAAAATCTATATTATAAAGAAGAAATTTCGTTAGCTTCGCACATTGCTTGGTATTGCGCTTCATATTTAATTTCAAACGTATCCACGAAGGCGACACAACTGTACTTTACAATCATTTATTTGTGATCAAATAATGACTAATTCTTTTCGCCGTTTTTTCTCATTTATATTAAAATCAAGGGGTGAACTTACGTCATAAACAAATGAAGACTAGTGTATATTCTTCCGACTTTGTAAATTTCAATACACAAAAATGGTTATTATGAATATTTTATACTGATATTATGGTATGGGATGGATAAGTTCTTACCTCAGCTACAAAATAAGACAAACTAGATCCAATAACATCGTAATAACGAAGAAGTTACATAAGAAATACTGGACTGGGTGGGTATTCCGGGTGTGCATGGATATGAATTCAGTATGCAATAGCAGGTCGCCGACGTGATTTCATGTTATTTTATGCTATAGTCGGTCTGCTGACTCGATTCTTTCAGCTTTCCAGGCTAAAGAAAAGGCGGAGTCACGGCTGAAAATGATCGTTTTAGTGACTTTTCCTGAAAAAAAAACTCAAATATATATTACCTATGCGCAATTTACTGTTTTTATGGGAGTATGATATTACTATGAGCGGTTCTAATACTGCTGGTATATTGGTGTATACTACATTAACTATGAAAATAGACTCGCATTTCGTCCTTATATATAATATAAACAAAATTGATTACAAACATTCTTCACCGTGCAGATATAGAACAATGGAATTTGCAATTAGCTTGAAAAATCCTATTGTCAATAAATCCTAAAAATTGACCTATAGCGTCGAGATATTTTAATTTCAATTCAGGTAAGTAAACGACGACTCGCTTTTCGTTACATTTTATTTTCCAAATTGGAAATGGATCATTTTAGAAAAAAGAAATTGATGACAGCTGTTAGGATGCAATATATATATATAGGAACGGGAGGTGTCGCACTAGTTTTTTATTATTATTGTCATTATTCGCGTATCGAATTTCGTATACTTTGTCTATTCTTATATTTCACTTGCCGTTAGTTACAGATTTATTCACGGCGACGATCGGGCAATTGCCGCGATATCGTCGTAATTTTAATCGCTGTAATTGGCCGTGCGGAGCTCTCTGCTCATTAGTTAATCGGTGTAATGGATTATTGATTCCGGGACAACGTGAACGGCGACGAGCGCCTTCGGCGAGGTATGAATCGCGAATTAATTGCCATTCTGTAACGAGTCAACGACGTGTAAAGCAGTTTTTACAAATAATTACACGGTTGATATTGAAATTTCGACAGGTTCGCGGCTTTCGCTATTTTAACGTTCGTCCGTATTTCACACATTATTATGAAAACGATATTATTCTATATTTTTGGCGAGTCAGTTTTTCAATTTATTAGATACGATTATACATGTTTAGGAATTTGTAGATTCGAATGCACTTGTTGATTTCAGTTAAATTCAAATTAAATGAATGAGACTGAGTTATACCGTTTCATTGAAATAATTGAAATTCATTAATGTATTTTTAAATAATATTGTACATTAATATACATATTTCTATACATGTACAATTATAAAGCGTCAAATAATACGTAATATACATAATTAAGGAGCATTATCTTTTCGCTGATCTTACGTTTTGATAATCTGGATTTAATTGATGAAAATTCTATATCTACTAGGAAGTGCCTTAAAAATATAGGTTTACCAAGCGATATCTGAAGTATAATCGAGCTTACATTGAAAAAGTAAATAACTCGTATCATTTGACACACACACACACACACACACACACACACACACACGTATAAAAGCTCTTACAAAGTAATCTCTCAAAAGAGATTTTGCGATGAATACAAAGTGAATTCTAAAAAGCAAAGAAAAAGCAGGTTAATTTCCCTTTACATTTCATAATTAATGCATTGAAAAATGTTCTAAGGAAAAGACGTCTATAATAGGCTTATGTTGTCGAAAGAAATTATAGCTGAAAAAATAAAGTTATAAAAGAGTTATATATCATAATCTGTAATTTTAAAAAATCACGATATACGTGAGAAATATTATATTATTACCACTTAAAATGTTCAGTTTCAAAAAAAGAACCATTGAATGTTGAAGGTGTAGAAGATCTGTAAAATACTGAACGTCGTGGAATTTCAGCTCGTTGAGGCTGTGCAAAGCCTGAGATACAACGCAGATGGATAATTATAAAATATATCATTCTTGAAAGGATGACTATACAGGAATAACTATATAAAAAAGATATAATAATAAGCTAATAACGAGCTTCTTGATATTATTTTATAGCGGGTGTATTAAGACTGTTTAATAGTACGAGAGGAGGAAAAGGGATTGTCTTTTTTTTTGTACTTTCAAACTGTAGCTTGTGACTAACCTTCAACCTCTTTTAGGTTCGATCATTATTCATTTGCAAAATATATGTGTTGTAAAAATTCGTTTGAGACTTTTTAATAGAGTCCTTTACAGTCGTATATAATTAGGATTTGTGAGAAAACTACATTTTTTGCATCGATACTCCTCTATAAAGTAGAAAACAAAACTATTTTCGGCAATTTCCGAATGTAGATTCGTGAAAGATTTTTAAACAATTTTATTGAAATGTAACTGTAATCATACTTTATTTATATAAGTCTTTTCTTATGGAAATGACAGACACTAGCAATCATTATCATAATATCTTCATAAAATATTGAATACTGACTGGTCCTTCGACTAAACGAATTTGCTGAATAATGAAGAAATAACGTTTATAACTAAGTTTTCATATAAATTAATATAAATTATGTACATTTCGACCTAAGCCACCAGTTTGGGCGAAATTCACACAATTTTATTAAGTTATATTAAAACTTATTTATAAATTTTATATCTTCATTATTAAACACATATATTTGGCAGAAGAACCAAGATTCAATATCTGATAAAGATACTTTATAATTATTAAAAAGCTGTATTTCATAAAAATTTAAACGACGTTTTATCAATAATTTTTATATATAATTACATTAAACAGCATTGCCCTGTTTTCGAAAAAAATCTTATCTTTAAACCCTTGAGAAGATCCGATGTATTCATTGTATTGGGAATTCGATTTCGTGTCTCGCGAGTCAAGTTTCGAAAGTTCGTTTCTTTTTTTTCTTTCTTTTTTTTTCGTATCTTTATCTATATTATCCGTACTTCAATAATAGGCAAAATTGCGCTAGTCTGCATGTTCGGATCTTCAAGCACTGCGAACGTTATAATTTTTTATACGGATTTATAATGTACGTTCACGTCTGCAATATTTCAGTGCCTTTAATGCAATTTAATTTTGAATTAAAAACAAGCACTAATAATATTCATTATCATTTGTAAAATATAGTATATGCCAAATCGTTACTTAATATTAATTTGATAGTATGTTATGCACGATGAGCGTAAAATTTGATTTTACATATGCATAGAGTGCATATGCTATTTTATAAAATAGCTGGTGTAAAATTGGCTTAGACAATTGACAATAAATATATAAATGAAAACATTAATAATTATATTATAATTAAAGAATTAATGTATAGTCCTCGTGAATCATAATAATTTTACGCCCTAAATATGAAGCTTAAATATGAATTTCAGACCCGCTGTATTATAAAGATAATTAAAATGATCCGCAAGTGCACGTGCATAAATCCTTAACGGTATTCGATAGAAACTAGGTTCTCTGCGTACGAATGGGAAATGTATATCTCCTGCACTCGTTTTTACGTCTATGATCGTTAAAAATTTCGCGAAATTCCATAAATCTATGTATTAAACGTATAATAATAATACGTATCATGTAATTAAAATTTTATCGGTATCAATAATATAGTTCATTAATCCAATGAACCTATTGATTATAGTAATGTGATGTAATTGTATCAATGACCAACTATATACAAGTATATAACAAAATATGCGATTTTTATTTTATATGAAGATTTCGACTAGAAAAATCATTTATCTTTTTATTCGATTTATAAAGTTATTATATTTAAAATATATGTTATCTTATAATAGTTTATTATTTACGGTATATTTTAAAGTTACATAAAGTTTAGAACTTTATAAAGTTATAAAGTTTTTATCGAAAAACTTTGCAATTCTTATTCGATTCTTACTTTCGACAAATCACCATACAGCATACATGAAAAATCATCATGTTGGGCTGTTCAAATTTTGTATTAATATGAATTATACGTAACTACATATCACCTAGATAACTATTATCTAGGCGATTTTTATCTTAATAGAAAATATTGTATTATTAGTGTATATATATATATATATATATATATATATATATATATATAAGTAAACGATTGTTTAACAATGTATTCTGTTCATTAAATTCATCTAATTGCCTAATTGAATTTTGATCGTATAATTGGGATACGAATTTTGCATCATTTATATATCTTATTTCTATTAGAATTAATTATATGTTTTACCTAACAGTTCGAAATTTATTAACTGACTTTTTCTTTGTCGATGACATCATTGAACAGACACCAAACCGTGAATAAATATTAATGGTTGGTGTTCAAGTATGACGATTCAAATTCAACCTTCTGCGATTTGAAAAAAAAAAAAACACGGAAAGCCATTTCAGCGAACCTATATGAGAAATTTTTCTTTTTTTTTGCACGATCCAATGCGCGTCGGCGGCTATCCACGTATCCGTGCGCGCAACCTACAATATGTTAGAAAATAAGAGGGTCGCGAGAAATATCCCAATTTCCCTCGTTGATCCAGCAGCGAGCGGAGAAAGCCAGCGGGGCAGTCGGAGAAAGGCGTGAAAAGGAACATTGAGAAAAGAGAATATAAAGTGGAGGAGAAAAAAAGCAACGGAAAAGAACCGAAAGCAAAACTCCTCTATATATACATATTTTCGTATACGCTTATAGAGGAGGAAGTCGTAGCCTCCGCTCTACCCTCTCTCTTTCTCTTTCTCTCTCTCTCTCTCTCCTCCGTTTTCAGATCGCGCGCGGCGCTATTTTTGAGCGCGCCGCGCGATAGGGCTGCGGGCATCGGCGGCTCGCCTAAAAACGTCCCGGTTCCCGCTCCCTGTCTCTGTCTTTCTCTGTATCTATCTCTCTCCCCCTCTGGGTGCGCGTGCATGCATCTCTATACGAATATACGTCTTTCTCTCGTTTCCGATCTTTCTCTCTCTCTCTCTCTCTCTCTCGCCGTAGTGGCCAACGACGACGACGACGACGACGGCGACGACGACGAAGAGGAGGAGGAGGAGGAGGAGGAAGGGGGTGCGGAAAGAGCCTCCCGTTACCGACGGCGACTCGCGTAACAGTCAGCTGCCGAAGGCCCGGTTGACTAGTCCCACAGAGGCAGCCAGCCAGTTCGGTTAAACTTCAAAGGTAAGCGAGCGCAATTTGAGCGAAATAAAGTGAGAAGACGCCCGGATTTCGGTGGCGGAGTTCTGGTGCTATTTGTTCATATATATATATATATATATATATATATATATATATATATATATATATAAATATATGTATATGCATATAGAGCAAGTATTAAAGTGTGAATAAAGCCCGTGCAGGATGTGACTGTCTATCTGTAGATCTATCTATATCTGCATGTATATATACATACATATATTATATATATATATATATATATATATATATATATATATATATATACACGTATCGCATAATAAAAGGACGAAGTTGTTACAGGAGTGCTAGAATGTGGAAAAATTTAACCGCCCCCTTTTTGAGCATCGAAAGCGGAGGAGAGGCATTGATGGAGGACGAGTAGAGCTCCGAGTATATTCTAGTGCGTCTCGGGAATATAGTGATAGGATTCTTTTACATTTATTTATTTATTTTTTTTTGGTTATTAATTCAGCGCTCGATTAGCCCGAAGTGCAAGTGGAGTGGGGGCCCCCCTGTTTTTTTTTATCTTCGTACGACACGACGAAATTCGGTCGGAAGAGGGTTTTTTTTTTTTTTGTTCTTCTCCCGCGAAGTCCATTCGAATTTGACGAGTACCAACAGACGTTGGTTGAGGCGCTCATCGACGATCGGTGTATTATTTATTATCGTCAAACGTAACCGTCTATAACGATTGCAGGGCGGTAAAACGGTGTGTCTATTTGTCAGTGATTAATCATCGTCGAATCAGCGATTATTCACTGCTTCGATCCTAGGAGTACATCGTTGACTTTTGCGAAGAATCGATTACCGCATCGCCGATCGATTACCTCGCGTCCCTTGGAAGCGCTGAATCGTCTTATAATCGCTTATTATAACGCCGTAATCGATGACGGATGCCAAAAATGACGTTTCGCACCTTTCTCTCGATCCGCGCCCCTAAGTGAATTGTCGCGTCGTTTCCGACTCAAATATAGCGCGCGACCTATATGCGTTGGGAAATCGGCATGTACAACGCGCGGACGCACGGCCGACGCGCAGGGCACCAAATTAATCCTCAAGATTAAGCGTCTCGATCGATCGATAATTTTTCCATTGCACGCACGGGTGTTTCTCATTTCTTAAATATTAGCTGCTCCCCGGCTCTTTTACTCCATTGCTCGAGAGCTCCCCTGTTAGCTAATCCTATGCGGTGCGTTATTTCTAATTTTAGTATCCGTTACACGGCAGGTCCCTCGTTTATATTTAGCAGACGTAATGGTGCTCCTCTCTCTCTCTCTCTCTCTCTCTCTCTCTCTCTCTCTCAGACACTCTCTTTCTCTCTGAATCGTATCCACTCTTCTCGGTCGAGTCTTAAATTTTTTTAAAGGTGCGCAGCAAGCCCAGTTTTTCATCGTCTCCGCATCCAAAAAAGGATGAAGCAGACGAAGATCATATTGTTTTTTTTTTTTTTTTTTTTTTTTTTTTTTTTTTAATTTTGATTCATCGATTTGTTTATCGTGACAAATCGATCTTAATGCTTTTGCCGTATACAATTTTCGATGAATTAGAGGACGTGCCAATTGGCAGATCTCTATCCACGTACTGTCAGTATTGCAGTCGACGTCTACTTCAGAGTATCGCTATAACCTCGAAGCAAATTAGCGCATTACGACGATTCAAGTAATTTCTACGAAGGCTAGGATATTCCAAATTTTGCATCGAAAAGTACAAGAAATGCAATATTTTTCGATAGATCATCCGAAAAATTGGCCTTTTGCGTGAAAAATGAATTACCGTTCATTTATTTGCACAGAATACTAAATCCGATCGTTACTTTACTATTGAAATTCTATAAATCAAATTGTGCTAGCCTCTTAGTTGGGAGAATCGATTGAATATATTGTACGAATGAAAATTGACCAATGAGTAAAGCTGAACTTTGATGAAGATTTGGTATTTTAAAACGTTTAAAATTTATATATATATATATATATATATATATATATATATATATTTATATCACCATAACAAGATTATTATTGTCTAATACTTTTTCGCAAATTAATTTAACTAATAAGTAAATTACCCAACGAAACAGAAACATTAAAAATGAATATACATACATAAATGCAATTTCGAAATATTTTATTAATTAAAGAACAAAGCATAACAGCGTATACATGATTAAATAACAATGCTGCAATGCGCTTGCAATAGAAGTGAGCTTTCAAATGAATTGCACGGAGAAATTTCAGTCGTATCGGTATATTTGCACTTAACAGAATACTAATAAATCATATCTTGAA
Source organism: Sycobia sp. Sy_11 (assembly GCA_018907035.1). Classification (NCBI taxonomy): domain Eukaryota; kingdom Metazoa; phylum Arthropoda; class Insecta; order Hymenoptera; family Epichrysomallidae; genus Sycobia; species Sycobia sp. Sy_11. The sequence goes on along the minus strand of JACCIC010000045.1, from coordinate 1,164,302 downwards.
TAACTTCTGACGAAGAAATCGTATGAAAGTGTAAATTTCATAATAGTAATAATAATAATTATTATTATTATATTTCATGGAAACTTTATATTATGGACAAAAAAACGACAACTTAATGAGTCGTACGGTGCGCGGGGGATTTCAGATTTTTTATATACACACACACATACACACACTATATATATATATATATATATATATATATATATATATATATATATATCCTCCAGCATCATGTCGCGCTTTCGGCTTATACGAATATAGAAATCCAATGCGGAGAGGCATCGATTAAAATTAGAAACGACGAAAATTCTCCAGCCGTATGTTTAACAGGGCCATATATAAGCATCCAGCGTTATTTCCATTGCGACCAGCGAACCTGGAAATTTTACGCGACAAATCGATAGCCTATACATCGTCGCGAATCCTCCCTTCTCACACCCGCTCCCGTACAGTGCTCACGACGAGGAAAACAAGCCTCTCGCCCTTTCTATTTTTTTTATTTTTGCTACAGTAGTTCGACGTAGTCCCGGCCGCGGCGCGACCTTCGCGCGCAAAATTCGACCGCGATTCTCGGACGATCCCTTACCCCACCCCTTGGCCCACGGGACCGACTTTCACTATTTTTGCGCGCCCGCGCATTTTTCTTTCCCCGATGTACTTTTACCGACACCGGGGGATCGTCTTCGCCTCGCTGCTACATGGCTCGGGGTATGGAAGCGTCACGTCGCCGATGATGATTCGTACCTCTCTATCGTACCCCTCCCCCCTCATCATCTCACACACTCTCTCTCTCTCTCTCTCTCTCTCTCTCTCTCTCTGTATGCTATACTTAGCAGGAGATCGACTTATGCCAGGCAGCTGCTTGTGTATGTATTCATATATATATATATATATATATATATATATATATATATATATATATAATAAGTCACTTTATATTATTTAACAATTTAACAAATGCAAAACTGGCAGGGTTTGTGTTTACACTCGGCGATGAAGAAGGAAGAAAGACAGAATGAGAGTGATAGAGATTGTCACGGAATAAGCGCGTGGCAATGTGTTGATTTCACGTGACGATTCCGATCAAATGAATTTTATCCTCTCCCGTTCTCCCTCTTTTTAAAAAAAAATTTGTAAAAGCTCTACGAGATGATTTGCGGCTTAATCCATTTTGCATGATGATGAACTTTTGAAATTTTAACGTCTTTTAAAAATAACATATCTGCGTTTGGTAACAGAAATGGGATCTCGTGGAAGAAGTGTGCATTTTCGGTTTCTCGATATTTACGGCATCTGGTTCGAATTCAGAACGCTGAAAAATACATCGAGAACGCGTGTTTATACTTAGATCTGAAAATAAATTAAATAATGAAATTCTCGCATCTACAGGCATGAATCAGAGCTGAACGCGCTATTTCTCTTGGGAATGATTGAAGGCTTTTGAGTTTTTTTTTCCTCAATTCAATAATATTTTCAAAGTTCGCGATAATATTTTTAAGCTGAAGTCGCTTTACATTGGGTCTAGGAATTCATTCGGAGTTAATGTTTGAATGTAGTCGAATGATAGAACCTGTCAGCAGTCAACTGATCGCTCTAACATTGCTTTCTAACAATTTACGCCCAATTTTAAGGATGAAAAGTTTTGTTCAGAACTTAAATCACTTTTATGCGTTACGATGACGCAGGTACACCACAAAAAAGTTTAACCATTTCCGCACAAGTACAATCAACGTTATCTCAAGAAAATACTGTCGAGTGACGAAACACCTGCTACAAATTATTGTATACCTATTTAATACATCGAGCACTGCATGTAGACATCAATTAATCTCTATGTGTATATGCCATTCATCTTCATTTCGAAATGTACTGACTTCTAGCACGTGTATTGATACGTAACGGTATTTTATTGACATAATGGCCAATACGATTTACATTCGAATGGATCAATTTTTTTATTTTGCACTGACGTCATCGTGTCGCGCACAATAGATTTAAATTTAGCATTACAGTTTATACTTACTAGTTTATACTTACAGTTTATACTACTAAAAAAAACGAAATTATCATAACATAAATATTCACACAGAAATTGTCAAATGATTTTTTTTACTTCGCCATGAGAATTCATTTAAATAAAATCTTACACAAAATTTTAGTTCTCCGTTAATCGTGTTACGATTTGAAAAAAATTTCGAATTCTCACTTGACTTGTTATACGCAGGAATAGTATTATATCTTTATATATATATATATATATATATATATATATATATATATATATATATATATATATATATATATATATATATACATAAACGCGCACGCACGCGCGCGCGCAAGCAGATATACATATATACATCTGTAGAAGCTTAGAATTAAATTTTTTATTCAGGCTTTATAAGTTCACGCGACTATTTAGCCCGATGATCTTTCGTAAAATTGATTGTTTTCTGCCTTAAAAATATAGATAAACTTTTAAATAACCCTTCCTTGTGCTATATATATATATCTTTATATATATATATATATATATATATATATATATCTTTATATATATATATATATATATTATATATATATCTTATATATATATATATATATATATATATATATATATGATTTGATTCGATTACACTCAAGATATTTGAGTATTCTAATAGTGTGTATCGTACTAAGCTCATGGACCTAATTTACACATAAAGAATTTTTGTAATTTTTATAACAGATGAATGGTTCACTTTGATTTGGGACGTCTTTTATATCAATTGCGGGGGTGTGGGAATTATCTGCAAACTAAACCTTCGTGTTTACTGTTACGATATAGAAGAGGAACGGTTATGAAATTTCATCTATGGCGATGGTGTATATATATATACGAGTGTGTATCTCGCGGCTAGTCGCGTTCTTTTTTTACATCCCCTCGTGTCCCCATATACGCGGATACGCCTCTTCGCCGTCGTGCGTGAGCGTCGGGAAAAATATAATAATAGGAGGTTTGTGCGTTTCGACGCGCTGCACAGCTTCGCGGCATCGCGCTCGGATAAACTAAAGATAGACTGCGCCTGGAGTCATGTGGACCAGATACACACACACACACACACACACACACACACATACACACACACACTCACACACACACACACACACACACACACACACACACACACACACATATATATATATATAACGCCTACGCAGTACATATTTTTAATGCAAATCGATGATCTGGAAGACTTAAACGTCGATGGATTTTACGCACAATGTGAGAAATGTGGGAGATTTTTCGGAATGTCAATTTTATAAATCAAATTAATTTTTCAGAACGAATAAATGTTGCCCTTGCGTGTTAGATTTTCGTAAAATTTATAAATTTTCAGTTGAAAAAAAGAATTGTCGAAATATTTAATAATTTCGTATAAAAAGTGCGAAATTTTCGGTTGTAAATAAATTTAGACGGAAAGTGACTGAAATTTTCTTTAAACACGAGTAGAAACTAGGTTATTCTATTTTTACGCCGAACCTTCGGTGCGTGTAGAACTTAAAATGTATTTATATATTTATCCTCTTGTTGCATTTAGCCGTTGATATTTTAAAGATTGCAAGATGTTTTCTTTACTTTCGGTGAAATAAATCTTCTTCTTTTATGCTTTGGATGCAATGATATTTAAATAAAATTTTTTAAAATTAAACTTGTTTTACGCCGAGGTTGATCGTCGATATTTCTTTATATGTATATCGGTATATTTCACGTTGTGGATTTATGTATATGCCAGTTTTTATAGTAATCAGATAGTTCTCATTGATATATTGTCTATCTTTTTCTTTTAATGAAAATTATCGCAAATATAAAGAAAAAAAAATTGAAATTGTACCAAAAATGAAAATATAATAATTGTCTGTAAACTCATATCTAATAATAAATTGTACATGAAAAATCGAATTCTCACTTAAATATATTATCTCAATCATTTTACGACATTTTAAAAATACAATATAAAATAACATCCGTTATTTCCAAAGCAAATCACTGTGCCAAAATTACATTTCTATAATTTACATTTCTATAATTATTCAAAAATGAGGAAAGAATGAAAAAAAATCCGCGTAGAGGCAACAAGTACTTAATAATGAATGCGGGTATTTGTGAGAAAAAGAAGCGAATGTGATGTAATTTCGTACATTAATTGCAAATACCGGACGTGTTGAATAATTTGTTGAATACTAACCATTGTAAAATTAATCACCAAGGATTCGTTTAACAAACCTATCAAATGTATTTTTTATCTCTCCTCTTTTTCCATTACATAATAGAGCTACAAGCATCTTCCGCTGATTATAATTATTATGACATACTTGCTGTTATATATATATATATATATATATATATATATATATATATACATGTATACATATATAATTTCTCTCTCCCAACGAGCGCCACGACAAAACTCCATCAGGCCGGATAATAGGCTGGGGCGGGAGAGAGGGCGAGCGATTCGAGCACTCGCATACGCATATTTGCTCCTACGCGACGTCTCCCGACGCTCTCGGTGCCGCGCCGCGCTCGCGAGCTTATGCAAATGCGCGGGTGCGCTGGGCGCGCGAAAATACAATCGACGGAACGGCGGCCGGGAATTATTAATCAGGCATGGGGGCTCGGAAATTCGTACCGCGAGCTCGGCTCTCTCGAATTACCCGCGCGATTTCTCGAAGGCGGCGGGGGGCGGGGGAGCCTAGGGGCGCGCTCGCGCTTTGTGTCCACGGTTCAGCCCAAAATTTCTATATTAATGTAACTTAATGTTTAGATTTTGTAAATGTTTATCTAGTTTTTTTTTCTGCTTCTTGCGAATTCCAGAATAGAACAGGAAAAAAATTTGGATTTTAGCTTCGGTTGCTGGTAATTTATCGTTCGGAATTCAAATTTTCAAAACGTGTTAACGAGAATTCGATGTTTCGAATGACAATAAATCCATAATGATATTGACAATTAAGTCTGTAAAATTCTCTCACTAATTGAGAATCCGAAGCCAGATTTCGTAAATTTCACGTATTTTATAATACCACAAAGGGTCGCGCGATATTCTTCCCCAGCAATTTTCGATTCTTAGCCGCATCGAAAATAATTGGCAATCGAGGAAAACAAACATATAACGTGCGATATCGTCAAATTGTTACGGTATGCCGATCATCTTAACACGGGATCACTCATATTACGTACCTACGCCTGTTCATCTCGCAGGGTCAAGAAAAGTGGGGCTCAAATTTGATCCCCACATGGTAAAAGTACCCAAGGGTGCGGGGTCGCCGACGCCGGGGGCTCGGTGGTGCTTCGTAAAGAGCGCGCGCAGACTTTGCTCTTTGCACGTTTTAGAAAGTTGAGCGGTATAATAATGAAAGTTCGATTGAAAAGAAACGACAAGAGTCGGGCGTACGGCATTGTTTTTGGAGTAATCGGGCAAAGCCATCCGGAGAAAGTTCTATCGTTTAACGAATACACACACGCGCACATATGCACATGCTCACAAGTACATATGATATATATATATATATATATATATATATATATATATATATATATATAGAAAACAGTTTTTCCCCGTAAACGCATAAATGCGCCGAAAGAATTTTTCGCCAGCGCGTCCAAGGTATTTTTAATCTGTTCGCTTTGCGGCCCTGCGACGAGGGGAGCGAGGCCGGGGGGAGAAAAATGCACGCCGCGATGCCTCGTCGCCCCCGTAAAAGTTTCTCGCTCTTCTTCTCCGTCGTCCCCTCGAACGCGCTCAAAGAACGGGGAAAATCGTTACATTCGCGAGAGGAGGGTTAATGAATTTCTTCCTTTTTTTTCTTTCTTCCTGTTTTTCTTTGCCCTCTGCACCAGCCCGTCGGCTATTCCCGATCGTTATTATTGGATCCCTGGAGAGGAGCGAAGGGGATAAGGGTTATTTGCTCTATTCCAATGCCACCGGTGATCAAAGGAAGTTGGAGGGGGGGGGGCAAGAGCGTTCTCGACTCGACGGCACATTATCGAATGCAGATCAGCCGGAAGGCTTTGGTAAGGGTGTAAAATAAGGAAGTGCCTTGGGTTTCGATAGAGGAAGAAAGCTGTTTCCGAAAATGCCATTTTTAATCTGTAGCTATGGCTCCAAGTTTTTGCTCCCGTGGATTTGCAAAGAGTGCGAATGCAACGTATTAAATCTACGCGGATTTTTTTCATTTCATTTACATGATGTAAATGAAATGGAAATATTTAAAAGTACGTCCGTTCAGGCGCTAAGAATTCGACGGGAAATTGCGTGCCTGTAAATTCCGCTTTCGCCCAAATTTCGCAGCCCGAGTTCCGTATGATAATAATTGAGGACGGAACGGACGCGCACGACGCGTCGCCAAAGCTACTACAGCTAAATAAATTCAACGGGGGCGTCGCCGCCGAAAGTTCCGGAATTATGCGCGGGCGACTTTCTAAAGAATATCGGGCCGTAAATTCAGCGGCAGCTGTGCTACACGCATTGTCCAGCAAACGTCACAATTATACTTCGTAGCCGCACATAAGTCACATACGAGGAACGATTTGTATGGACCAGTTGAGGTACAGTACATTGATTGCGATACGGTCAAAAATAAAAATGCAACGAGAGGCAACGTTGAGGGGAAAGAAAAGAAAAACAGATAGGAAAGTCAAAAAAAAAAAAAAGAAAAAATATTCTTTTTACACGGACATATACTATCGATATCATCGGAGCGTATTATAAGCGTGGACCGCCGTCGTGCCATCGGATCTCTCTCTCTCTCTCTCTCTCTCTCTCTCTCTCACTCTATCACGCCATGCCCCAGCTGAGAGCCACCAAATTTGGATCGCGATGCAGGCCTGCGGGGGCGGGCGAGGAAGCGCGGGGGGTCGCGGCGGGGGATCGGCTCTCGAGGCGCGCCAGCAGCCGCAGCGCGCTACTATTTTTGTATACACGGACGCGCGCGCCCGCTTAACACCGGATATTCTATATACCCCGCGGCCGATTTATATTACGTCGCCGTCGCTCATTATCCCGGAATCTCGTGGGATGCGGATTTTTTGATTTGTCGTTGTCGTCGTCGTCGTTGTTGTTGTTGTTGTTGTTGTTTTTGTTGTTATTTTTTCTTGGTTTTGTCTTTTGCACTCGATCGGTTTTTTCGAGCGCCCCACCCCTCTCCATCCTAACGAGAGACATACTACTGCGATCGGCAGCATTCAGTCGCCGCTGGCATATGTAGGGGAATTTAAATTATGGAAAGATGCTCTACATATGTTGCTTCAGATGAAAAATCGTTTTACCTGGATGATGGGATGAATAATAACGGTAATTCCAGGGGATAGGTTTCGAACAGGTGGAATGAACAGGGAGATTATAGTAAATTTATATATGTAATTTATATATGTAATAATTTATAAATGTATGCGCACGCGTGCGCGCGCGTGTGTGTGGGGAAGGTAAAAAATGTCTTTTTTAACGTACGTTTTACACGCTGTATACAAATCCGGTAGTCTTTTTTATTGAACGGGATAGAATATTATTCTTATGAAATTCAAATTACTTAAATAATTAGAAAAAAGTCAATACTTTATGCTGGATAAATTTCCTTTCTATAATGTAGATCCTTTTGAAGTCACAATGTTAGGATTTTTTCATTTACAAAGCTATGATTTCCAATTTAGATTTTGCCATTTTTGACCAAAATCCACTTCTTGTACAATAGCAATTAATTGATATTTTTCGAAATTTATCATAATATATTTGTACCCGTATTACTAGTTCACATTTTTGAGTTCAAAAATATGGAGAAGGATTATTTTAGGCTCAATCAAGAAATATCATTGTAGATTGTCAAAAATATCGACCTTTTAATTTGACACACTGGCGTGAATTCTTCGAAGTTTTTTTTTGCTTGAAACGAAGCCTTGAAAGCTTTCCTGCTAAGTGCAATCGATATTCTCAATGCCAAAACTCTCAACCAAAACAAAGAAGACCTTATTCATGGAAAACGAAAAGGTAAATTCCGGTGTCAGAACTGACAGGGGCCGAGGACAAAAAAAAAAAAAAAAGAAACGCGACGACGAATTGCGAATGCGTCCGGCGAGAAAAAGGCATCGACGAGCGCTTTATAATATAACGAGCGCGTTGAGCGAAAATTGATGAGCGCTGAATTATATTTTAATTGCATTTTTATTATGGGAGATGTACGCGCGCATGACGGACGCGCCCAGAATCCGTACGATAATTTTGAAAGGGAAATTCTCGCCATTAATTTTCGCACCATCTCTTCCCTCCTCCACCTCCTCGCTCCAGCGTGCGTTTTGCATAATATCGCGAAGGCTCAAAAATTAAATAAACGATAAAATATAATTGGCAAAATTATAAACTTTTTGTGGGCGCTGTCTTTATTTTTCGTAATTTTTTTATCTTCACATTACAGGTAGCAGTCAATAACCACCAGTCAACAAAATGGCGGACGATGAGGTTAGGTACGTATCGAATACGGATAAATTTGATTCATTGGAGTATAAAATTTTAATGAAACCTCTTTTGTATTTCGTATGTATATATGTGTATAGATTTATTTGTTTATTCAATAATGGATTATTCTTTTCAGCCAAATTATGTAGCTTATACGAAGCTCGCATTTTATGATAATAATAATAGGACGGGGCTTATTTATTTTACTTTTTATTACGGAATTAAAGTGAGGCATAAAATTATCTCGGGTAATTAATTTTATAAGGAGCCTGTACATTAAAAAAAAAATAATAATAATAATAAAATTCGATCACGGCGGTAAAATTAAATTACGTAATGAATATTCGATTACGAAAACGTGCTGAAATATATAATTTTGTTCGATTTTAGATATTGGATATATATATATATATATATATATATATATATATATATATATATATTTAATTAAGCTGTCAACATGTAAATCGTAAAATAATTGGAGTTTGTTAAATATACATTGAAACGACATTTTACGTTAATAATATTTAAATAAATTTAACATTCAATTTTTACGACTCTGTGCGCGTATAGATTTTTTTAAAATTATTACTTTTTAGCGATATTTGAGTAAAATTCGATTTTCACACTCTTCGCACGTGTCATTTTTTTTTTTTTTTTTTTTTTTTTGTAAATAATTTTCAAACGAAAGGCATATATAAGCAGGTCTGTATAGATGAGCCGAGGGGTGAAATTCGCGAAGTCACCGTCCGCCCAAAGAATTAAACGAACATTTGCTAATTCGATCTTCTTTCGCTTCTTTCATATTCCTGGATGACTCTCGTCGCTGGATCGCACTTGTTACTTTATTCGACCATGTGCCTGCCGCAACGAACGAACGAACCAATCAACCAACCAATCGTCGATCCAACATCCACACGCGCACGCAATCGAAAAATCTTTGGGACAATTGCTTCACTTGCCACGTGCAGTATGATTATGCTTGAGAGGTAAGGCGCATCGCTTCGGCTTCGCTTTCTTTCGCGTTTTTTTTTTTACTCTGCTAAGTTAGTTTATTTTTTGGTATACGCATAACGACTTGGCCCACTATCCCTCTCTCTTTTTGATCGTTTTCTCTCTTTCTCGGCGTGCGACGTACGATGCGCAACGTGAATTTCAATAGTGAGCAGGGTTCTTTTTCCGAATTAAAGATCAACGGTCACTGATGGAAAGCAAGGGGGCTGTCGAAATCAATTTTTACCGATCGACCAGAAAGGTCACGATGTTTTGTTAATAATATTGTGCCAAAACATTAAATTATTAAAAGTTTCGGTTAATCGTGATATTTATTCACGTCTACTTTACATTGCTCCAGAGTTACAAGCGCAAATGGATAAGCAACTTGTAAATGGGAATGTTTTTTTTGTATAGTTCGTAATTATTAATTAAAAGGAAAGTTTCGAAAAGCCCAACATTTTTTACTCAATTTTTATTGGTGACTAGATCATATCCCATTCAAATCCAGGGAGGGGGTACGTTTTGCTCGACTGATCTTCGACAGTCCCTAAATGATTTTGATTTTTTTTTTGTATCAAACGCAAAGACATTTCTTTACTGGCTTACTTGAATAATGTTTTTTTTCTTTTTTTTGTAACGTCCTATAAGAAATACATATATATTCAAAATCAACTTTTTCAATCTTAAAAGAATCGAGAAGTAATTGACGAGTGTACCGCGCATAAACGTATTTCGCTCGGTCATCACGCGCAGAAACAAAACAATCATTGCCGAGCTACAGTCGAAAATCGAAGAGACCGCAGAAGCCGCCTTTGGAAAATGCCGGCGCTCGTGTCACAGTAAATACCGCGCGGCCATCGCGATCCGAAGTTTAACCCAGTATACGAATTTAGCAGCTCGCTCGCGCACGCACACCGTAGAGACACGCGACGAAAGAGAGATAGAGGACGAGAGTGCGCCCAATGCCTCGCCCCCCGAGAAATGAGGTGGAGCAGAGTGCGATGAGAGTGAGAGAGAGAGAGAGAGAGAGAGAGAGAGAGAAGGAGAGGGAAAGAGCGGCTACACACACGTAGAGAGTTGTATTATATCTTTAGAAAAGGTCGTCGCCGCTCGGCTCGTGTGCGCGTCCCGAGATAAGCGCGCACACGCATCCATACGTCCGAGGGAGCGCGTCGATGTTTTAAATACACGCGCATAATATAGCCGCGACTAATTCGCGGCCGGCGCCTTCGAACCACTGGATTTTCTCATCCACGGTTGTTCTTTATTCGACTTTCTGTTCACCCTCGCAACTTACATTTTTCTCATCAGCGCTTACTTTATTTATATAACGCTGCCGCCCGCTGGCGAGAGCTAACGAGAGACGCGAGCGAGCGAGACGGCCAGGGAGGACAGGGGCTCTCTCTCTCGTTCGCCACGTTCATAAAGCGGTCCTCTCCCGCGGGCTGGCCATCCGTATAATATTACCCTTCTCCCGTCCCCGCTCCCCCTCCCGCCCTCTGAAAAGCGATACTGGAGCTCGCTCTTGTTAAAGTGTTTAATGGTATACACTATTATTATTTTCCCTTTGATACGGCACTTAGATTTTGCGCTCACCTCGCCTAACCTTGTTGACTCATCGAATTTTTTAACACGAGAGATTTTTTTGCCAGTTTGTACAGAAATTTTTTTGCAACGAACGTTGGTTCCTTTTTCATTTACAAAGCAGTCCGCGATGGTAATTTTTAAAAATTTTATTTACGTATGGGCGGTTCTCTGATAAATCGACTTGGTTAAAAAAAAAAAAATCAGACATAAATCACATATGCATTTCTTTAATGGATGTCTATGAGTGTTAATGGATTTCTTCAGTTTTTTCAGTCAGGCTGAATTAGCACGGTGACACTGGGAAGGAGGCCTTAAAAGTAGTTTTTTTTTTCACAATTTTTTGATAATTTTCAAATTGCAGCCATTTTCAAACTGTGGTATCTAGAAAAAAGTCACAATACATCTTTTTCTGGCATTTATATACATAATTTATAAGAAAAATGCCTTTTCAGCCATAATATGTCATTTTAGATTGGTTACAATTTTAAAATGAGCTAAAAAAAAAGTAAAGAATGTTCTTCAGAATAAGAATACTCAAGAGATTAAACGTGTTTCTGAACTTTTTTTTTTGACAGCGTCGATTTTTCCGAGAATGGGCCATATATATATATACATATCATAAAACAGACATAAAACTTTCAAACTGATTAAAAAGTTTTGTTTTGTCTTCAAAAGTATTATTATTTTATGTATTTCTAAAAGCAATATATAATTTTAATTAAAGCAATATCTAAGCAGGGAAAATAATTTTAAACCATTGTTAAAAAATTGTAACTATAAAGTAAATAAAAAACACTTTTACTAATTTATTACTTATACCTTTGTAACTAAACAATCAGACCCTCAACACACAGTACACATAATGTGGGTTATAATAGATATACTAATTATTCAAATATATATTATGTATATATATTTGAAAAATACTGGTGCGCTTGTGATCAATAATTACGAGCCGACCACAGCATGCGACCTGCTCCCCTGAAAGCAAAGTACACGTAATATAAATCGTAAAAATTTCATTAATCATAACGAGAATGTTACGTATTGAATTTTTGATGCTATTTAATTAAGTTTGCAAAGTCTTCAGAAAAGTAGACAGTCGTTCTAAATACCCTTTCAAATCCGAGCTAAGGGCGCGGATATGAAAGAATTAAAGTTGTAAGAAAGAGGAAAAAAAAAATGCAAACGAGACCTCTGTATTAACTAATATAAAGCCATTAAAACGAGACGCTGGTCTCACTATGATGTTCCTACGGTCGATGCATTAGCTGGTCGTGGTGCGTAGGTGAGGGTGGGGGGATTAAGGACGAGGCGGGAATTGTTAAAGGTACTTTGCGGTTTACGGGGTTAGCATGGTCCGGGTAAAGGTGGGGGGTGTGGGGAGATAGAGTCGGCGTAAAAACACAAAAAATTACTCTCAACCCCGCAAACCAAGAGAGGAGCACGAAGCGGTAAAGTAGACACTGTAGTATATTCTCTCACGCTTGCGCCTCTTTCGTGTACGTACACACGTACACACGTATGTCTCTCTGTGCACGCTCTTACACATTAGCTTTCTGCATGCTCGAGCGTTAATCCGCAAAGCTGTAATCCGGCGTTTTTCCATTTAAAAATAATAATAATAAAAATAATAATAATAATGATAATAATAATAATAAGACACGAGAACCCGAGCGAGTCCGCTGCGTCTGACTGTGTGTTTGTGTCGCTCCCGCTTTCTGGATTTGACTCGCTCTCGTTTTCTCCGCTGCTTTTTCTTTTTTCGACCGATTAAATACAATTTTATCGCGAGCATTTTACGTGCGGGGGAGCGGGGGAGAGGAGCTGGCAGAGAAACTCACCTTGCCTCCTCTTGCTCTCTCTCTCTCTCTCTCTCTCTCGCTGTGCTGCAAAGGGCGAGGGGGTGAAAAATTGCTTCATGGGGATGATGCGAACTTTTGATAAAGAAAAAAGTTAAAGGGACAAAATGTACACTCGAGGATACTTTTCTCGATTCGCCAGGAGATCATTGTCTCGGAGTTAATCAGAATGTTCCATGTAAATGTGTACTTAAAATTAATCGATCCTAATAAATAAATAATAATATATATATATATATATATATATATATATATATATATATGTGACAGTTCTCATTGTATCATTGTAATTGTATCACGTTAAGAATTATATATTGTCAAATAGCTTTGCATAAATGTTTCAGCTTTTTTGTACAATGTCCTCGTCCATTGTTAAAGTAATTAAAAAACAAGTTAAAGTGAAGAATAAATTAATGTCAATGTATTATTTTTCTAGTATATTAAAGGATCTAAAATAATTATGGAGGATCTATGTGATATATATATGTGTAAATTTTCAATTTAACGAGAATAATGCTTCGCAAGTTTAAATTTACATTTTTTTATCGTCAATGAAATAAGATCGTCTTAAGCTTAATTATATGGCGCCATTGTTAAAATGTCAATATTTGCTACTACTGTGGAGTCACGAGCGAACTTGTTCTTAAAAAAAAAAAAAGAAATTAAAAAAAAAACTTGTTCTTGTCAAAAGTTGCCTCGCCAAATAACGTTAAAGCCCATAATTTAAGAAAAAGAAACTGCGAATTTCGAAGAACAAATCTGTATACTTTGAAAAAGGATTTTCAACTTTTTTAATCATCTTCGAAACTCGCAGAATGGATAAGCTCAGAACTCAGTATCTAACTGACTTTTCTTCTTTTCTTTTTATTTTCAGAGGAAGCGCATCGAGGATGTACGTAAAAGGCGGCCGACGACGGCTTTGGAAATAAATTCAACTCACTTTATTACAGCGCTATATATGCATAATCTACATTTCGTCGCAATTTCGATTTATTTTCAAGTTTTTTTATTTATTTATTTTTTTTTTTAATCGACCGAATACTTTACATAAGCACATGAACAACTCAAACAAATTAGTAGATTTTTTAATGTTTTTTCTTCTCTTAATTTTTATAAAATGTTCGTTCAACGAGCAGAATTGAATATATATTTAAAATCCAAAATTCACCTCTCACGTATAATTTTGCCATTCTTTTTTTGTCCACGTTAACGTCGCCGAGAAACAAAGAACATTTCGCGAGAGCGGGCGGGAAAAAATAATTCTATAATACACTTATATATTAACCAAGGTTAAACACAATATTTGCACAATACGAAATTTAGGAAAAGAAGAGGAAACAGGCGGAGACCGACAGGAAGAGGGCCGAGGTCCGTGCCCGTCTGGAGGAGGCCAGCAAGGCCAAGAAGGCAAAGAAGGGTTTCATGACCCCCGACCGTAAGAAGAAGCTCAGGGTAAGAACCACTACCGCCCAACGTATATCCCACTTCCTGCCACTCATCGTAGTTTTTACATAGAAATTTCTTTATATACATGTATATCGTGTATATATATATATATATATATATATATATATATATATATATATATTACTTGTACGTAATATTTTCTATAACCAAAAAAAGGAAAACGAGCTTTTGAATTATATAACAGATCGCGTGAACTTTGTTACTCCCCATATATATATATATATATATATATATATTTACATATGTAGCTAAAAGTGAGCACCGCCCGGGTCGGCTGAATAAATCGCGCGGGTGAAAAATATTGATATTATACTTTGCGCCACCAGTGTGGCGAGCGTCGAAAAGCCCGGGAAGCTCTCGGTTAAATATTAAGTCAAGGCTATCCAGCTCAGAGGCTGGTGCATAGAGATTGACGTGATAATAAGCGGGGACGCTGCTCGTACGCTCGACATATTCGTGCGGGGGGGGGGGGAGATTAGGTAGACCTTGCCTGATATTTCATGGGCACTGATGAGTGGTATTTTCAAATATATTTTGCTAAACGAAATACGATGTCAGAACGAAGTTTTAATAATTGTTTTATCTATTTTTAGTTGGATTAATAAAATAAAATTGAGGAATTGCCGGTCACAAATTAAATTAACCTGTAAACTAAATTAAAACTAATTTTCATTTTTATAAAGTATTGCTTATAAATATTGATTTTTATTTATCGTTTATTATTTATCAAATTATTCTTCATTCCGATATATTTCTCACAATTTATTGTGTATGAGATTTGATTATCCTGTTAGCACACAATATTTCGTAAGATTGATATATTTCAACATATTTTTAAATATTTTTAATAAATATTTTCGTCAACTATATTTTTAGTTTTTACAATATTTCAAACAACATATTTATAAGTTGTTATAATACATTCTGTTTAAATATTTCGAGAACAGGTAATAAAGGATGTTTCAAAAATATTTTGGACTATTTTAAAAATATTATTTTACATATGTTGTATGAGTAATATTGAAATTATTCCCAAAATCTATTTGAAAAGGTTGCTCAAGTAATTTCTATTAAATACTTCAAAATTAAATAGATTAAACTATTAAAAACGTTCTAAAAACTTTTACATACAATGTTTTTTAAGTTTTAAACTATTAAAAAAATCTTTCAAATTATTTATGAAATAATAATATTAAATATTTAATCAAAATTAACTCGTCGTTAGTGTATATGAACCTGCTTTACATCTTCATTAATAGCTTAGAATAAGTAAAACTGAAAGATACTAACTTGAATTCCGATTAGAAAATTGTAATATTCACTATTTTATTTAGCTAATTCATATTATATAAAAAATAAAAAACATGTTCTTTATAAACTATCTTACAAACGTTTGAAAATATTTAAAATGCTAAAATAGAATAGATTTTTTCAATGTATAAAAATATATTTTTTGATGATTTTTTATTGAAATATTTCTGTCATAAGACATTCCTACAATATACATTTTTACAAGTAAAAATAGTAAAATTTTACATTTGTAAAATTATTAAAAATAACTCGTAAATCAATACAGATGGCATGTTTTTTAGGATTAAATTTTTTAAGGAAACGATTGAAAGAAATGACGTATTGCTATAATATCGAATAAAGTAACCTATTGTGCCGATTTTCCATTGTAACGAGAACAATCCAATCAAAAGGTCGTTTTAAACAATCTCAATGCAAAATCTATCATCCTGCTCGACCATCTTTTTCACTCTCTTTCTACTCTGGATTTTAGCTCTTGTTGCGTAAGAAAGCCGCCGAGGAATTGAAGAAGGAACAGGAGAGGAAAGCGGCCGAGAGGAGGCGCATCATCGAGGAGCGCTGCGGGAAGCCAAAGAACGTCGACGACGCTAACGAAGGTACGGCAAGCGCGAGCGAGGCTTTTTGCGGGCCTGCGTCCTTCTCGTACTATTTTTTTTTTGTTATTTTTTGTTTTTTTTTTTTTTTTGCCACCACATCAAGTTTTGGTCGCTCCGAGCGGCTCGCGGTCGCGAACCGAGAGTCACTCGGGGCTGATATATATTTAGTTTAGCTGAAGCTTTATTCTCTGATGGAGTCTCTATCTCTATCTCTTTCTCTTCGCGCTTTAAAGGATACATGGGCGAAGGGTGGGGGATTAATTTTTGGATTTAGTTGATAAACATGTAATTTGGATTAGATATGTATATTATCAATAGATTTTTAGTACGGATAAATAAAAAAAAGGCACACGAAGAATGTTTTTGCGACCAATACGTATTTATAATCTATGCATACACATAAGTAATATACGATTTATTTTGTAATGCATAACAATTGTTGAGAACAAAGCTTCAAATTGAAATGTTTAAAAAAAAAAAATTTTTTTTTTTCACATGTACATAATTTAAGGTTATTGATAGAATTACATGCATAAGAAGGACGTAGCTGTAAAAAGTACCGTGAGCTTAGAATAAGACGTACAATATTTCTTCCGTTTACTTTATAGGATCGTCTTGTGTACTACTGAAAAACACGTTAAAATTTCATTCGGTAATTAGCTGTAACTGTGATCGCTTCAAATACTCGATAAAAAAAAAAATTAACGTATATGACGGGACATCGAGCAATAGAAACGTTATCTTCAGCATCGGACATTTATAGTCTGAGAATAATGTTCAATTATCGGGAATTTTAATTAAAACTAAAGTTTCGATTATTTTCGAGGTTATTTGCAACGATCATGTCCGATTTGATTTCGAAGCGAAAAGTATAATAATATTACATTGTAGAAAAAATGTGTCATGTATGTAATATTTTTAATACTTTATGAAGCGCGGAAATCAAACACTTTTACTTACATATTTATTTAGTTTTTTTTTTTTTTTTTGGAAATCGACACGTTTTTCAGTAATTAACTGATTTATTTATAATTAAGCTTGTTAAGCACATAACATTATTGAGTATACACAATCAATTTTTCCTCCTATATCCATAAAAAAAGAAAGAAAACAACAATAAGATCAACTCTACTTTACACAGACACGAAATTTTTTCAATATCCATTGACAATAATCGCATTGATTTACTTCAGCCTACAAAAAAAAAAGAATCAGCACACACTTTTCCGTGATTAAAGCACATCTAGATTAACTATTTTTGATCGGCAGAGAAGAAGCACAACATCTGTCATTTACAGCTTTTTTTCCCCTAATAACTTCAGCGTTCACTTCAACTTTTGTGCTGCCCGAACGTAAGCCTTTGAAAACTTTTTTGAATTTTTGTATAAAGACAAAAAAGTGTGAGATTTGTGTATAAAGCAAAGAAAGTAAAAAAGTAAAAAAAAAAAAAAAAAAAAGAAACAATCCAAAGATGTGCAAAAATGTAAGAATTAAAAACAAAAACACAAATACTTCTCGATGAACGCGCAGAGACAGTCAAGCGGGTGCTGCGCGAGTACCATGATAGGATCGCCAAATTGGAGGATAAGAAATTCGACATCGAATATATCGTGAAGAAGAAAGACTTCGAGGTACCAATTATTTTTGGCGCGCACTTGCTGTTCGTTCAAACATTACCTAATTTTTTTCTTTTTTTGTTACTTCACATCTCTGTTTAATTTTCTCTCTCTTCTTTTTTTCTTTTCTTTTTTTTTTCTCTTATATTTGTTAAAATCTGTCTAATTCTTTCTTCTCATCGTTGCGCATCGCCGCCTGGCGCAGCCGCGATCAATAATAATCAAAATAAACAAACGTAAAAGTGAATTAAGCTTTCTTTTCTTGATGATAATACATTTTTCGTGTCTTTATCAATGTTGCGGTTCACACGCAGTTAAAACACCAGCGAGCTTCAGCGCTAGGATACTTAACACGTGACTTCTTCGATTTTGACTCTTCTCTCTGTCTCTTCCTTTACAAGCTGGTTTCGTTTCTTATGCGTTGGGAGGCAACACACACACACATACACACTACAATTAACCAAATTAAATCCATACACCACACAACAGACTGATTGTGATTAATTGTTATAGAGCAAAAACAGAAACAGAAAATAATTTCTTTTTTCTTCTTCTTCTTCTTCTTCTATTACTTACGGACAGTCGGTAACGAACTTGCTTAATTAAAAAAAAAAATGTTTTCGCTCATATTGTTTATACACTTAATTAAAGCCACAGGTTTGCTTCTCAATAATACAGTTTTCAGTTGTATAACTACGTTTTTTACTGTTTCCATAAACTCTTTGTCAGTCCGGTCTATCGGATCATAATTTAACGAAGTTCTTTCGCCGAAAAAAAAAAAAATATTTCGCCTGATCTGAAAATTATGCGACCCCTCTGTCAAGCACGGGCCGTTAAAGCATATAATGTATTATTAAATTATTTTCCCTCCTACGGGGAACGTTAATAGTTTTCAGATCGTGGTGTAAAAGCAACAAGTTCTCTTATACATCTCGTTCTCTTGTGAAGCGTCTTTCTATTAAGCCTTATTACCAATCAAAGCGTCGATGTCTATATTTGCTAAATAACTCTTCTTCTTTCCGCCTCCACTTTTTTTTTTCTACAAGGAAGAAACGATATTTGCTTCCTTATTTATTTACCTTTTTTTTCCTTTCTTCTAACGTGTGCAGCAAGCGTCGATAAAGCGTCGTATCGATATACGTAATATGCCAACTCTCTGTCTGAGTTAACGCTGTTGTCTGTCTCTGTTTCTTAAGTTATATTTTTTTTTTTGTATCGACACTCACACCGCCAAAACCCACCCTCAGCTCCAAAATCCACATCCACATATTATATGTCGTTATTAGTCAGCGCGAACTGGTAGAAGTTCCTGAAATTCTTCGTCATCCCCGCAAATCATTGTCTGTGTACGCGCAGTATATGGTTTTTTCTCTCTGTCTTTCTCTTTTTCTGTTCACGCCGCGAGCCAGATGAGCTTCGTTGCAGCTCCTAATTGGTACGGAGTTAGCCTCGAGATCGCTTATACACCCGGCTGGGCGCGCAACTCTCGGCTCGACGCATAAGAAGATTAATAATTGGTCTTCGTAATTTATGCGCGAGCGTTTGGAATGTAAAAGAAAAAATTTTTCCCAATTATATTTATACGTTATATCGCCGCGGTGTTTCTTAATTCATCGGAATACCTTAACAGTTGGCCATTGCGACTTTATCATCATTCCGCGCTTTATAAAATTTACCGAGGGGTTCAATGATCAATTAAGAGATTGATTTATAGCCGTATTAACGATACTTGTCATCAAAATATTTATACAGCTTCGACGGTTCATACATCCGAACTACTCATTTCGATGAGAGGGGAGGGGGTAAGAAACCAAAAAAAAAACCGAGAAAATTCGACGCCCGCGAAATATTTTTCTGAGGGAATCTCACAATTATTTCGCACTTCGACAGCGGCCGTGAAGTCAATAGCTATTCAGTATCATAAAAGGATCAGCGCCCTCGAGGAGCAGAAGTACGACCTTGAGTACGAGGTGGCTAAGAAGGATTTCGAGGTCATTGTTCAATTAAGGGCGCGGCTAAGCGCAAATATATTTAATATTTATACACACGTATAATTTTACAAAATAATCGTTATATAAATATATATTGCCGTAGGTAGTGCAATTAATGCCCGTATCGCAGCCGACGTAGAAAATATTTAATATAATTATTAATTTTATTATTATATATCTTAATTAATTAATTGAATAGCGCAGATTTTTGAAAGTTATATTATCTTCAGCACTTCTGTCGTCTCACTCTGTCTCTCTCTCTCTCTCTCTCTCTCTCTCTCTCTCTCTATCTGTAGAACATATGTAATATGTGTCCAAACTGATTTTTGACGAAGTGGAAAATTAAAATTTGACTGGAATATGGGGGTTGGGGGATGTCGGTTTAATTTTTACCGCACAGACGTTATTTATATTAAATTTAATTAAATTAAATTTTTCACCTACTTTCCGGAGAGATTGAAAATTTGAGCACGATTCGGCAGTGAATGACAATCCAACAATTTGCAGTAATTTGCGTGGTTCTATGGTTTCAACGAATTCATAATTTTCATTTTTTTCAATTACTTAAATAAATATTTATTTAATTTACTAAAATAAATTATTCGTAACATTTCCTAGTTTATATATACTAAAAAATCTCATATTAACGAGGTTAAGAAGGAAAAAATAAATAAATAACGAATATGTAAAAAGTTTTGAAGTATGAAATAAAAATGTTGTTTGTACAATTGTTAAATATAAATTTATAATCGAATAACGATTCATAACCTCATATCGATCGCACTGAAAATAAATTCTCCCGAAGAACATGGGCCGAGTTAAGCCAAGCTAAGAAAATTCAACGTATATTTTTAGACGTGCTATTTTAAGTATCGAAGCATTGTTGATCACGCATGCGCTCCACGCATTTCTTAGGAATGAATTTTCGGAGCTATGGGTAACAGATTATGAATCAAAATACCGATCAAAAATTTTTATAACCAACGGATAACAACTTCTCTTTTAATTTTTAATTGATAATACAACCTGATTTTTAATATTTTGTTCTGCTCAAACAATTTTTTTACTTATTATTTTATCCCGTTATAAAACTAGAGGTTAAGCACTTTTTAATCTATTCTTAATATATAGCTTAGACAGATTTTAAATTTAACTCTCATACGTACGCAAAATAAATAAATCGTTTAAGTTTCGACAGAATCAGTTAAATTTTAATCTTTTCACTTCAGCTAATATTTAGAGTAATTCTCTCTCTCTCTATCTCTCTCTCTCGCTCTATCTATGTATTTTTCTCTTTCTCTCTTTCGTAGCGCAGTATCGCAAAAAGTATATAATATTAATTCTCGCCGTCCTCGCCCCCTCATTTTTTTTGCAGTATTGCAGTTTCGCAGTATTTCGTAGTAGCGTATCGCAGTATATTAGCCGCACTATATATACATGGCTCATTAATTATTTTCAACCACAAGCGCCGCCTCTTCTAATTTTTTCTTCCCTATTTCTCTGTCTCTCTTTCTTCTCTCTCTCTCTCTCTCTCTCTCTCTCTCTCTTCCTCTCTCTATCTTTCTTTTAGTCCGTTTATCTCGCACCAAACCGCCCAATTCTCTTTCTATATATATATATACACACACTGTACATTTTTCTCTCGATTCAGATGTATCATAACTCATACCTTGTGTATATATATATGTATATATATATATATATATATATATATATATATATATACATATCACGCGTATATGCATATATATTCGAATTCCGCTCGGCGGATGGAAAATTGCTTTCCGTAATTTCTGCGCCGCAAGCCCAACCTGGTATGTACGTAGCGAAACCTTCTTGCAAAATACACTTTTCAATCAATCCGACTCTTTGACATTGTGTATGTCTGCGGTCGTATATATACGAGCTCGCGGGCAGTTGGCGGGCTCCATTATTTAAAAGTGTCGAGTCGTCCAAGCGATAAGAAATGGGAAATAAAGAAACTTTCGAAGCGTGTCCGGGGGGGGGGGGCGAAACGTGCATAAAACCGACCTGCGAAGTCAGAAAATGAATCGGCGCAACGATGGGAAACGGGTGCGTGTACCGAGTGACGGCGGCTGTCGAGGCATCGCATATATATATATATATATATATATATATATATATATATATATGTTTTATATACTATTTTTCCTTTAGATTTTCCGCTGGATCGCTTCGAACTAGGGAGAAAATATAAAAATTCGATTTTTTATGACTTTTCCCCTCTCTATATGAACTCGTTACGAGAGTTCGCTGCGGTTCTTTCTCACTATTATACCGGGTAAAAGTATATTATGGTCCGAGAGCTATATGTAGACATATATATATATATATATATATATATATATTTGTGTACGTATATATATATATATATATATATATATATATATATATATATATATATACATACGTATATGTGCGTGAGACAGGAAAAAATTTCGATCGCGCTCCTTACTTCTACATTCTCCCCCCCCCTCCCCCTCGCCGTGTATATACTCGCTAAACTTTTCTGCTTAGCCCCTTATTTCCGGTTCCGGGATCACGAACGATGCCGGTTTTATTTTTTCCCGCCCTCGGGGCGCAATTTTTCAACGCCAAGCCACTGGGTCAGAGATCTGAGTTGGGTCTTCGATAGGCTACGATAGCGTCACATTTAGGTCGCTTTTTCTAATCGAATAATCCATTGTTATTTATTTCGCATGGAAAATCTATTATGGCATACGCCATAAGTATCTTTGTCTTCATTCGTATCCGCATCCAGTGTTTTTCCTCAAGGTTACATAGGATTATAATACAACAATAAGTACATCCTGTTCTGATGCTAGAACTTTGCCAAAAAAAATTCATTTATATTTCAAAAAAGTCGTCGAAAAATTTTATAAAATCTGTCTAACAGAATTTACGCGAGAATGAACGTTTAATTTCGTCCAAGATATCGAAAATTTTTGCAACTCTGCCTCGAATGATTGAAAGCAGTAAATTAAACGATGATGAGCGCGCGAAGTAATGTTAAGAGGATTACTTTCGCATTTATCTTTCGCATGTAAAGCAATTAAAAAATCAAATGAAAAATTACTTTTGCGGGAGGAGCGAAGTTTTAGTTGATTAGATAAGTTGAAATGCAGCTTATGGAAACTTACTTATTATGTAATGTTTTAAAGGCAGATACTTGTCTAGTTATTTTTAAAAAGATATTTTCAATATGTTGATCCACATGTAAATGCCATGGAATCAATGTGAGAAATCAAAAATTACATAATCCTTACAGTCACAGAGTTTTTTTTCATCGGCCGTATAAAAAATTTTTACGATAATAATAATTTTGTTACGATAATGGGAGGGATGGCGCGCGATACCATACGATTTTTCCTCGGTAAATATCAACTGCTCTCCGGGCCAGAGCCATACTGTGCACCGGCAATATTGCGCGTTCGCACCTACCTAAAACTATATATATATATATATATATATATATATATATATATATATATATATATATATATATACGTACATATAACTCAGAGTCGTGAAAAATCTGGTCGACGCACTCGAGGTGGGAATGGGGAGCGTAGGAGGTCTGGTAATCGCCCTCGCTCAGTCGCGCGAGGGGCGTGGGGCGGGGGTGTCGAAATTAAAACGATCGATTATTACGACACGCGAACGGTGCCCGCTAGTAATATCGGGATTGCCCTCGAATGCGTGAACTTGGAGATTTTTATCGGAATGTTATGGAAAATTGAAATATATATGTATTTAAGTAGCAGCGCGATGATTGGTTCTGATAATTTGTTTGGTCCGAGATGGTATGAGTTGACAATTTTTTTTAAAATCGTCAGTAAATGATAGACTACTTTATTTCTTGCTCATGTATCCTTGGATCAGAGTTTTTGTTTCGTCTTAGAGTTAGTAATAGACACTTCTTAATGATCTATAATCGATCTATGTTTTAACAGAAAGAAATTTTTTTTATTTGTATTTATGAAAAAATGTCGTTTTTTATGTACAAAATTTAAATACATAATTATTTTGGGGGTGATAATGGATCTACAGCTCATGTAGTTGCTTACGATGTACAGAGTCATTTCTTAATGTTTGACAGATATGCCTAGTGTATAGTCTAATAATAATCGATAGCTATTCCTTGTAAATAGTAGTTATTTCTATGAAATATTGCTTACATTTACGACAATGTGGATTAGCATAGGAATTGAAAAAAAAATTTTTTTTTCATCTTTTGTCCATATCAGAAATTCGAGCGATCGATATTTGATTTTAAGACATATTTTCTTCTTTTTTTGTCTGAGTAGATAAACTTTTTAGTAATGCAAGATCACTACTTATTTTTCCACATATACACGGCACTTTCATAGAAAAACAATTATAAACTAACTATTGCAATGCCAATACTTACAAATCCATTATTTGAAACAAAACAGTCAGAAAATTTTTAATGAATTAAATATTGTTCAAACCTCTACGGTTATTCACACTTTATACATTTAAAACAATAAATGTCTGTTTAAATGCATACACAGCACTCACACAGATAAAAACCAAAAAAAAGGCCGTATTAACACCAACACGGCCGCACCGTGACACAATCGAGGTATAGCAAATCTATAACTTTACCGTCAAATTTTTGTTCGTGAATTTTTATTTTTTTTAGCCGAGCTCCAGACGATTTGTTCGTCCTACTGGCAAAGAATGTATGATCTCGAGGGCGATAAGTTTGACCTTGAACGGAAAAGTAGATTGAAAGATTTCGAGGTAACTAACCGTCGTCCGCAATATCAATGGACAAAAGCATTAAATATATTTTTATATATACAATACCAGAATATCAGTGAAACCTCAGACTGACCACCCCATGCATTCCGAATTTTTTTTTTCTTCTTGTCTCTTTCTTTCTTTCCCAATGAAATTACAATAAAACAGCTGGATTTGTGCAAGAGCTAAGCTTTCATATTCATTTTATCGCGACACAGTCTATACAATATTTTATCATATAATATACTTGGCGCAAAGTTCTAATTTTTCGCCACGCGTGCTTTTGCTGTTTCTTTTTTTTTCAGTGTCCGTCGATTTCGAATGACCGAAGAATCGCGAGTGGCGTTGAGATTTAAAAAAAAAAATTAATTTTAAAAGGTCGACGATTACGTTCGTGTTTACGAGTAAATAAATAAATCAATACAATGAAAATGACGAAATGGCAAAGTGAATGTGAAGCAGGTTTTTTTTTTCGCGCACGAACGGAGCTATGCCACAAATGTGTTGTGAAAGGGTAATAGCTCCGTTCGGTCGACAAAAAAAAAACTGCCAATTGCACATCTTGTTGTAAAAAAAAGGAAAACAATACACGAGCCCTTGTGTAACCACGGGATTGACAATTTTATTTTGATAAAAACATTTTTTTTCTTGTTAACTTTGATTTCTATTTATTTTTGGTTCAATTTCCAAATCCCTCGTTTTCGTTTTATGTTTACATCGATTAATTATATGTTGAATTTCTAGTAATTTCATGTTTCTTGTATACTTTCTTCCACTTTAAATTACTTTTTATACCTCTTTTTCGTTTTCCAATTTTCTTTGATTACTTTTACGTTGTTCTTTTCTTCCAACAATCCGTTATTACTATTTTATGTTTTTCAATTTATGTTACACTTTACTATTTTTGTTTTAAATATATATATATTTATATTCCATTTTAACCGAGTTCGCCAGTAGTTTATAGTAGCCGATGTTACGATCAATGTAACCCTAATTCCAAGTTTTCTTTTGAATTCCGTTTAACTGCAATTCACCGGTGCAAATGCATTTTTTTTTTAATTTTTGAAGAAAAAAAAAACATAAATCGCAGTCTACTAAGCTCCAAAAGCGCACGAAAAACCGCCCACCCCCCAGACCCCCGTATCCCCCCCATTTTTTCTACCGCCCACCCCCCAAATTCAAAAGAGAGATATTTCATAGCAAACCGCGATTTCTTTTTTACTCGACAATTTTTACATACGAAATTTTTGCTTATTTTTGTTGTTCGTAATTTTTGTATAACACAATTATCGAGCATCAATGTACTGTGGAATATGCAAAGTTTATTTTTTCTTTTCTTTCGATTTCATTGCGACTGGATTAGAAATAAATTTGCCGCATACATGTATATGTAACAAATTTTTTTTGTTCCTCCTGCAATGTTATCGACAGGAATTGGATCGAGTATATTTTGGCCCCAAGGCCGACTGATTTACATAGATCTAAAAAATTTTTTATAAATAGCAGAAAGAAAATGAAATATTTTTAAAATGATACCAAATAAAAGAGAACATAAAATAAAATGAAAGTCAAAGAAAAACAGAAATGCTTAGTCTGGTCTCTCTCCATATTCTTTGTAGCCGAATTGAAGCGGATTTGCACAGCGTATCATGAGCGCGTCTACATTTGTGAGGGTCAGAAGTGGGATTTGGAGCGTGAAGTTCGGAAAAGGGACTATGAGGTATTATTCACAAAAACCAAGCAACGTGCATAATTGATAACGAAACTAAAAAAAAAATTTTTTTTTTTTTGAAAAAAACCAAAAAAATTTTTTTAAACATATTAAGGGTTTTTTTAAGCAAATATACTAGGTTTTTTGCTCTCGTTACATCAAAACCAAAATTCCCTTTATCTCTCTCTCTATCTGTCTCACTATCTTTCATTTCTCTCTCTCTCTCTTACCTCTTTCTTTCTCTCTTTAAAAGCTACGCGGAGAGAATGTGCCAGCCTGAGTAACAAGTCCCAACAAACCTTTGACAAATTTTGGAAACTTTGGCAAACTATCCCGCTCGCTCATTATTCCATATATAAGACATTGTACAGTACATATTATATATATCATTAGGTGTTTAGCACGCACGCACGCACGCACGCCAACCACGCACGCACGTACAAACATACTTAATACACGTGTACAGAGTTTGTTAAACGAAAAAGAAAAAAAAAATTATTCCATCCCTCCATCTTGACGGAACTGCTTTATACATACTCGCTCTTTAAGCTGTTTGCGACTCAGTTTGATACCTTGTGTATATATTTCGTAGCCGTTGAATTCTCTCCGTGTACATTGAGAAATAATAATAATAATTATAGAAATTGTTTTTATTAATATTATTATGATTTTTCAAAAATTGAATTATCCCATATATATATAGCGAGGAGAGGTCACGAGCTAAACCTTCTCTCCCCGTACCAGATTTTCTCATCCATTCTATTTTATCCGTATTAACCTCTCGAGTTTTTATTTTTTTGATCGACGTACAAACGTGTTACTAAAAATTCATCCCAATTTACTGATTCGATAAGATCGGAGGTACCGAAAATGAAAGTTCATCGAAAAAATTTTGATTGTTCATTGAAAAAGTTATACAGCGCTCGACCTAAGAGTGCGGGAACGAGGAATTTAATGTCCATCCATAAGTTTGTCGAATTTTCTTTTTTTTTTGGAAATGTAGAAATTACGCGCTATAAACTTGGTCAGTCCTGATATTGACGCGCGATGTTTTTCTTTTTGTAATAAGTTTTTGTTAAAAAAAAAAAAAAACTCGATAATAGTAATGCTCGACTAGCCGACGCGACTGCAATTCTCATTGCAATAACTTTCTCAGGAATTATATGAAGTGCCGTTACTTGTAATTTATTTTTCTAAGTTGTGGTTCTTGGTGCTCCAATTAATTTTACTTTTTCTTTGCATTTTTTACAATTCATATCTCCCCCCCTCCATTTTTTAATCTCTCTTTTTCTCATTCTCTATTCTTTTATGCACAACCTTTATTATTATTATTTTTTTTTAAATATTCATCTTAATTTTGCGATTTTCATTATTTTCATTACATCATGTTTTATTTTGCATATTTTTTTCTACTTTTCTCCCTTCATTTTTTTCTTTTCGTATGTTCTCTACTTTCTGTATCGCAGCACGGCATTATCACATTCAGCTTTTTACTAACTTAATTATGAAAAAAAAAAACGACGGCGATGATCCGTGAAATTAAATAATATCGCGCTGAGATATTTCTTTGTATGCAGTCAGGGCTGGGCAAGCTTATAGTTGAATTTCCGTGCCCTTGGTAGTGACAGAACTATAAAAATAGTTAATTTATAGATAATTCGCTTAGTATTGCCTATGCAAACATAAATTTTATCGACTTTAACATTTCGTACAGTCGATTTGGAATTTTCTCATTTTAAGTATACATTCCGCCTTATAATGATACTTGACCAGAAATTTACTCAATCTAAGAAGTCAAAAATTCCAACAAAAGTAGAAATGAAACTCAGACTTTGACTTCAATGCTAACTTTGTCGCACTATCAGCGCTATTGACCATCGAAGCTTAGTAATAATGTTCGAAGAAAAAAAAATCTAGAAAACATATTTTCGGTTACGAGGATCAACCACTTATTTATTTATAGACGTGCAACGTGTGTGTATGCGGTGCAAAATCACAATTCGCAAATGTACCATGCCAAATAGTTTTCCTTAATTTTTCTCGTCACTCTCTGCCAAATCCAAGTAGTAAAGTCACTTTCGAGAAATATTTACATGCTTATTTTGCTTTACGTCCGCATTATTGGCTAACATTCGCATGGCTGCTGAATTTGGATTAATGCTTGTCGAAATTCTGTAAATATACCTGAGATTGTAAAATTTTTCGTGAACACAGCGAATTCGAATCATAAAGTTAAATTGGCACGTATACTTATATATCTAACCCCATTGCGCATGGCGAGTCCGGGTAACGAGGCTTGTGTACTATTAGACGATGCCGATTATTGCGCTTGCGTCACTTGCAACTAAATATAGGGCACAAAACTGCACAAAACGTATTTACAAAGTATGGCACTTCATATATATTCGTTGCTGAGGCGGACTCAAATTGCTTGTGACGATGTTGATCACTGGAAGGAATGAGACGCTCTTAGAGCGAAACCGATGTGTCGCTCAACGCAGAGCTTATAAGCTCCCGAATCTATGGACCTAAAATTTTCAAAGATATAGCGATCTATACGTGAAGTTGGCCATAAATAACACAGGGCAACAAAAATCATTCTGAAGCACTAAAATTATACTTTTCGGAACGAATTTGATCCACTGAGTAAGAATCTGGTCTCAGAGTTGATCTATCTGGTTAGTCCTTTCAGTTTTCGTAATCTGTACAAGTGTAAGAAAAAAAAACGATGCTTATGAGCTACATTTGAGGTTACGTAGCATGAGCAATAAATTTTTTCGATAAAACTACAAATAGATCAGTATAGTAAAATTCTTGCCACTTTACGTCGGTTAGTTCGTTTAAGTAGTTGATTTTTCGTTGAGATATTGCATTTGGAAAGTTTCATGGTTTTCAATCATCTGTAGTGTTTACAGACTCATAGTCTACTTTTCGTCTATTATATGAATGATAACTATTTGAAAATACAATATTGTAGCGAAAAAACAGATGTTTATGTAAAAATAACGGTATTTGAATGGGCAAGAGTTACTATATGCTTGAATTATCTCTTTGTGTTTTTTTTGCGAAACAATTTATTTGTATTGTTAAATAACCTCAACTAGAATTTCGAGGTTAGATTCGTTCTCGAACGAATCAAAGTCTTCCCAAAAAGTACAGCCTCGTCTCTGGGTAGAAGTATTAATAAAAATTTTGTTGGCCTGTGCAATTTTTCGCCATATATAAGAATCTAGACGGTATTCCAATTATTAGCTGATGGTCGAATTACACGACCCATCTGTCTGTGTCGATAAAATCATCATGCACGCGAAAAATGCACTTAAGGCTCTCACAAAATTGGACGCACAAAAATTCGTCGTTTTGAAGATCACAGTCGATAAATATACAAGTCTACGTGTATGTGTAATTTATTCGCGATAAAAAAGAAGTGCCATGCTGTGAAATTCTCTGTTCTCTGTGTATGGGACCGTTTGAGACGCGGCCTGGCTCGCGCGTATACGGATTTTACGAAGGTTCTCTCCGCCATTACGAATATTCGGCGAATTATATTTTTTTTAAATTAAATTCACGAACCACGTGCTCGTTTCGTTCGGTTTCCTGAATTTTCGAACCTTTTGAAGAAAAAACATAAAAAGAAAAACTGTAAATTGGAGAGCTGCGAGTAACGCGATGATGATGGACCGCGCAATCCAAAGTAAAACAAGCATTAAAGTTTCTATACGAACCCCTTTTTTCCTCATTAACTTTTATTGCAATACGAATATCCAGGATTATAAAATGTCATGAGGATAAATATAAGACCCGCGATCGCTGACTCTGTTATACGCTTGCAAGGAAAACTTTCGAGCGATTATCCAATCTAAAGCCGATTTTGCACCGATTCGCACGTTACCGTTATTTACTTATTTATTTATTTATTTATTTATTTTTATCAATCTCTGTTTTCATGTTTTTCATTAACCGGTCTGATATCCCAGAACAAAAAAAAACCAATGAAACAAATAAAGCCACTCTGATCCCTTTCAGATTCAAGCGAGACAAAAATCAAAATCAAAAACAAAAATCTCGTTCTATCTCGTCGAAATCATTAAAAATATCCGTGTGTATTCAATATAGTGTCGTAAAGCTATAGAGAATTTTTCATGCATTATATATAACTGAATAAATGAACATAGCCAAACCTCGTTATCTATTTAAAAAAACAAAAATATTTTAGCAAAAAAAAAACTCGCTGTATCGAAAGGATCGCATTTCTGTATGTTTTCATTATTCGATGACGATTACGATTCTTTGGATTGATGAATAGATCTTAAAGGATCGTTTTACGGAACTTTTGCTAGTGCAAAAATAACGATGAGAAACAAAAAACGTATCGAAAAATGAAAACGATACCCCCCGAGTGATATTTGCAACCCAATTTTTGCAATTTATAGAGCTGATCACGACCAGCTGTTTTCACCCTCTGTCTCTCACTTTCTCTCTCTCTGTCTTTTTCTCTCGATTGATCATCCGATTTTTCGCGGGAAATCATTTGGCACTGTCTTACATCCCCCTATCCCCCCTGTACGTCATTGCCAGTCACGTGTCGACTTACCCTCAGGTGTGAACCCCTCGCTGCACTTTGATCTCACTCTTTTTTTCCCTCCCCCTATATCGCTCTCTCCCCCACCCATAAATAATTATGTAAGATAATTATTAATTCCTGAAAACATAGAGCCGATTACATTGAAAGCTGCTCGTCATGCAATCATGTATAATTCTCGAAAACGGCTATTAGATCGTTGATTTCGTCTGTGTAATCGGTTCTAGACTAATTTTGTACAGTCTTAATAAAAAATTGCCCAGTCAACCACACCCCTAGCCCTTTCTGTCTTTCCCCTGCATTTACTGAGGACCCTGTATATTATACCTTGTGACTTTCACGGAAAATCGTTTATTTCCGAGCATGGAAAATTGTTGGAGTTCCCCTATGTATATTATATTTCATCCATTATATCTCTCTCACACACTCTTTCTTTCTTTCATTCTGTTTTTTCCTCCTTACACAGTCAATACGCTGATATCCGAAATCCGTTGGATATGAAACAAAGTGGCGAATTATCTGACACCTTTTGCTCTACCCTCCCCACCCCAAACAATGTTAACGTAGTATGTGTATGCATCTTTTCGAGAATATAGAAAAATAAAAGAAAAACGAAAAATTTCTGATCCCATTTATATGTTTCTTGTTTTTTTATTATGATGGATTGCGTTTTAGAATACTTGTATATAGAAAACATCTGAGAACATCCAATTGTACGGACTTTTCATCAACGAGGCGTTGATCGTTACTATTATGATTAATTTTTTTTTATATCTGTTTTAATATTGACTATAGTGAACTAATACAGCCAACATTAAGATATTAGTTCGTTTAGCATCCATTTACGTGTAGAAATTTTTCTGTAAGAATCACCATGGTTTCTTGCTGTGCTTAGGTCTATTTATTACACCGTTTGTAATATTAAACAATGTATATATACATATTATGAGTATCCTTCACCGTCACGTTCTCCCACATGTAAATCTTACTCCGTTACTAAAAAGCTTCACTTAGATCTCATTTTCATATTCCTGTTAAATAAAAAAACCTCTTGTCGCATTACCTTCTTAACATCTCGAAGCAAAAGCAATTTCGAGTGACGCTTGTTCGTGACATTCTCCATGCGCAGTATTATAGAAAAACTGCTTTTTATTGTGCTTTCATCGAATTTTTCGTACTAACAGTGTGCTATTTTCTGGTATTTCTAGTTTTATAATGGCAACCTTGTGGACTAATCATACAAACATAAATTAATATAACATTATATTTTACATCCAATGCAATTTTGCTTACGCAATTTTAGTGAAATACATAATGCCTGCGAGATTTTTTTCCTCAAATTTTACCCCAAAAAGTCAATCTTTTTTGCATTTTAGTACATATATTTATACATATTGTAAATAATTATAGTAACTTTTTTTCAACCTTATTTGTGCTATTAAAAATTCCGTAAACGTTAGTGTTAAAACATTGGATTTGTTGTAAATTTAAAATTTTCAATGAAATTTCGTTAACCTTTCAATTATCCCATCAGCTTTAAAAAAAAACTTTAGAGTGCTTCGCTGGCAAGTATTGTTTGTTCGAGCTTCTTAATAATACATGTTTCTTCATTTACACAGATCGCGGACTTAAACAGTCAAGTCAACGACCTCCGAGGAAAATTGTAAGTGTGATTCATTTTATAGAATACGAATAATTAACAATTATGATAGTTCAACTATGGCGAGCTACGATATTTTAGATAATACCATAACGTTAAAATACAAGTTAGTTTTATAATTTTGCAATGTTGCATATGGCTGAACTATGATAATTAAAGGACCAATAATAACCACGTTGTTCACTCCTAATGTAAAGATCTGTTATTTTAACATTTTGAAATTGTCTTGTACAGAGTGTTTGAAAAGTAATTAGATACATTAAGAACATCAGCATAAATTTGGAAAAATTGTGTTAAAAGGTGATATGTATTTTGGGCTGTGCTACAGAAGCTCTATCCCAATTGGTGGAATATCTTCATGGGAATTCCAATGGGATTGAAAGCTTAAGCAAATTTGTTCGCTAAGTAAGAAATAAAAGTTTAGATATATATTCTTTAATCAGATAAATCTGTTTTGGAAATCCAATCGCGCGAATCTTAATCGGATATCTTTGCCCGATTGTTTTTCAAATCGATCATCATTCCTATAGTTGAGCACTTATACAAATGAGAAAGATATGGCCGATAATACTTCCGTCCAGTTCCAAACGACAATAGGAGGCAACGGATAACCGTCGCTGTTTTCTATTTTTATCGATTATGTAAAATATCTTCGTTTATCGTCACAATTCCCATAATTACGAAAGACAAGCAGTTTAAAGATCTTGGTATTAGATGATAACAATTTACTCAATAACGTGAAAAGTATGCGGAGCCACCCAAAATTCATATTACTTTTGTTAATTAATTTATTGTCTAATTAATTTTACGCGCTTTTTAGACACCCTTTATAAGTTCACTTATATATTTTAAACCCGATTATTAATCATATAATTCCTTACTTGCAATTATTTTTTATATATACAATAAAGTTAATTGATCCCACGTATATTAAGCTAATTATATCTAAATCATAATATAATGTCCACTTCGACAGTTTTCTATTAATAAACTTAATCTTCCTTGCTCGTGCGGCTCGCAACTCCGAATGAAGAGTCGACAATCAAAAATACGTCGAAGCAAAAATTCACGGGCCCGTGCTTTGCATTTATGTTTTTTTATAATTCTCTGCCCTCTTGCCTCCCCCCCTTCGCCAATCCTCTCGCCGCACCGTACTAATACGTACAATTCTGCGCAGCATGAAGCCAACCCTGAAGAAGGTCTCCAAGTATGAGAACAAGTTCGCCAAGTTGCAGAAGAAGGCGGCCGAGTTCAACTTCCGTAATCAGCTCAAGCAGGTCAAGAAGAAGGAATTCACCCTCGAGGAAGAGGACAAGGAGGTAAGGACGAAGTCATTTTTCTTCCCCCATCCCACCGACCGCGTTCGTGTATACGATCGGCGATACTCTACTGAAGTGTCAGTACGATGACGTATCATTGAGGCGGATCATAGGCTCTCCAGATATGCCTTTGACTTCCCACGCGGATTTTCGTTCTCGCGCACACGAATGGAAACGATTTACGCGCAGAGATTCGAGAATGCCCAAACGGCGAGGCTGAAAAAGATAATATTCGTTCCAATTTCACAAGGCGGGTTAAAAGCTTCTTTTTCCAAATCCCTATAAAGTTCGTCATGTTTACTTTCCATTTATTCGTAATTTCACTGCGAGCACGTCGTTACGTTATATGAAAAAAAAAGATATTTTTGTTTTTGTACATTTCACAACTACACAATTTGAAAACATTCGCACACTTCGAAGTATATTTCTAAGTTGAGGACAGAAATGGAATCCACTGCGACTCAGATAGTCTTCCATACGTCCGTCTGGAATTAAAAAGACTTTTTTACAAAATACCATAAGTGACGATATTTTTTTTTTCTCATTGATATTTTGTTATTCAATGTTTGATCAATATATATGTTGTTACGTCTATCAGCCTCGTTAACGAATAAACAACAACCCAATGAAATAACATTGTAATTTGCCACTTTTGTACAAGGCAGACCATGAATTTTGTTAACAAGGCTGGCGCATTTCATATATAGAAATGAAAACAAGTAGTTATTAGACCCTAGTTGACTAGGCAATGTGTTGTTCTATCCACAGCCCAAGAAGTCCGAGAAGGCAGAATGGCAGACGAAGAAGTAGAGATTGCGATACAAAAACAGCCTCAGATCATAAAGCTAAAATATAATTTAATGAAAGTTTATAAAAAAATAAAACAGAAAAAAAGGCCCCCTTTATATAAAAAAAAAGATTGATCGCGCCGCGTGATTATATATATATATATATATATATATATATATATATATATATATATATATGTATAAAGATTAGCATATCGTTAAGTCTTGTACAATGTTTGTGTAAGTGTCAAGCTCTTGGGGCTTTATACGTACTTCTCGTCACAGTCAAAATCGGCATCGTGCTCTCGAAATTTTTTGTTACTCCGTTTTTTCTTCTTCCAACAAGAAACCCCCCTCGCCCCGAGATCGGTTGGCGCGAACAAACCAGCGTAATATTAATAATATCCGGTGCTCGTTTTCTTTTCTTTTTTAATTCATTTGACAATCTTGATGTAAATCATGCTACTATAATGATAAAGAATTTAACAATAAATCTCCATCAGATGTACTATTGGATTTTGTTGTTGTTGTTGTTAATTATTGTACATTTACCTTCTTTATCTTCTGCACGCGCGGGTAAAACATGATTTTTGCCGAATTCGCGATCGACGATGAGAGGCGACATTTTTTTACACGTTCGGTCTTTTTTCGCTTTTTGACTGAGGACGATTATTTTTAGCATTTTTCTTTTTAGGATTTTTTCCCTTCGTTTACATGCCAGTCTGCCAGGATTTTTGAAAAATGAATTACACATTTTTTTGTCATTTTTGAGAGCAGCATTTTTTGTGGATCGTTTTATATTTTTGTCTTTTTGATTGCCTCTATGTGACGTCTGTGGCTTACTTGTCCATCAACGACTTTTTTTTCACTGAGTCGAGAAATCCGCGATAAATTTTGTGTTTTGTTTTTATGTCTCTCAGCAGAATTACACAAACGATTGCTGATAAAATTTTTTTCGTTTTTTTCCCTCTTTTTTAATATATTGCGATTTTTTTGTATTTTCTTTTTTAAAAAAAAATAATAAAGAAACAAAAAAACAACGATAACAAAAATTCTAACTGGTCCCAAGAATCATTAAAACGTAACTCCTTCTCCTCACTTTCTAATATGACAAATTGAAGAAAGGCTAATTTTGTCTAATTGTAATGTTTATCAATCGTGTGTATAAGACCACTATTTACATACTGAAAGACAAAAAAAAACATAAAAAATAAATGAAGCGCCCGAACAAAGGTGAGGATTCACTATGCATTGTATTGCGCTATTTACTTGTCTTCGCGCGCCTCCGAACAAATAATTAATAACCAAGAAGCGCTTAAAGCTCGCTCTCGCTTCCTTTTTCTACGTACTTTTATATTATTTTCTATATATATTTATTGATCTTCTTCCATTCTCTCTGTGTCTTTATCTCTATTATAATACTTTCAGTACAACTTCTCGTTTATACATGCATCTTTTTACTTTCGCAATCGTTTCTTATTTTTTCATTTGCTCTTTCTTTCTATTAGCTGTTTCGTCGCGTGTGTGGATAATTTTGTGACTGACATAATGAAGTTTCAAAACAAAATTAATAAATAAACAGTAATACCGGCAAAAGCCCAACTGGATTAAGTAAAAAAAGTGTGCGTGACCAAAAATAAACTTCAGTTTGGTTTTTTCTTTTTTTAGTCGCGTGTCACGCACCAGTGTCAATTCAACACACATTATGCGGCTGTTAAGCTTTTCTATATATATATATATGCTCAAAAAAAAATTTTTCTCGCTGTGTGTGGTATGCGTCTGAATACATTTATAATAAGTTTTTTTTTAGTCTGGATGAAAAATTTAAATTAGAAATCAGCCGGTATTATAAATATTTAATTTTTTTATTCTCGTTATTAAAACACCCAATGGCTAATAGGCCTACGATTAAAAATCATAATAAGCAAATTTAAATATTGTGAGTTCTCATGTTATGAAATAAATCTACTGGATTAATACATTAACTAGTTTAATATGCACATATAACTATTATCTATATTTATAAAATGAAGAAAATATCTTAAAGTGTATTCATACTAACGTAATTCACTTTTTTTTAAAATCTGCTAATGTACAATTAAAAATGATTAATTGATATGTCTAAATATCACTGATGATTTTAGCAGCTTTGTAAAATGAAATAAAGCAAAAAAATGTCTCTGCTCTACGTCTTAATTTGACTAATCTTGCTTAATGTTTGCAGAATGCATCGAAAGATAAGGTAAAAACCTACAGCACACTGAAAGAGTTTTTAGATCAGAACATAAATATCGGCTGTTGCTAATATTACATGATTATAGGCGATAATTTACGCTTTTGATAGCAAGGCTTGAACGCTTACAATTACACATATAATGGCTTTTGTCTTTCTTTATTGCAGTTTCTCTTAGAACAAGTAGAAAATAGTCTATGTATATGCAAATCACGTAGATCTGCAGGCTTACTTTTGTATTGATTGTTATTTGTCCATTTTACGTACATTATCGGACTATTGGTATAATCGATAACGACGCAAATAATGAACCACAAATAAGAGAAAGGGGCGGATAAAATCAACCAATGCCCCGGGTCCCCCGCAAAATCCGTCGAGCAGAATTCCAATTTAATTTAAATGCTATACATTCCGGAGCGAAGCTCCACTTCCTGCTTCTCGCCCTCCCCCTCCTCTGTTCCCCGTCCCCTCGACTACTATAGATCCTTGTCTCTTAAATTGCGCGCCCTCTGTATATATCACTGCCTCCCTCGTTCGTCGACCGCGCACACTAACCTGCCCGCGTCGGCAGCCCGTGCGAGGAACGGGACGAAAATCAATAAGTCAGAAATATATTCGGAATTGGCAACAATGGGCAAAATTGAAATTTTATTGACCGAGGCTAAAGCCCGTTTCTCCCCTTCCCCTCTCTCCACCTGATTGAAAATCCCGCTCGAATGCTTTATTTCGCCAGAGTGAATCGTTCCCGTCGACGAGTCCTCGCGTTGTCCGGCCAGACGCCGACCTGTTCCACTTGTTTTTCTTGCGCACACCTCATAACGCTGCTCTCACCAAGCCTATTGTACAAAAATACTCATAATAATAATAATCAGATAAATTGATACGAACTGTTTAAACAAAAACCGACAATTAGAACGCAATAATAATAATAATAATAATAATAATAATCGACTATCGTTGAGACGTACTAATGCTCGTTTTGTCTTGTATCTTTTTAGAAGAAGCCCGAGTGGTCGAAGAAGGGAGAGGAGAAGAAGGTAAAGGAGGAGGAGGCTGCGGTTGAGGCATGAGAACCGCCCCCCGCATTATGACCCGAAACCACAGTGTACACCTACGTTTCCACGTACCGTTCAAACAGCTCCGATTTAAAAAAAAAAAAAAAAAAAACAAGCACGAAATAGCAAATCAAAAACGAAACAGCAACAATCAAAAATCGACGACGCTGGACGCGCGATAGTCTTCTCTTGCCCGTTGCACGCAATATATAATTATTTGTCTTACCTTCTCACCGCCCCGCCCCAACCCCCTTTTTGCCTTTGTACAAAGGGACTATCGCCGTTTCTTGATTTTTTCTTTTTTGTTTTCCTGTACAATAATCTGATATACACGTAATACAGTCCCACGCGCACACACGGATAACGAGTAACAGGTCGAAGTGGCTATAGTTTTTTGTGTTTAATTAAATATTTCCCCCCTCCCCCCAAGCCCCTTTTACCCGGTTTAAACGAATTTTTTGTTTCCTCTGGTCCTTGGTTTTTCTTTGGTTATTCTTACGTAAACTATGGCTCGTTTTTTTTGTTTGTTTTTTTTTTTTTTGAAAATGTTTTTTCCAACCTTGAGAGAGACTTGTTTTGCACCTATTTCCCACCGGCGAGATAATCGGATAATATACATATATTTTTTCTTTCTAATACAACCATGAAATTAAAACAAATGAGATTGTGTGTGCATCGAGAGTGCATCAGAGGGAATGATATTTAAGTTTTATTGTAATTTTAAAAGAAATATGAATCGATAATGAACAAAGCTTTGTGTAAATGTTTTCGTCTCTTATTGTGTTTTTATTATATTCTTCTCCTAATAATTATCCTGCACTTTGCCCCTTGACATTTCCTTTTGTATACTTCTTCCTCCGATATTGGTAAGTATAATCTGTTTCCCTAGTGGGTAATAATAATAATAATAATAACAATAACTTTATATATGTTTCAATAGCATTGTTAATTCTTAATACATATTTGATCGATTATTTTATTCGTATATTTCAAAATAATTTGATTTATTTAAAGAAATATAAGTACTGGCCTTTAATTCAAATTCTTAATCACCAGAAGAAAGATAAATATTGATTTACAATTTTACAATTCACTCCAGTACGCACACTGTATGCATGTAATTATTTATAAATACATATAACCGGAGCAGAAACAGATCGAAAGCCTTCCAATATTGAAATGCCTATTTCGATTAAAATATTCATTATTGATGTGGCTTTAATCCAATAAATTTGAATATCAATAAAATGCGATAGGCGATAAAATCGAGCAGTAGAATTTGACAAATTGTGGTGCCCCCACTTGAATGTTCCTATTTTTATTAATTTGCACGTTTGACCTTTTGACCATTGCTCCCGTTAATTTTTTTTTTTTTTTTTTTTTTTTTTTTTTTTTTTTTGAAGATTAAAGCAAGTGATTCTATAAAAAAGTAATAATTCTAAGACAATTCGAAATATAATGAGTCCATATTTTAACTAAATTTTCTAATTCGTTCCATTTAAAAAAAAAAAAATGAAGTATCAAGCACGATATCAAAGTAATATACGAAACTGGAAAACTTTCTAGAGATCTTGTCGTGTATATGCATGCTTAAACAAGCAAAGTTATAACGGTAGAATAGAAGAGAATAGAATAGAATAGAATAGAATAGAATAGACATGGCATTTCAGAAGTAAGATATAATTATGCGAGTTCAAAATACTTATTTGTAGTGAAACTTAACTTCTATATTTACTCCAGAAAGCAGACACTTACTTTTAGTTCTAAGATTTAAAGTTGTGGATATTTAGGTAAGTAGTCTTTCATTCCCTTAGGTAATAGAATCATTTTTAATGCATTCAATAATTTTAATGATTTTAATTTCAAGCGAGTATTTGTTACTTTTTCAGAAATTCGTTACGTATTATTTACGCATTTTTATTACGCAAACATGGGCGAATATTTTTTAAAAATATCATTACAATTTATATCAGGAAATTTAAAGCCTTGTCTAACTAATTAATTTTGACATAATTCGCTTTCTTCTATCACAAAAAGTAATAAGTTTCATTAATTGAATTGAAAGGATCAGTTTTCAATCAATTTTAAATACAACGAATTTTTCAACTACTTATAAGATGATCGATGATATAAGGAAAATATCTGAAAAGCATTGAATGGCGCAATCTCTTAAAAATAAAGTTCAATTTATCATTGATTGTACATGTTGTGGTATCCATAAATAGTAAAAATGACAGTAGCTGAAAAATACAAATTTTTTATTATAAAACCATTGTTAAGAGACAAAGTACATTTATTCGAAACTTTCGTAAATAATAGCCTCTAAAGTCAAATAGACCTTGAAAATAATCGAAATAAATCGAATAAATCGGGCGATTCATCATGCATATCCAATCATTTGCTTTCAAATTGATAAATCGAAAAAAATGATTAACTCGCTAAACACATTTAGAGACATATTTCTGATTTTCGATGCACGCTCGCCTCCTATTTCAAGTTCAGCGCATCTACATTAATCAAAATTAATCCAATCATCTTCTGCAATGAATCCTTATTGATTATTCATTGATTATTTGAGAAAATGACTATACAAGTACAGCTTTTTCCGGTAAGCAGTTAGCAAGAAATTGACGTTGAGAACGGTATTTACTTGTTTCCTAACAAACTGCAAAGTGTACAGTTTTTCTTTACGAGTATCGAACGTGCGGGTTAAGGCGATTCTCTGGATAAACGTTTCGAAAAATTGCAGAATCGGCCACCAATTATCGGAATAATGCCGTTATAATACAATTGTGCCAGCTTATCGTCTCCGTCCATTATATCAACATTAAATAAAAATCGATCGATCGGGAAACATTTATGAAAGTTTACCTAAAAACAGTGACAAATACTTCTTAATAATTTTAATGCGCTTATGGGGCTTAAAAATATCACCGGTTTTGGACTTTAAAATTTTAAATTATACAATTGTTAAAAAAAAGGCATAAATTGCAATGAATATTAGGAAATTTGCTGTCAAGATTATGTACATCCAAATTGATTATTTATCATTAAAGTACGATATAAACTTCTGATAAATATATATATATATATATATATATATATATATATATATATATATATATATATATATATATATATATATGATGAATTATTTGAACCATTCAATTATTTATTTAGTAATCGATCAATTAATAATATCATAAGTTTATGCTTTATTTATTTATCAGAATTTTATATCGTCATTCCTGCTACATTTTATACGATATTGTACCATAAAATTGTTGTACAAGTAATCAAATTTAATGTAAATTTGCTGAAACTCAATATCGCTTTCTTCGTTAAATTTAATGTCCTTTTTTTAACAGTGTTCAACTAAATTAAATTTTTTATAAAAAAAAAAAACGAGGTCGCGCGTTAAAAATTAAATTAACCCG
This sequence comes from Sycobia sp. Sy_11, assembly GCA_018907035.1. NCBI lineage: Eukaryota > Metazoa > Arthropoda > Insecta > Hymenoptera > Epichrysomallidae > Sycobia > Sycobia sp. Sy_11. Next base: position 1,122,811 of record JACCIC010000045.1, on the reverse strand, counting down.
CTGATGACGGTATACGGGGAACTCCGACAAGCGCGGTCCAATTTCCGAGGTATATATGCCAAACGACTAAAATGTCCAATTATAAACTATATATCCGATCGTCAAAAGTGCTTCCCGACCACTTTCACCCCCCTCCCTTCTTTATAAAGTTTCTCTGGGAGCTGAATCAAACGAGCTTCTCTCTCTCTCTCTCTCTCTCTCTCTCTCTCGTTCTCTCCGTAGCTGCTGCGTCCACATAAACAGCTCGCGGGGAAACTCCTATAACTGCGCCGCGGGAGAACGCGCCCGGAAAAACGATGTCAAAGGAGCGAGACTCGCCGAGTTGGCATTCTGCGCCCGATCTTCTGGTTTCGGCGGACCGCGCGCGAGGCGTACAATACCCGCGTCCGACGCAGTCGCGCCGGAAGGGCGATTTAATTGCCGAAAATCCCTCCCCTCACACCTCGCCATTTCGCTCTCGTCCGCGTTCCGCTATCGCAGCCCTAGCGGAGCACGCCTTAACGAGTTTTTTTTTTTTTTTTGCGACAATCCCCGCCTGGCCGGCCTTGATTGCAAAACGCGGTGCCGCGCGATTTTGTCGATGGCGTAGGCGTTGGGGGGGGGGGCAGGCTGCGGGTGCGAAACGATAGCTCTGCACGGCAATGTTCTCACAATAGGACCGTTGCGGCGGCTTCGAGGTAGAATATCGCGCCGCCGTTCGCGTCTTGGTGAACACGCGCATGGATCGCAGCAGGAAAAAAGTTTTTGCATTCTAGGCGGGATAGGTATACACGCTCGCCAGTCACACTGACATACACACATATACACACGCGCGCGCATATATATATATATATATATATATATATATATATATATATATATAAAGGGTGAGGGAGAAACCAGCGTCTAAATTTGGCGCGTTTCCATAGTTTCCGAACTCCGTGAATTAGGCGGGATTAAAATCCCGAACATTGTTCGAGGCTTGTTCGCGCATAAATAATATACAGGAGTCTGCACATAGCGCTTACGCTCGACTTTGCGCGAAACTGATCGGTGTTTAATCATTTGGTTTAAATTAATTGCTGAGCTTCGTGCCGGGAAAATAGCGTCTCTCAACCGATCGAAAGCCAAAGCCGTTGATACGCTAAGAAATAAAGTTGTCGATTGTGTTTATATTTTTATGAGACGTAAGAGATTGGATGCGAAGATACGATGCTTACAGACAATGCAGATTTTATTTAATTTAAAGTTTTTTTTTTTTAATGATTGTGCGAATAACTTTGAAACAAGTGAAAACATTTGCTTAACAGTGATATAAACATTTAAGACTTAAGAGGTTAATTAAAAATTGCAATTTAAAGAACTATAACGTTAAAAGGATAGCTGATTGAAGATTATGCATACAGAAATATAAACGGTTACGAGATTCAGCTTGAAATAAAATTCATAAAAATTTAAGTCTTACAATTGTATATAATGGGTTGGTATATAAACAACAACAACATGTATATAACAAATTAATCCTATTGTTCATAATAGGAGGAGCATTGCTTAAATTTGGCACGGGTTCAACTAACGCGACATCCGGATTAGTGTTTAAAGATGATAAATTTTGTTTTAAACTGTCCATAAAGAATGCAGATGAATGGCACTGCGTTAAATTCAGGGTGTAATAAAACTTGCAGCACATATAAATAACTTAAATAATACAAAAGATGTAGAATTATGTCAATGGAACTGACTAAGATTATCGTTGAAGGCCATTTTAAGGTCAGTTTTTATGTCTCGTATAAAAAAATTCTACTTTTTCATCCGTCGATATAAAAAGCGAAAAATTTTACAGACGCATATGTGGACTTGGATGACAGAAATAATTGATGAATAGTTATAGTGCTGTTACTGTTATATTGTTTGATGGATATAATTGAAGTCGAAGGGTCGCTCGTAGGTGATGTCAGAATATAAAATATCAATCCACCTCGAATAACGTGTTAGGATCACGTTCTCGAAACAAAAAAGAAAAAAAAAACAAGTTTCGACAGAAATTGCTTCAAAAAAGTCCATTGGTTCTTCGGTCATATTTTTAGCTCCTACGGGGACACAACTAGAACGAGCAATAGCGAAGTGGCGAAAATACATAAACAATCATTTCGTAAAATACCCAAGCACTAAGTGTATACGATCCCATTCGGGTATTTGATTGACTTCGATCGATCGGGCACTGCTGCGACTCCCCTGGCTTTTAACGTCGTCTTTCTTGATGCCCATTAGAACATTCGTGTTCGATCATATTGCCATTAGTTAATTGATAGCACGCTATCTGGTAGATTGAGTAACAACAATTGCTGTTTCTTGTATAATGATTCGCTTTAATTCTTTTAAGATTTTTGGTGAAATTTTTGCAGTTGCGAGGATGCATTAAATCTGAACAATGTGCTAAACACTCGATTTCTCCTACGCCACCCCTTCATTGCTTGGGAAAGTATTCAATTAAAAACCTCAAAGATGCCTTCCCAATTCAGTTGCAGTGTCATTTTGTGGAAACTAGATAATCAAAAAATTACTACCCGTTATTCTTCTACGTATTTATTTGATTGAATTTGTGAATATTTTTTCAGAATTTTCAACAGTTAAACGTTCATTAATACAAAAAAAGTGATTGTGCAGTTTATTATTTAAAATACACAAGAAGATGTTTAACTTTTCAATCTTCAAATCCAATGAAGCTATAAATTTGGTATAATATCGAAAATTGTGTCTATATAATATATATATATATATATATATATATATATATATATATATATATATATATCCATTAATGTGAAAAGTAACTTGGTCTAAGAAAACTATACAATAAGGCAAAATTATTATCCTTCTAAATATTTTTCATCGTTTCATCATTCGGCGATCAAGATCGTGAATGGAATTTTGTGATAAAACAACGAGGTTGAAAACGTGGTAATATTAAAGTTCTTTGTACTGGGATACGATTTACGCAATAATGAAATCTCTACTCGTAAAAAATCGATCCTTGGGACTTTTTATCTCATCGATATTTCTAATTGTCGACTAGACACGTCGAGTACCCATGCGCAAGATTCCGTTAAAAAGCTGACGAATTTTTTCTGTCATTCCATCCACTCATCGTAAGAGTAGATATGCATTCTCCTTCGCTTATAGGAACGTTTGTTATTTTTTATACGAAGGTTAAAGATGAACGTCAGTACGAATAAATGATGTCTAGAGAAATTCCTTTTTTAATAACTAAGACGTGTATTCTTGAAAATTATATTATTTAGATATAAAGAATGTTCTTATAATAGCATAAACTTTATAACTTTTATAGGAAGTCTTGGGCTATAATTATTTTTTGTTAAGAATTCAAAAAAAAAAAAAAAATAGAATAATAATAATTTAGGAATTTCTTTGGGCACACCCTACAACTTTTGTATAAACCATTTGCTCTACATAGTAATACAGTTCTCTACAATATTCGGTGTTGCGACTACTGTTGTTTCACCCTGCCTGTTAGCTTTAAAAAATTTAACGCTTACGAATTACATAATAATTCTATTTGAGTTTCCGCTTTCAGTTTTCGTGCTTAAAGCTCATAAGTTTGAAAAATTTTTTAATTATACTTTTAAAACAATTATTCTTCTGGCATAAGTACCGTAACGTTCCTTTGTGAATGAAAGAGCACTTTATAGTTTCTGTTTTAATATATATTTAAAATGGTAAGGGATCTAAATTTTACCAGTTAAGCTTGCTGAATTCTTTCTACTGCTCCCTTTCTTATGCAAATTTTCCAGTTTCAAAGGCAAAATAATACTTCATAAAAATACTTTTCGATAAAATACCATGAATGAATTCAATTATATTTTACATTTCTAGTTTCGTTATATTATTTCGATATATTTTGCTGATCGAATATTTTTTATTTTACATTATACGGAAAATGAATAGGCGATAAAATCGTGAAAATGCTATTTGCAAAATAGAAACATTCAAATGCAAGTTAAAATATATTTATAACGGAAGAAAACGAGCAATGCAGACTGCATGGATGAAACAATCTGTCTCATTGCCATTTTAATGAATTGCACGGCAATGCCGAAAAAAACCAACGAAGCCAAAACCCCCTCCGTCTTTGACAATATTATTAGGGTCGAACTCTTTGCTTAGGAGGAACCCGCAAGCGAGACCACGTCCGAAGCCACCTCAACAGAGCCAACACCGACGCCTCCGATCGAAACGCCAGAGCCACCGCCCGTGGAACCAGAACCAGGTATAATTTCTCCACACAATTGAATGCCAGTCCGTACAGATATATAGACGCAATAAAATTTATCGATCGCCAGAGATATCATTGGCATTCTGTTCGCGAGTGCTGTCTCGAATTAAAGGAATTCCGAATTGCCATGCCATCCAGATTTCGAACTGGAAAATCTGTCAATTGATCGATGGATAATGGTTCCGATGTGCGCGTATATAATTTTTGATTAATTTTACAGATTTTTTTATTATTATAGTTTGTATATTTTGAAACAACATATCTATACTTGTTCTCTCTTGCAAAACACATATACAATTTTATCAATTTTGACCCAAAAAATACGTTAATAATTTATTTTTAACAGAACCAGAGCCGGAACCAGAGCCTGTACCGGAACCGCCAAAAGGTAGTTACGACTTGACTTCCGTCCTTACCATGTAATCTAACGAGAGTCTCGCCCACGTATCTTTCATATAATTTTTTTTTTAATTCATTTCTTGAGCGAGATATAAATTCTCCGCTTCGATTCTTCGTAAGTTAACTGTCTCTGTGAAAAATTCTGTCTATTTTACAAGTAATAATTACCTGTGTGTGTGTTGTTGTTAATGCGTTATTATTTGTACTTTTTATATGTTAAATATATGTGGATTTTTAATTACAATGAAAATATTTTTGTGTCGTTTTTTACGTGTATAAATTTATTTACCTTCGGCAAACTGATATTTATATTTCATTTTTATCAACCGATGTATATTTATTACTCGTTTATCAAATCTCTTTTTCTAAATGAACGTTTAAAAAAAAATGCAATATCATTTTATCAAGATTTAATTGTTGAAATGAAATATACTAGGAAACAGAAAGAAATATTTTTTTCTCTTAAATTTATAAAACATTATTTTGAAACTATACGCTGAAAAATATTGCTATACAATTTAAAAACTTGGTTACGAAATATAATCAAATTCTATATTGATTTTTTTGTTATAAAATGAAAAATATTAATGTGCTGTTTACATCGACGTATCCTTATTTTCAAACATTAACAATTTTTTATAAATGTTTATCTGATTTTATATGTACTTGCATAAAATATGGAATAATAAATGTAAAACATTTTCAGTAAATTATATAATTCAATTATGCGATTATGGTGAAGTTATATGAATTGTATTACTATCAGTTTGCTTATATTAGGATCACATTTTTCACTTAGCAGATATTCAGATAATAATAAAGTAAATTTATGCAAATAACTTTCACAAAGTTGATACAATTGATACTGAAATATGCATATATTAATATGATTGAATAACTGTGTAAGTGTAATAAAACATGTACGTCTGCTCCTAATTATTCTCTTATAATTAATGGAAAATAATTAATTACATGTTCATCGTACTTCTGTTGAAATCCCAATTTATCAAATTGTTATAGAACGACGTCAGAATATGACTTTAATAATCAAAAAATATAATATTATTTTCTAATATTTGTCTTATATACCTATGTCTTAATTCCATGTGAATAAATATTTTTACACTCTATGTTGTCTTAATGTTCTCATTATATTTAATGTTGCCCTATATCCAAAACATGTCAGTAATTTTATTATTATTAGAAATACGGAATGTTATTATTTATCTCATTTAAAATATTAAACCAATATATTTTTCTTAATTATTTTACATCATTTTATTATTGTAGATAAGTTAAAAAACTTATTTGTTGTAAAATATTGTAGAAACAGCTAAAATTTCGTGCGAAAGCCTCCAAATATTTATTCGATGAAATAGTAAAGAAATATTCGAACTTTACTGTTTGATATACATTTATACTTATTGCTTTAACTTAAAGGTAAACGTTTTTGTAAAAAAATTCTTCTTCTGCTTCTTATTATTTGAAAAAAAAATTGATGTATGAAAAGTTTAAGTTCAAATACACAATATTAAATGTAATAGATAAAAAGATAAAAATTTATTTATAATTGTGATAATTAGTTAAAATTTTGAAATATATTCATATACTTAAAAAATGAGCTTTTTAAAGAAAATTTATTTATGAAACTAATTAGTTTAACTTTTCTTATGAAAAAAATTTTTCTTCGTTGTTGTGAATATTAAAATTTATAAATTAAATACTTAATATTATGGGAGATAGAAACATTAACTAAAATTGCAAAGAAATTCACGTACAAAATTATTATTATTGGTCCATTTATGACGAGATATATTTCATTTATAATTATAAATTGTTTACGAAATTTATTTAAATACGAAAAAGATATGCTAAAATGATGGGACTAGATCCCATTGCAATACGATAGTGATTTTATGAATTTACATAATGAATAATGTGAACGTAAAAAAAATGTATTGCACATGCGTAATAATGAGTAATGATCGTCATGGCAAAACGAACAAGAAACTTTAAATAGATAAACGTGAAAAATACATACGCCTGTACTTTTGTATTATATTATTATATTTAGTTTTGTATCTTTATAAAAGGCTCAATTAGGGCTGTCAAACTTATCTGAAAATTTTAAAAAGCAAAACATAACAAACATTATAGTATAAATGATTATTTAATATTATACAATGTTTGTAGGTGCAGTGCCAACATAGTAATTCTCTTCAGTAATCTCATTTATCGGCTTATGATATAAACATATTATTAATAATAGCACGGAAGTATACAAGAGCGCGTAGCCCATACAAAGTAGCATTGCTCGACTGTCACTCATTCGCGAGACCGTTCGCGTATCGAACTTGGCGCGTAATAATAGCATCGATAAAACGAGAAATATAACCGTACCGCCCCCCTATATAAATATACTCTCAAGGGATATATAGTAATGCGGATGAAAATTTAAATTTAAAACGATATGAAATAAGTAAATAAATTCTTAAATAAATGCTGGCAAACCGATCAGTTATCGGAAAGTTAGAATATCGCAACAGTTTGATTTTGATTTCAACTAAATTAATTTTTAGTTCAATCTTTCGACGTTTATTGTTAAAACAGGTTAACAAATAAAAAAGTCGACGATTTTTCAATAACAGAAACAATAACATTTTTCAATTTTCAATAACAGAACAATTCAATAATGATGAATTTTCAATAACAGAACAATTTAATAATGTTTCTCTGTGTGGCTTTTATGAACAGAACTAAAATTATAATAATTTTAAAATTATAAAAAGTAATAATTTTTTATATATTCGAGGTTATGCAAAATTAACGCGTAATTTTTTGTCCTTTTAAAACGAGTAAGAATATTTTAGAGCATTAGCTGTTTTCTTTGTTGTGCCGTTGAGTTTTCTTAAATATCTTTCGTTTGCATCGAGGCATGATAATTAGAAATTGGTATTTTGAGGTTATGAGTTCTTAGTGAATGTGGACTTGGCGTGTCTGAGAGTATACGTAAGGTTCTTTTTTGTTCTTTGAATTGGACTTTGGATTATCGAACCAAAGTGTTATCCTTTTTATAATCTATAATGTTAAAATAATTCAATTCTTGTATTCGGATAGATAAGTGCAATACATTATTTTTGAAATTATCGTATCAGAATAAAATGCAAGATACTCAAACAAGCTTGACGGAATTTGAAATGGAGATGGTTTATGCTTTACATTACTTTTATTGCTAACCTGCTTAGAAGAAAATATCTTGCAATAACCTCAAATATTTTGTAAAACAGTGTTTTTCACTTGATTTCAATCCGTGGATAACACGAGGTGAGCGCTACATATCGGTAAAAAAGGGTAATAGTGATTTTTTAAATCTAATTCAAATACTCCGGATTATTATTAATTAATTCTTGTAACTAACTGTCAGTACCGTATATTTTTCATTATTAATATCACTGTACAAGCCGATACATTGTTTGGCGATCAATTCAGCTGTTCGATAAATGGATAGGGACGCGAAGACGTACTTCTAAATATACATATAATAATTAATTATAGCTGAACTCGTCGTTACGATATAGAATATTGGGCACGACAAATGAATTTCCTCCACTCACGCGATGACATATTAAGCGTGATTTAAATTGCAATCGTTCTTTCAGTTAGGATTATATTACGTCAGTATTATTATTATGTTTTATGCGATAATTTCGCATAATCATCGAACATGTTTTCTGGGCATATATGTTCATTGATTAATTTTTTAATGGTATAATAATTTTTCAAAGCATCAATGCATTTATCACGCATTTTGGGTAACATAACAATCAATAATTATAAAATTTCTTTAAACATTAATAATATAAATAAATGTAACTATACTTGGCAGAAACGAAACTGAATGTTGCCCAAAATCGTAGTGCGTAACGTAACGTATGCTCGATTTCTAAGTTTGTTATATTTTTTAGAAGTTACGTGAACAATTTTTGCATACAAACGAATTGTTCGGCGACTATACGAAATTGTAAATTTTTAAAAAAAATTTTTTAATTACATTAAAATAACTGCAATTAAAAGAAAAATCATAAATAAGTATAATTAAGATTAGTGTAGATAACAATTGAGAGAAGTGCAAGCATGTTTAAAAGCCTCTATACATTACAGCTATTAATAACACTACAATTGTCAAAAAAAGAACGAAAAAAATATATATATATATATCTCGTCTAAAGGAAAAAGAAAACATTGAACTTTATAAGATGCTTGGTGCATAGAAGTAGAAGAAGAAGAACGAAACAAAAAAGATAACAAAGGAGTTCAGGGCTCGAGAACCGCATACCGATCGTGCAAAAGAAAAAAAATTCCACGGGTCGCCGACCTCGGTTATAAAGTCCGCGTACTTCTGACTATCTAATATATATATATATATATATATATATATATATATATATATATATATATATATACCGCTTAATTTATCCCATCCTACCCCTACCCTCTCTCTCGTTCTTTCTCTCTTCCCCTGTGTCACCACCTCTCTCGGGCTTGCATCACGCTTACGTCACCCCTGCCGTGTCTACCCCCCAATCGCCCCCCTCCAAACATTGCACAAGCCGATCGGCGGATCGGCCGTTTTATTCGACGCGGCCCTGCTCTCCTGAGCTCATTCGCCCGTTGATTGCCGCGCGCGATTGTTAACAATCGAGGGGTAGTTAGTGCACCGACTCGTTCGCGTTCTCTATCTCTCTATCTCTCTCTCTCTCTCTCTCTCTCTCTCTCTCTCTCTCTCGCTCCAACTCTCGTCACAGGACGAGGCACTTTTTCTCCCGCGACATTACATCGCGCTAAATTTTTGAAGCTGAGACGTTACCGCGACTGACGCAGCAACATGACGATCACGCTACCTATGCCCGAACCCGAGGATGAGCGTAAGTTCATTTTTTTCGTCAAATTCGTCAAATTCGTCTTTTTTTTCTTTTTTTTTTTTGGTTTTTCCTTTTTCACGCGCATTATCGTGAAAAATGTAATAAATCGCTTATTGGCGCTGCGACAAGATAGAAATGTGTGCTCAACGCGACCAAGTTTACGAGAACGTTCGTTGGTGGTGTCGTTTCGAGGATGAAAAGTAAAAAAAAAAAAATTAATCGGATCGGTCTTTGATTCGGTGATTTTATGCGCGATTCCATGGGAAGGGAGGGGTGGGCGGCGTTTAGAAGTATATTTGTTATCGCATTGAATCGCGATATATATGCGAATTCGCGCAATCGTTGAAATTACAAGATATCTATATTTTCGCGCTAATCTAAAAATCCTGTCGTTGTTCCACTCCTTCTGTCGTAACACGGTGGACCAATTTCTCCCCCATTGTGCGCAAACCAATCTGAATTTTCTCAACGACTGGCGCTCGTCTTTAATCGTTTAATTTTCACTTTACGATGCTATTCGATTGTTACAATTTCACAGAGCCACCACCGCCAAACCCATTGAACGTCCTCAATTTGCTTCTGTCGAAGCTGAAGGCGATGGAGACGACGGATTCCACGGGGGATATTACGGAAGTGGACGTCGAGCTTTGCAACAAAATTTATTATATTCTGAATCCAGGTAAGCACGAACGAAATTTGCCGCATTTATCACATTTTTTACAGTATTTCTTGCTTATACGCGTCATTTATTTTCTTTTTTGGTAGCCAACGCGTTAATTATTAAGCTTCGACTTATTCTCTAATAATTATTAGTCTATTACTGTGAGAATTCATTGTCAAAAGTTCTCTGATCTCTTCGAATAGCTTACTTATGCAATAAAAATATCTTTCGGGTTCTTTTTTTTTCCGGTCGTTGTTGTTTTCAAATTCCTCGCGGCGTACAATGCACGTTTCGCCTCTCGTGCCTCTATTCAAACTTTTTTGTTGCTGTTTTGTGTTCTTGCATACCGCGAGTTACAGCGGTTGCAAGGAACAATGCAGGAACGCGCGCAACTCTTTCGTTAAAGCTATTTTTGCGCGCTCTATAATAGGAGGTAACGATGTTTTGTCAATCATTTGATTGCGCAGTGACAAAAAAATAAATGGCGATGGTCAATTCATCGTGCGTAATAATTGCTTTTGTAATTTTATCGACGTAAACATTGGGTTTAATGCTTTGTTTTATAGCATTTTATCGGTGTTAATAGTTAATAGTAACAAAAACAGCTACAATAAATATTCTGTAAATACCATAAATTGTTTTTGTATAATACTATATTTATTTACATTTAGATAGATTTCTGTTTGTATATCTAAATTTAAATTTTAACTTTGATCTTTAAGGTATCAAATTTTGTTTATGATTACAAGGCTCGAAGAAACTATGACTTTTCGAATATATCACGAATTATTCATATTCAATTATAGATTATTAAATTGTTATTTAAATGTTTATTTATTCACATAGGGTTTATTTTATATATTTTACTTGAATATCAAAGTAATAAAAAAATCGCTTTACAGTTATACTTTGTGATACTTAAGAATTAATAATTAATATTTTAAAACAATTTAAATGATATTCCTGCACTCAAAAAATGTATATTATAGAGTGAATTTTTTTTTGTTTTATAGGAAGTATACTTTAAATTTTGTTAAATTAAGAAAATATCATTAAATTTTCGAGAAAGTGGTTTGAATTAAATGAATATTTTTCGCATTCAGCAAATTTTTGTTTAACATAAAAAATGTTTTACTTACAATAAAAGAAAAGAATATTTAATTGATATTAAAAGTTTTTTTTTGGAAAATTGACAGCAAATTGTTAATAACAATCAAATTTCACATTATACAAATCTACAAATAGTTATATAAATAATAGATTGAAATAAGAGGTGGAAGTAAAATATTCTGAATAATTCAATATTTAAATAATTTATTACCCTCTTGACGGGTATAATATACGATCCATTTTTTTATTAATCATAACTCTTTCATCAGTAATAGAATTTCTAATGATTTAAGAAATTTACGTTCATAATTTAAAGCAAAAATTGATAATTTATGGTTATTATGTAACTTATATTGGTCGAAGAGATCTTTCTACCATAAAATTAATACATGAACAATCATAGAAAATCTATATATTATGCTAAAAATAGCTACATATCAAATTGTAGCTTAGAATATTTATTATCCGTATTATATCGTTAAATTCAATACAGTCACTTATAAGTTAAAGTAATGTATGTTATACTGCAGCATAATATCATTAATTCACTCCATTTTTCAACTCATTTTTATTTTTTGTATTCTCAATAACCACTAAACCTCGTCTCTCCCGCAGCGGCTGCCCCACCGGCTTCCGAGGGCGAGGCCGCGCCAGCGGAGGGTGAGGCGCCAACCGCGACCGAGGGCGACGGGGCGGCGGGCCCGACGGAAGAGGGCGCGCCACCGGCAGAGGGCGCCGAGGGCGCTGCGCCGGCAGAGGGCGAGGCTGCCGCGGAGGGAGCGCCACCAGCGGAGGGCGAGGCGCCCGCGGAGGGAGCCCCCGCGGCGGAGGGCGAGGCGCCCGCGAGCGAGGCTCCACCGGCGGAGCCAGCGCCGGCCGACGAGGCTCCAGCGCCTGTTGTCGAAGGTAATATTATAAACTGTCTCTTGCTTCCCGATTGACTGTTAGCGACGGGATCAATAATAACGATAACAACGATAACAACAACAACAACAACAACAACCATTTTTTGAATCGTTTCGTGTATACTTTAATTGCTGACCCCTTCCCAAGACAATCTATATGTATAATTATAACGCCATTCATAAAAAAACTTATCTATAAAATCATTAATACATTACGATAATCAATAAGTAATAAAATGAAATAGATTTCAAAAAACAAAAACAGATCAGAAGTTACTTTATATATACATTAGTCATAGTGCCAAAAATAAAAAATAAATAAAATAATTGATTTTGCAAATGTAGAATTCACCGTAATGTAAATGTAGCCAGCATTACATAACAAATTATTTTCGTAAAAAGTTTATGGAAGAGTGAGTATAAAATACTTTATATCGGAAGAATAAATAATTTTAATAAATAGTTTTAATTAATAAATAATTTTAATAAATATTTTGTGCACTTACTGTGTCTTACTATACGGAGTCTTTTTCTCGCTTTTTCTATTTGCGCGCGGTATTTTACTGGCATATGCACACTTTTTGATGATGTACGAGGTTATATATCTATATCTATATATCATCATCTTATAATATTCATTACGTGACTATCAGTAATGATTAACTATCATATATTCCATCATTTGAAAAGAAAATTTATACATTTATAAATTAATTTTAAATAAGTTTATTCAATTTTTTCCTAATTCCTTTTACATTATTCTAAAAAACTATTGGATAATAGGACTAGCAAATTTAAAATTCATACAAGTATACATAATTTTCACAACTGCATTGATTTGAATGTATAATGTATTAGCTTATTCGTATTTCACGATTGATTTTGAAAAATTTGATTCTATAGAATTTGCTGTATTAATGTAAATTTTCTCACCATTTTAATAAATATTCCTCGGCTGAAGTAGAGTTCAAATAAAAATAAATTTAAATAGAAAATTATAAATCAATCATATTCAGTTAATATAAATGTAAAAAATATATTTCCTTTATTATATTACGAAAATTTATTTTTAAAAAATCGCTTTTTAAGTATTACGATATTTCTCATTGAAAACTACGAACACGCGTTACTGCACTAACGTGCTACACACATATATATATATTATACTTATTATCTCTTCGAATTCAGCTACAACAGCGCCGTACGAATTTTCTGCTCATTTTCTGTATTTCCATGGTTTATCCGTTATTTCGTTTGATTATTTCCAGGTGACCTGCGGCGAAACTCGCTCGCGCAAAACGTACGAGCGCGCGCTCGCGCGAGATTTCCGATCAAATTTGTAATACCAATCACGCGGTTCATTAGGCTTGCCGGCGCTTAAAAAAAATAATAATAAATAAATGAAATAAAAAAAAAATTAATGAATAACGCGATTCCGCCTCGGTCTATTGTAAATCGCGAGGGTTGAGCGAGAACAGTTGGATTCAAAATTTAGCGAAATATACGTTCGAATATTTATGCGTCTGCATTATGGTAGGCTAAAAAAACGCGAAATAATTGAAGCGTGTCGTGTTTTATTCGGTTTATTACAGTTATTCGTGTTTTATTTTTATTTTAAATGTCTTATTGAGCGATATTCTCAAACAACTCATAAGACGCGTAAAGCAATTTTCCATGTTTTGGTAGTATATATATATTTCGGGAGCGTCTTTAAATTAGGTAAAGGCTGTTGACAGTGTTTTTAGCTTCCTTTTTCCCATATAAGAGGGCATGAGATTTTGAAAATTTCCGTTCCTCTATTACTTATAGCGTATTTAAATCTATAGTACATAAATGAAATTCGTAACAAAAAATGAATAAAATTGTAAATCATTTTTTTAACTTTATATTTATAATGAATAACGTAAATAATATATTGTTCATATGATTAACTGAAATTTATATTAGAATTATTAACTAAGTATGATGATGCCGTTAATACAATCGATCCGAATGACGCAAAATTTCGTCGGAAACTTCGAGCCTTCGTTTATTAGTAAATGCGTTTTGTTACATTTTCATTATTCAACATATATGTCAAAACGTGTAAAGTATAAAAGTACGAGTAATAAAGAGGCCATTTTAATGGAACTTCTTATGTTTTGTTTTATAATTGAAATAAATTCTCGAATGTAATATAACACTGCTTTGCATTTTTAAATTTTGACAATATAAAAAAAAAGACAATTGTCAATCGCAATTATTGCTAGCAAATTCGAAACAGTAAATAATGAAATCAATTTTCCACAGTAATTTTGCATACACTTTTTTTATTTTTTTTTCATTTTCATAGATTACATTCATATTTTGGTACTGTAATGAATTAAATATTATCTGATTTTTACTTGCTTGGACTATAAGTAATTTATTAAAAAATAAAATGTATCTATATGCCGGATGGTCTTTTATTTTAAATATAATAATATGAATTTTATTGAATATAGAATATGGCACTAATTTTTAATTAAAATAAAATTTCACTTCAATTAACCTGTTTATGATATTTCACTTGGCGTCAAACATCCTAGTTTTTTTCAGTTGCACCCTCGTACACGCAATGGATATTTAGTTTCTGATTCATACTGTATTTTCTTATTTCTCTAATATTTACTTAAATGTTAGAAAAAAACTTTCATTTGCAATTCAGTTTATAGATAATAATTATCCGATGTAATAGATCAGAAAACTACTTGAATATCTAAAAAGGGGTAATATCTCTTAAAATTACCAATCGAAAATCGAACAATTGTACTTTTAGTGCGTATAGTTTTTGATTTAGGACACCCACTGTCTCTATAAAATAAGTAAATCAAAATTTAGTTAAATAATCACGAAAAATCATAACTATAAATAAATTAATTATGTAAAAATGTTTTATTTTAAAAAATTCAAGCGACAACTTGGGTTGATTCTTTTTCAAAATGCATATAGTTTTTTTTTTTTTTTACAAAAGGTTTAAGACTGTTCTCTCATGAAATTTGTCAGTAATTGCAGTCGACCTGGAGCCAGATCGTATACAGATTAAAAATGAATTTTATGAAAAATAAAGTTAGAATAATCTTCCATTATATATAAATAAATAAATATATATATATATATATATATATATATATATATATATATACATATATATATATATATATATATATATATACATATATATACATATATATAATATAAACCGCTTCGTTAACGCAACCCGTTACAAGCGAATTCCGAACTACAGTGTATTCAGTTCGCAGGCACGACAGGGCCATAAATTAATAATCGCCCCTTCTTACTTCCAGCCGCGGCGTAATCCCTTCAAGCGTGCTAATAATATGATCGATGGAGGAGGACGAGGAGAAGGAGGAGGACGAGGGGAGGGGAGGCATTTCCACCATTGCACCGCAACACTTTTCCCACTGACGATGCCGCCGAACGCCGCGAGAGGGATCGCGCGCACGGGCGCATCGTACGCACACCAGGCACCTTCATTCGCGCGCGCGCGCGCCCTCGACGGCGCGCGCGCCGCATTATCTTATTCACGCATATGCGCGCCGCAGGAAGGACAGGCACACGCGAGGTCTCGATCACAGACGCAGATGGAGAGGGGGCGAGAGAGGGGGACTGGCAGAGGAGGGAAGGAGGATGCGAGGAGGGCACGGCCGGAGAGGAGCAAAAGATTTCCGATACTCGTCGTTATTGTATATATGTATATGCACATATATATACATATAGACACATGTGTGTTATGACCGCGACGAGGCGCGGTCGTGCATGCAAATTAATCGCCGGAGGGGATCAAGGTGATGATGATGATGATGATGATGATGATAAGAACGATGATAATGACTCAAGATCGTGAGTGCGCATACCACATACAAATCATTATGTAGATTGATTTTCATAAAAAAAGTGACATAATTTTGACAAACTAATAGCCTATGGTCTCTTTTGTTTCGATATCACTTGTACTAGTACTCTCCCGTCACCCGATCCCTTGTCCCCGCCGCGCAGTAAATATTCACAGGTACCGGGCGTAAGGGGTCATTTTCCCCTATTTTAGCAAGCGAGCCACGGTATTTCCGAAGATTTTTGAGGCGCTGAATACAAATCCGTCCTCGGAATCTCTTCCTCGGTTCGGGCTCTCAATTGTCCTAAAATAAATTTGAAAAGGGCAGCTAAAAAATCGTTATGTTTCGACGTAGCACTGAGCTATTTTTTTTCAGAAAAAAAAAATTTCAATTAAGGGCTTCGAAAGCAGTGATTTTTCTCATTCGATTTCTGTTGAATTGCCTCGAATATCTTTATTTCTCACTGCGGTATCGAGTTTTCATATTTTTCTACTTATATTCTTATTTGCAAAACCATAATTTCATAAAAACATAGACTACGTATGTTATACGAATATATATATATATATTATTTTATCCCTCTGGAGATGATAATTTCAGTAGTGCCGAAGGAAAGGATGAATTGCAGTAGTGCCGAGGAAAAAACTGATCTCAGTTTTTTTTATGTATAAATAATAAAAAATAAAACTGGATTCTTAATAATAAGATACAATAATTCGAGATAAAAATAATCTTATTTGTTTTCAAGTGCTCGATTCTGTAACACAAAAGAAAATGAAACAGAAGTCTTATTAATTATTGTTAACTGTTAAATAACTAATAAATTATTATTGCGTCATACGTAATTGTCTTTCGGAGTCGGGAGGTTGGAAAAAAAACGAAGCCCGCTTGTCTTTAACGAAGTTCCACCCAACCAAGATTACCTTTACTAAATAAATTCAAGTATATCCAAAAACAGAGTTAGTTCATTTTTTGAGCTAGAACGTTTTAAAGACTTACATTGACGACAAAATTCCGACGACGGCAATTTGGGATTCAGCGAACCAAAATACTGCTCGAGAATACTGCATTTGCTCGATAATCTCCGATACCTACGTGAATTCCAGTCTCGTCAAATTGACAGCAAAAATTCTCGCGGGAACCGCGGTGTATTTACTTTGGAGTTTTTTTAGAGGTGGAAAATATTGATTCGGGGAAGGGGAAGCGAGATAGAAAAGTGGAAACCGATTTAGCAAATATTCTCTCTTTCTCTCTCTGTTTTCTCGCTTTTTCTCGCGTCGTTTAATGTACTGTTTCCGCGTTTATTTTACAAAAGAGCACGCCATTTTATGAAGAGATGTAGCCGTTGTACGAAACGAGGCGGAAACAAATACATCTGCTATTTTACACGGTGCCCCGTCCCACCTGAAATTCACCAAATAAATCGTCCATGAACTTGGCGTTCTCAACTGCTCGAAAAATAACCTACTTTGCTTCTTGGCGTAGATTTTACCTTCGGCTTGAATTTAAAATCAATGCATTTATTTACTTGTAAATAAAATTGGAAATAATGGAATATTTTTCGGTCTTCCTCGTAAAATGAAACGTTAAATGCTCGGAATTTGAATTATTTTAATGAGCTTGAATGCCAGAAATATTTGCTCCTTTTAAATTCGTATCGTTTTAATTAAAAATTTTTTAATTTAATTGACAATGGATTGATAAATAGGTCTGTTAATGGTTTTAATTGCTTTTGAAGTAATGCTTTAGGAGCGTAATAGAATGATAACAATTCTTCTGATAAAAAGATATTAAAAGTATTTTCGAAAAGTGATCGGGCAATTTTATTAATTCGATAGAGTTTTTCTTCTTTACGCCCACCAGTACTGTTTGATACAAAAGGTTCAGTAAGCAAAGTTGTTGAAAAAAAATTTTCAGACACTTTAACTATATTTATATGGCTGTTCCAACGTACATTTTTTATTTTCTTCACGGTTAATACAAAGTACGTTAAGCATGTAGTAATAAATTGTTCAACGCTCAGTTTCAGGAAAACTAAAACAACTTTTCGAATGCACCATGGAGATCGTGTAGAATAAATTGGTAGAATAATTAATAGCAAATTTAATATTCATTTATAAAAAATTAGACAGCATTTTTGTAAAATATTGATTTTTTTTTCCAAAATATTGATATTTATTTTAAACAACATTATAAACTTACAATTTCCTGTTATTATGAGAAAAATAATTTTTTTTCTATCAAAGCAAAGTAACATTTATTAGAAAAATTGAAAGTTTAGTTAACGGTACAGTTTATTTGCATGGTAAGTATTTTACAAAGTCATTAAATTCAAACAAAACATAATGTTTTAGATTGAAAACTTACAATCTTTAAGAAAAGAACATACAATATTACATACTTTTCACGTTAATGGACGCAGTGACGTGTAATACGACACTGATATCGAAAAATTTATTTGAGAGAGTTGATTCGTGAATATTTTTCTTTCTATACTGTACAGCATACACTTTCATAATATATGATTTAGATCTTCTCTAGTGTATCCGCACTGTTGGAATTTTCGACTACATTTATTCCTGGTAATGACTGTGATAAATTATAATGCCCTGATCTAAATCTGTTGATGCTGGTTATAATGTCTCGGTGTAAAGCATTTTCCCCATACCATGTTTTAGTTTTACTATTACGACAGTTTGAAAAATATACTTTACCTTTGGATTCTTCGGCTGTTAAGATTCTTTAATTTAAGTTTTCGAAGGCATTTAATTTTGCTAACTCTCTGAAATCGGTATAACGGTAGCTTTGTAGGATTTATCGCTGGACTAATTGTTGCCATTTTTGCCTTTCTGTCAACCTCCTCTGGAAATGGATTTTTTAGTCTTCCATTAGTAAAGATAGCAATCGTATTATCCCTTTCAATTATTTTATCTATCATTATATTTGAATTTGTAACTTTTTTGAAAATACGACCGAAATTTAGATTAATATGTATTGCATTGAATAAGGTTATTGGTCAATTTTGGTCAATTTTTAGTACATAGATATTAAATAGTAACTGGCCGAGTACACCGCCTTGCGGGACTCCTTTACTAATAAACCTATAGAAATTAAACGAAAGTTCAGTATAAGCAAGTTTTCGGTATGTCAGGAATTTAAAGAACTTGATTCAGTTTAATGAGCATCCTGGGCTCGAAAGTTAAATTATGAGGATGTCAATTTAGGCATTGCCAAGTGCTGAGCTAACATTTAAAAAAGCAGCTATGTAAGTCTTGCTTTTTACTAAACACTTTTTCTGTATTTACAGTTAAATCCAGTACATTATTTGTCGTAGACAGACCTTTCCGAAAGCGGGTTTGATAATTTCGTAGTAACTTATTGTGTTCAAGCCACCGTTGCAATTTATTTTTTAAAATACTTTCAAATATTTTACTGTATAGAATGTGAGCGACTTAAGTCAACCGGATTGCCTGTCGTATTTGTCAATAGAATGTATACATGAATTTTTTTCATTCTGTTCGATAAATTCCTGATCAATAAATCTCATTGAAAAAGATCAATAAGAATTAAGTGGTATTTGGTGAGTAGTATTTGTATAGTATAATAGTCAATTCCATACATACCAGAAATTGATGTTTTATTTTTCCCACTAAGCGCAGCATTAATTTCTATGAAATTGAAAGGGGGATTTAGAAATTCGTTTTCTGAAATCGCAGCCATTCTGGGTTTGTTGGAGAAAAAAGGGGGTGAGATTTTATCCATAGCTATGATTATTCTGTTTTTCTTTTGGTGATTTTCAGCCATATAAGGCATTATCTTAAGACATTTGTTGTTTTAAAATTTTAGATTTGTTCGACGCATACATCTTATTGATTTTGAAATTAATAGTTCTCGCGAATTGTTTAAAAAAAATTTTTTTCTTTTTAAAATTTTTTCTACCATTAACTGCATATGCATAACTGCATATTTTTTACATTCAGTAAAAAATTTTAATTCTTTTGCGAATTGGCATTTTATCATCGCTGCATTTACGAGTCCCGGGAATTTATCACATTCAATGTCTCACCGAGGGGCTGGATTTTTATAAATATTTTTGTCAACTACCTTCGTTTTGGAGTATTTTTTTTATTGCTTTTACAATAATATTTAAAAACATAGTATATTTTGCTCCCGAATTTCATTTATCATATTCCAAAGTCATGGATTTCTTACAATTCTTTTTTAAAATACTACTTTCTGCATTTGTATTAATTTTAATTCGAAAATGATCTGATCGCCAGATATCATCATTAATTTCTACATTCAATTTATGTGCAATATGCATGGTTGAAAGTACTAAATCTCGATTTGACTTATATTGTAAATGTCTTTGTTGCTATATATGCATTAGTGTTATTATTATGAAGGAAGAAATTTAATTTACAAATGCTGTTGATAAGTAGCTGACCATGAATTTTCTTTTTTTTACAAGTCCAGTAAAAATAACGGACATTTGAAATCACCCATTAAAATACAGTTTGCATTTTGATCAGTAGCTTTTGTTATATAATTCCATCGCGCGTCATTTAAGGGTAATCCTGGAGCATTGTCATAAATAATTAATTGAATAATTGAGTTCGATTTCTTTTTCTATGCTGGCTAAGTTTATTTAAATATGCTTAATTTATCATTTTATTTAAATTATTTAAATTGAGCTTTCATTTTCAGATGAAGAAATGTTACTTTCATAAATCATCTTTTCGCTACATTCACATGTTTAATTTCGATGTACTGGGCTTTGAAAATAGTCGATTTTTTATTTCAATTAATCCATGTTTTTCCTTTTACATGAGGGTAAATCTTCTCAATTAGATCAATTATGTTATCCGTAAATTTGTGATTTTTTCTATCTAAAATTTAATTTGAGTTATTAACGATAGTATTTTTTTGCGACATTTGTCTGCGATATTGCACTGATGCTCATATTTAAAGCCACTATGGTAAGTCGCAATACTTGCAACCACACTGAAATTTAAATAATTTTATCACTTTAACTAGGATGAATTGTTACGATTCTTAAAGATTTTATACTATTGTTAGTTACTATTATTGAAAGTAACTCGTGTTTTGGCTGCAGGAAGTCCGATGCAAATGCGTCTACTATCGTTGAAAGGGCCAATTCGAATCCTGATGAGAAAAATAATTGTTAAACTGAAAAGGATTTATGTAATGTCTGCTTGATATACATTATTTTTAATATCAATATATATATATATATATATATATATATATATATATATATATCTATTCACTTCCAATAGATCTATATAAAATCAAAATAGCAATTAAAATCAATACAAAATAAAGGTTTTTGAATTTTCTTTTTCTATTATAATTATATATCGGAGTTCGAAACGAGAAGGCTATAAAATAATTTGCAATTACATACACACACACACACATATATATACATATACGTTGTCGCGAGATCGACGGTAAAATAATCCCAGCGGAATCCCCGGCCATATAAACCGGAATATAAGCACATCGGCGGGCGCTGTTAAGGAAATATATATCGCGCTCTTCGTTCGTCCTCGCACATTTATCGGATAAAGAAGTAGATCTTCTTTTTGGCCAAGATCCTGTAGTGCCATATACCAGAGTCTAGCATTTTTCCATTGCAATAATTCACGACGGATTACGCAGCGGCTGGGCAGTACCGGGGAGGGGCTGCTGAGTGAGAGAGAGAAGGGGGGAGTAGTTTTCGCAACCTTTACGTACATATAATCTTAAAATATCGTGTCGGAAAAGTTTAAAATTACAATTGTAAATCCTGCTCTGAAAACATCTTGCAATAATCGTATGCGCACGAGTACGAAGTAGTTATCAAAAAAGATATGATAACATATAATAGCTGTTAATAAATAATATAAATTACGGTATCGTTATTGGGTACTGCCTTGTGATAAGCGAAGTAATTATATATATATATATATATATATATATATATATATATATATATATATATATAGCGCCGTTGATTGCAGAACTATTCCGAGCGGCTCGTATATATACTGCAATTAAGATCTCGACGTTAATCGTAAGAGGTATATAAAAATAAAACAAGCTTCATCAACGAAGATATAAGAGAATTCCGTTTAGTCCTTGCACTAGTATATTTATTTAAATTTTATACAGATATTTTTTGCCCATACTTTTTCACTATATATATATTCAAAAATAACGAAAAATCTCTATTATTAAGACACAGAAAAAAAAGAAATAACAAGATTGGCGCGTTTAACTGACTTCGAGAGATACTATATAATCTGAAAAATTACCAGACTTCATTGGAGTCGAAAGTTTGAATCGATCGATTGAAAATTGAATGATAAAATAACAAAACTGTTAGTTACCTTTACAATTAGTCACGATAATAATAATTGCCTAATGAGAAATATTGAATTTCGTTTGGAATTGCGGCCAATTATTGGCAAGAAATAGATACTATATCCAGACTCCAACTCGGCCTCTAATGATCGTTAGAATAGACAATGTAAAATTGAGTTTTATAACAATATCACATTTAACCAACTGAAATATCTAAGCAAATGCGAGAATAATAAAGATAGAACATATATATATATATATATATATATATATATATATATATATATATATATATAAAGAACTTTTTATCTTTGGAACACTCGCCAACTTTCCAAGTACCTCCGATCGTTCCAAACCAGAAGCAATTGAATAAATTCACAATAGATCTCAGGAATAAAACTGCTGCAAATAGTGAGCAGGAAATACTGGAAAAAAGAATTATAAAAGTGCGTATAAAAATAGGACAGGGTGAAATATATAATAATAAAAAACAATCTTGAAAGTAAAAACTTAAAGGCTTGTAAGAAATAACGGATTTTAACAAGAAACAATAATTCTTTATGATAATGACCTACAAAAAATTTAGTATATTATATATTGATGAAAATTTCAATTGTTTGAATAAATCCAATTGTAAGTGGACATGGCTGATTAGCAAAAAAATTTTTATATTGTCTATTATAATTATGGCCATTACAAAATTTTATTTGTAAAAACATATTTGATAATGGCTCAGCGAAGAAAATCATTCCTAACATTTGAAATTATTCTAAAATATTTGAGATAATGCTAAAAAAATAATTTATACATTTCTAACAGTTTCTTAAACATATGTATGAAATAATATTTAAGAAATTCATTTCATCCATTTGACTACAGAATTATAGAGTCCTGTTATTTATCAATACTATGATCGTCTAGTATTCGTAATACCGATTGTCTGAATTAATGGAACAGAAAAGGTAAAATATGTAATATAAATCAAAAAGACGACGAGAGTTGGATTAAAATCTGCTTTATTTCGTACCGGTGTATTCAAAGATCTGTAATAATTATATAAATTAGAGATAAAGGATAGATATAAAAATTTTGTAAAAATCAATCCTATATCTACAATAAACATACCACACATTATTAGTTCAATAATACTTCGTAACCGATAAATTTCTATCTCAGTCTTCTAGTTGCAGATGATCAGCGAAAGAAAATTCATTTGATTACACGGAATTTATTTGCAGTAATTTCTTTCTTTCAGTGAGCTCGCTGCTCCCGTGTCCCGATGGCAACATTATGGCCTGCGTATTTTAAGACGCCGATATAATTTTGTTCATTTATTATCCGAAGAAATAGAACGCCATGAAGATCGATCGTGTGGAGCGATAAAGGAGACATTTGCCTTAAGAGAGGATCAAATTTTAAATCGAGTTTTCGGATAAATTTTCGTGAAAAATTTTAATGAAATTCAGTCGTTTTAGCAAGCTTCCTATGGCGAAGATCTCGGGAAAGATAGTCTCAATGCCGGAAATGTTATTTTTCAAAATTGTAAAGTTTGGCCATCTTAAAAAAAACCCTACTTTGTAATAAGAGTGACTTTTAAAGTTTAAAATACATGCTCTCGGACGAAATAAAAAGATATTCGATGCGAATGTTAACAAAAAAAAAAATATTGACGATGAAAAATAAGTACAATTAGTATTAATTTTATTCGTTTTTTTCCTCATTGATTCTCGTCCATTATTATTGCACAAATAGATTCGTCAGGTTCGTATGACAGACAATCGAACAGCCGAGACGGTTATGCACACTGAAGCGCAACTATATGCATATCATGTTGAAAACAGCTTAATCATATATCATCGACGAAAATATCGAAAATATATCGTATTTTCTATTTGCATAGTCATAGTAATTATATATGCGATTTTAGTTATAATATTGAGATATAAGATTCAGTACATTATTTTTTTATTGATATTTTAAACTTTAATTGCATGGATAGTTTGAATAGAAGCTCATTAAATGTAAATGAGAAAAAATCACTTTTTCTATTTGCATAAGCTGCGTACTTTCATACAATTTATGCATCTTTTTATTCTATTTCAGCAGGTAGATGAGGATGTTCGGATCGGCGAGCATATCCTTCCTGCCGAACAACTGATGGTCGACAATACGTCTTCGACATATTCTCAGTGCGCCACGGACTTTTTTTATTTGTCGCGGAGACCTTGGATTTTTACGGATCATTTCTCATTACTCTTCACCGTTGTTTCTTTCTCTTTCTCTTATTTCCCAGCCACCCCCTCCAGTAGCTTGATAGCTGAAAGCTTATCATTACAATTCACATGCTGAAGGGATCCATGTTAATTAAATCAAAATCAATAACTGATATAAGATACGACTATTACTATTTGCATCATATTGTATTATACTCGGGGCAGCTATGTTCATATTCATTTCCAATCATAATCAAATGTTCGTCTAATTAAAATACACAAGTTGGGCATTTTCATCGTTATTAATTATCTATTCAATATTGTGATTTTCCACGCGCGGCTAAATTTTCTTTAATGAATAAGCCATAAAACCTTGGGATGGATTATAATTTTCTATCATTTTATGGGAATGGATTATTTTAGACATTAATAATGCGGGTAGATTGATAATATTTACACCGGCACGGGGATCGATATGCTCGCGCGCCTCGTTTTCCCCGGAATTGGATTTGGTTCGTGGCTAAATTTTGTATTCTGATTTGGCCGAGATACGTTCGACGCAATTAAATGGAGGTTGAAAGGATGCATTAACCTTTAGCGAATCGAAATTCGAAGCTGTACTTTCGTTCGCGTATTTTATGTAACTAATTATAAATCCAAATTAATATATGTATATATTTATATTGGCTTTTGTAACTTTTTAAAAATATTTATACAATTATACTGGCAGACCAAGTGCCCTTTTTCATAACCATCCCCGTAGAAAGATAAAAATTAATATTATTAGTAAAGGACAATTTGACTATCTTTCGAAAATCTTTTCTTCTCTTCAAGCACTGAGTTAAAAATGTATTGATGACAATACGCCTACTAACCCGCTCGATTCTCCCTAATTACAAAAAATTGCGAAGCTTCGGATGGAGGAGACGGTGAGATTGCCCATTTCTCACCGTGTCAATTTCTTTTTTATTCATTAATTCAACATACAGCTATGATCGAACTTTTTGATTTTAATAATAACGTAAACTGTGTTTGAATATAATACGTGTGCCAATATCATAAATTTTCTCCTCTTATCCGAGTCGTTTATCAGTCGAAATCCCCCCACCATCTGTAAAACGTCCATTACGACGGGCGAATCCTCCTCGTTCTCCTCCTAACTACTCGGCAGCCACACACATTTGAATTACTAAAATTATATGTACAGCGACGCCCAGGTGCTTACTCGGCATTACCGCTTTAATGCATCAAATCCCGATGGCCGCGGCGGATGGTGGCAACCGCGCCGGAGCGCCTCACCCCCCCCCGCCCCTCACCGACTCCCAACCCGCTACTGCAGATCCAATCGTTTCGTCGAACGCTCGGGATGGGAGAGCGCCTATTATATGTGTGTATGTATGTGGGATATAGCGACCGGGGACGTTCGGACGTCCATCCAAACGTTAATCGAGCTTAGAGCTCCGGTGTCAGTTGCCGACGAGGCCAAGATCGGGGATCGGGAGCAGTGGAAGAGAGTGAGAGAGAGAGAGAGAGAGAGAGAGAGAGAGAGAGAGAGAGAGAGAGAGAGAGAGCGAGATCGGATGTACTTTTGATCAAAGCCCTTTGGAGCTGATGCCCTTGCCGAATGGCCGAGTCATCGCGCAGTGACCGGGGCCTCGATGTCGGCCGTCCGATGTGACCGCGCTTGGTGCAACGATGCGGGACGATTAATAGGGAGAGATTACGTACCGAGTGCAGATCTCTGCAAAGGAAGCCCATAGGGTATAGTCACTTGGTCTATATATATATATATATATATATATATATATATATATATATATATATATATATATATATACAGACATCGTCAAAACGATGAAACCGAAGCGCCGCGTTTGTTTTTCTTCGGCAATTACTCTCGTTTATCGGTGAGCGCAACTTTTCCTCGCCACTTCGCCAATGTAAATAACTATTTTCTAGATTCGACTGATTCGTGATGCGACTAAATTCGTTGGGATCGAGCAATTTTCATTTTATATTTTGATTATTTCCGTATTCTAATAAGGATTCAGTATGAATAAATATGTGTAATTATTAGACCTTGTATTTTTTTCAGCTCAAGAATAAATTGTTTTCATTAAAGGAAAAAAAGGGTATATCATGAGGTCCTTTTCTATGTAACTCGCGTTCGGCTCTGATCGATTTAAATTTCTATGTATCCAAGCCTTTAATTAGAAAATTTGTTTTTTTTTCCGATGTGTAAGGATTCGTAGTGAAATAAAATAAAAAAGCTTTTTTTTCTATCACAACATTTCTCCGGCATTATTGTTCATCTTTACAAGTGCCATTAATTAGAGTAATATAATTAGTAAACACAAATTTGTGACATAATAATAATAGATATAATTAAATTAATTAATTTCAGGGGATATACAATGATGAAATTCAATTCGAACTCCACGAAATTCTTAGTCAAACTACAACATACAAAGTGAAAGATCACTTGTAAATTAATATCTATAATTGCAGGGGTCATACGGAGCGACGAAAACGAATAATAATAATAATTATTATTATACTTCTATATGCGGTGGGGTTCATTATTCCGTTATCAGATATTCCGAAGTGTATTATTATATGTGTATTATTACATTAAAATCAAGAAATTTAACGAACGTAAAAATATCGTTTTACGGATTTGCCTTGTAAAATACGAAAAATTTCAAACAAATACACATTTCTTCGTTCTGTGCATTTTTCTGTACAAATAGTATTTCTCTAGATAAATATATTCATTGCAGAAAAGAAAACAGAACACGAAGATTATAAAGAAAAATATATAGACTAAAACATGTATGTTGTGATGAGAATTACAACTTGTATTTAGAATATTTTTTGTGTGTTTTTTCGTAGTCTACGAGATAAGTTAGAAAAACTCTATGTTTACTGACTTTTTATGTCTTTCATAATAAAAATGGAATTTTATTGCAAATTTTCACTGTGATATCACATATACATAGAAACTATGTTTTGTGTGTGTGTGCGTGTGTGTGTGTGCGTGTGTGTGTAAGCGAATGTATGGTTCTGAGAATATGTATGAACTGATACACGCTAGGTCCGTACAACGTGCGTGTAGATGGATAGGTATGAAAAAATGAAGCAGAGGGAAGCAGGGGTATAGAGCGAATGTGTACTCTGGTGTTTTTGGCGACTTAAACATAATATGCAACATTAGCGGAGGATAGAAGATGAGGACTAAATCATGGCAGCCATTGGAATTTCATAAGTACGCCAAAGCATGCTTCGATTCGTACAATTCTGTTGAGTTTTTATTTTAATTATCTCTTTAAAAGAAAAATAAAAATTACGGAATACATCTGAGTGAAGCGCAAGAAGTGTTATGGCTGAGTTAATACTGTAAAAGAGATCATCATCAAGTTCTCTTCCACATCATCGAAAAGGTTTCAGAAGTTAAAACTATTCGTAAAGAACTTTAGTTTTTCATAGAAATTTAATACTAATTTACCTTGCACGGTAGACTTTTCGTAGAAGATAAATGACCTTTACAAATTTATTCTAAATCCCGTCGTGGATTTCAGTGCAATGCGCCGAGTGTACGGACTTTCATCCCCCCCCCCTTTCGAGGCCCGCTCAAACCGCGGGCGTAGACCGAAGTGTTGACGCGCGACTTTTGTGTCCCCACGCACACATACACGCACCATGTATTCGCGACGTTTCCGTAAGCGCGTGTAATACCCCGATACGACGAGTAATTAGGCATTTGGGGTATATATATATATATATATATATATATATACATATGTACATATATATACACACATATACACTACACATATATATACACATAGGATGTGTATATATATATATATATATATATATATATATATATATATATACGCATCCGAGCTCTTGCGCAAGATGCTCTCATCGCAAGCTAAAAAAAAAGTTACTTATATCAAACAAATATTTGCTAATTTCAAGTCAAACAAAGGTATTTATTTAAAATTACCGAATTTTTTTTGCTTTTCAGCGTATGAAAAATTTCTCAACATTTCTATTAGTCGATGACATCGATAACTCAGATAAAACTGAGACGACATATGCTGTGTTATAAGCGTACGTAAGTTGTAAAATAATTACGAACACAATTCTTTAAAATCATTATTACCATCACGGAGATGGAGGGCGTACTTTCGAAAAGCGACCATATCCGATTCGCTGATTCTTATTTATTTTGGGGTGCTGATTACAAATATCGTAGTTACTTCTGGCGGAAATTGAATTTTCATGGCGAAAACCATAGAAACATAACCTTTCGAACATATTTCGGAAAATAGTACAACTTACGACAAATATTTGAAATGGAGTTGTCTAGCTCGTCAAAATAAATTGTTTTTTATTGTATTCATTTATCCTCTGCATGAAAGATTTTTCGAGAAAAATGTTTTTAAAGATACCATCTGTACTTACAATCGGCCGAAAATAATAAAATGCTTTGCTTGGACACGACACGACCAAAACCTTTACAAAGATCTTAGAAATTCCAAGAGTTGCTGTTTTATTTCTGCTCCAAGGAATTTATAAGATTCCGATACTCTGGGCAATATTTTCGGCCGGTAACAAAGCAACAGTCACGTACAAACCTGTGTGTTTTTTTTTTTTTTTAAATAAATTCTTCTACATCCGTGGATTGAATTTTTTTGCAAATTGCCTGAAATGAATAAAATAGTATAATGAGATATTATTTTTTACATTCCATTAATATTAAAATACTTACTCTGTAAAAAAACGCATTGCATCCTCGACATCTGTCATTTAGAAATGACAACTTCGTGCAAGAGCCATTCCTCATCGTTCTGCAATGACGTCATAGATGGAAATAATTAATATGTACAAAATAAATTCGCAATACCTTGCTTTCGCTGTCTATTTCTTAACCCTGAAGATTCTATCATTAACAATTCTTGCGGACTCTGACAGTTTCCTTGTTTCACGAGCCATATTTCCCCTTTTTTGTCCTGAAAATAAATGTGTAACCAAAAATCTTAATAAAATAAAGTAATATTGCTACATTATAATATATGAAGCACGAGAGATCACGACATTTGGATTATGGTTAGCTTTCAACAATCTGATAGAGTCAACTCCGATTATATCTAAAATCAAGCCTGCAATGTTTTAAAACCTCACGCTCCTACATTCTCATTCATTGATATTTTATAATTTGCGAATTATAATTCATTGGATATAGTTTGTGGATATAGTATCAATTGCATATAGTTTGTGGCCAACAGAATGTTTTTAATTAAAATTCGCGTGCGATTATTGGAAAGAACAGCTATTCATACAAAAAAGTTCTAATAACCGATTTCCGTAAATATAAAGTTTGGTTGGTATTGGCATAGACAAGGTAATCGTTTGCTGACGCGAGAAAATTTAACGAGCAGAAATTGTCAATAAATGATAAATTGCATTGAGTTATGACACTTGGTGAAACTTCGTCAAATAATTAAAATATAACGTGGGAATTTCGCAGAAAAAAACGAGAGAGAAAAAACTGGTATACTCCAATTTCCACAGGAAACATATTATGTTTATTTGTTAGTAATTAATACATAAACTGCCTGACAGAGGTTTTACACGGTTCGTTATGAAAGTCATGAGTGTTAGCGTCATCAGTCCATCCAACCCCGTCAATCAATTGTCACGGGCTCTGTCATTTATATTGTTGTTCATTATGTCATATTGTTATTTGCTAAAAATCATATTTTCAAAAACGTGAATGTACTCATACAAAAGTTCTATATTATATATATATATATATATATATATATATATATATATATATATATATATATATAATAAATTTTTATAAAAAGATTATGTATCTAAGGTAAGGTAATATTGTTAGAAAATCATGCAAGTTCTTCATTTCAATGTCAATTTTTCATTAATCGTATAAAGAACGGTGTCAAGAGCAAGTTTTATTTACAATTTGACAAACATAGAAAGTAGGAGCTTCCGATTCAATATCCTCATTCCCCCGGTGTCTTCCCTGCCGTATGATTTTATGATATTTTAATTGTGTGTTATAAATGAACTCTTTAATATAGTGCTCAATGGATTTATTCCTAATTTGTTATTTAAACAAAGCGCACAATAATTTTTAACATTTTGAGAGATATATGCTATAACTTTCCATCATATAATGTGATCGATAAGATATTACAGAAGAGAGCGACTAAATTTCTTATCATTAGCAATAGTCGCATATTTTTTGAGCAGTCATCTTCGTATTATTGTCACTCCTATGTGTCAAACTTTATACTTTATGATACCTTTTACGATGATTAAATAGTAACATGTAGATAGGAAATAAATAAAAATCTAGTTCTAATTTTACGTTTTCAATTATTTTTTTTTCCTTTTTCTGAACTTTCATGATTCACAGGAACCGATTGTGAAAATCGTATCCATGATTACAGACAAAGGAAATTGAAGAAAGAAAAATAGATTGTTTTTAAATAAATGTAAATGTTTGTATATACATATTGTAACTCGAAATATTACTAAAGGACGTATAAAATTCAAAAATTCCAGGTCGACTGTATGGTTTTAGAAAAGAATTGCATTCAAATATTTCTTGCAAAAACCATGCCTATATTAATGAATGCCTCATTTACCAAATCGACTAATCCCACGAGGCGGTAGATGGAGAACAATGATAATACAGTCAAGTGAAATTTATTGTTCCTCACGGAAAGGCTAATACTGTTGTTTATTATTCAAAAACTTTTTTGTTAAATAAAAACAAATAGCAGAAGTATATGAACGCTAAATAATTAAAAAAGGAAATTGACCGAATTAGTATTTTTTGGAAATTGGTCTTTCAAATACGAGACATATAATGATCAAGGCATTAACTGATAAAAATGTAAAAAATTCAGATAATAGAAAAATATGGATTTCGAGTTATTTTATGAATTCGTCCAGAAAATAAGCATAGTAAAAGAATTTGATATTAATAAATAAATTTAAATCGTATTATATATAATAATTAACGTATAACATAATTGTAAAAGCATATTTCTGGATATTTTCCGTGATTTATCTTTGATAGCATTGACTCTATAATTGTCAATCCATTCTCTTGACTTCAGAATGCAAGTTTTCAAGTATGAAATTTCAATTTTATTCACATTTTTCCTCTCGATAATTTTTTAGATGAGTCCTTCTTTTATCAACTGTTTCAATCTGATAACGATGTAACAATTAAGAAGGTTTTCTATTACGTTAAATTGTAAGTTATATTAAGCCTTTCGCGTAAACACTGTCGCAAGTTACACGTAAGCTCAACCATCACTCAAATGATTCCCGAATTGAAATAAATTTTATTGAAAAATACAGTACAGGCTGAACTTGTTCATCCGGCTAATAAAATCAACGTCGTCCAAACTTCATAGAATAAATATTAAAATTTTCATGGGGTAAAAATTAAACTGAAGAAACACGAGCTTCGAAAATTGTCGAAATAGCGCGCGCGTTGAATATTTAATGTGGTTTTACATTTAAATAAAGGATCGTAGAAAATGTAAATTACGTAGAAGGTAAATTCAAGGAAAATCTCGAATTTTTCAAGCGAACCGAGAATTTTTACCAAAAAAATAAAGAAGAAGAAAAATAGAAGAGAATCGAGTAAAATGTATAAATGACTGCAGACTGAAAATTTTGCTAAATCTCGGCAGGAATCCGCAGAAGAAAAGTCTTCATTCAAAGACACGTTGAGTATATTTCGACTCTTGGATCTCCAAACAGCTGTAAATAAAAAAAAGTATATAAATTTTGAAAAAATCAATTCTGTCATTCCCGTATTAAAATTCATATTAGTGTATGCACTTTTGCCCAACGAAATATTTCCGATTCCCCATTATCGTTTGTTGCCCAATTGTTTGTCTCGCGTCAGTCTTCATACATTTCTATTTAGGTTAAAATCTCATTAGCGTCGTTGTTCGCGTTTCCTTATCTCTCTCTTTTTCTTCGAGAAAGAGTAAATAATACGCAAAGTAGCTCCCCACTGAGTAGCTGAACAGGAACAGATCCAACAGGGCGAAAGGCAAGAAGACAGGCGTTAAGTAACTTTACACTAGACAGTTCTTCCGTGGAAATAAATCTTCATAAATTTCTCACTCGGAGAGAGAGAGAGAGAGAGAGAGAGAGAGAGAGAGAGAGAGCGAGCTCCATTTCAAGACCAAACTTTAGTGCTCTTGTCCTGAGATCTTTTATAAATTTTACAATAAACTTATCAAGTTATTCGAAAGAACTTTGTTTTAAAGCGTTTTCTAAAAAGTTTGCAGTTTTTTAAATCTATGTTTGTAGGATGATTTTTATCGGTTTAATATACTGAAGAGAAAAATATAAGAATAATATAAATATAAAACAAATTTGTTTCCTTCAACTAAATATTTTAGTGTATGCAGCAATCTAAAGTAATTTTGAAGAAATACTTGTATGATTCAAATATTATTTGTTAAATACTTTCAAGAAATATTTAGTTGGTACTATTTAAATAAATGTTGGTTTGGTTTTATTACTTTTTTTCAGTACATATGCATCAAGAAAGGAAATATTTGAGAATTCGCTGAGTGTATAGAAACAATCGGTAGAAAAAGCCACAGTATACATATGGATAAAGTATTAAGTATATTCAGTCTAAGATATTTCTGCGCGGTAAAAAAAAAAAAAAAAGAAAAGTTGGAACTGCAGATTTCGGCTCAAAAATTGGATAGAATAATTCTGATATAATTATCTAATACGTAAAATAATTCGAAAACCAGTGATCATTTAATAAGAGTGTATGATCGAAACTGCGACAGTTGAATTCAAATTGTTTAAGCCAAAAGTTTTAGAGTTTATCAACAGTACAAAAGAAATCGTATCAAATGTAATAACATATCTTGATTGAATATATCTACAGATTTATTTTCTCAACGTTGTTTTACAATATTATTCTTTTTCTTTTATGATAATTTTAGTTAGTATGTAGAACTTTAGCTTTATTAAGATAAAAATTCCACCCTAATTTATGAACGAATTGAATAAGAACTAACTTAAATTAAATCAATATTTGTTCTCAATCTTACTGAAATATATAGAATTATTATTACAAGTTTACAAATTACAGATTACAAATTACAGATTACAGATCAACCCCCTCTCTCTCTCGCCCTCTTGCTCTCTCTCTCTCTCTCTCTCTCTCTCTCTCTCTCTCTCTCTGTCGATCTCTCGCTCTTTCTTTCTCTTTCTCTTTATTCTGTTGAAAAATGCACCGAATCTTAAGGGAATGTCCATTACATAAACTTGCCTGCAAAATTAATATCCCAATCTAAAACACTAAATTTATACGTTTATTTTAGAAAATATTTACGTCATATTCACTAACGTTATTAGTCAATAAATTTATAGCTTCTGCAAATAATGCAAATACTACGACAATTGTTGTGATATACTGACAGAATGGACATTTCAATGGTTTTTCGAGAGCATTACATAATGCTGTTGACGGCGTGCTCGCATTCAGATATCGAGGCAAATTCAGTTTCACAAATAAATAGCATTGTGCGAAAATTATGACTCTATCAGAATCATGGCTGGGCAAGCTGTTTAACTATGTGAGGAACTTATATATTTATGTTAAAAAAGAATTACGTTACATATAATAAAAATTTAGAAATGGGCTTCTGGTAAAAGATAAGGATTTTTTCCATTGTTTCAAGTGAGGTTTCAGAGTCAAAAGTAATATCCTTGTGTTTAATAAATAGACTATTAAATATCTCAAAGCCTTGAGTATACCTGAAGTATATCAATTCCCAAGTAAATTCATGCATTGAAAGATCCAAACTCAAAGTCTATGTAATAAAGCAAAATGTATCGGCAGAGCAAACTGTAATAAATGTTGAATAGTTTAAATAATTTTCTCCGTAAGATACATATAAGGGATGAATTAAAGAAAAAATCAAGGTTAAAATATCGATTACTGAACCTCGTAATGTCACCAATTTTTTAAATTCCTTCGATTTTGACAGTGATGTATTCAATTAAAATTGATAACTTCATACTCCACAGATACATTTTGAAGCCTGATGAAACGACATTGGTATTAAAAATATAAATCAAAGGATTTTTATGTTCGTATGCATTATTTTTAAATTTGTATACTTTTTTAAATGTTGTTTTTTTTGTTGGAGCAAATTCGACCTTTTACAATTGCGAGATGTAACTAAAATAGCATTTCTATGTCGGAACGAACTATTATGTTTTTATAATGCTATTATGGGTGATCGACGTGGTGGATATTCTGATGCTATGAAACTCTGTAACAGTACTAAATTGTCAAATAATTGACGGTTTTGATATACAACCTTTGGCGTTTCTCTAAAAAAATGAAGGAATTTTGTAATATTTATTTTAAATTGCCTTTTCAGATATTTTATTATGTTTTAACATGAATGGACGTGTACGTGCGCTTAATTTGAGAAAACAAATATATATACATCAATTCGCGTAAATATTTTATGTAAAATTTAATATAAACTAAATATAATGATACTTTTCAAAAGAGATTTCTATGCTTTAATAAAAAAAAACTTTTTTTTGTCCTATAGAAATGTTTGGAAACCGAGCAGGAAAAAACTTCTATTCAACTTTCAAGCATAATTGATTATACGTTCCTAATGAAATCCTAATACATCACGTACATAGATTCATTATCTCCTTTTATCCAACTTTATTTCCACACAAAATAGCAAAACAAAAAAAAAAAGGGAAGAGCTTCCTTACAAATTCAGGTCGGCATTTTTAATACAAATCCTCCTGTCCCCCGAATTCCCTCCCTCCCGAAAAATCAGCGTGGAAATTGGCCATCGCCAGCCCTCAAAGTCAGCGAAATGAATGGGAAGCGGGATTGCAGGAGGGGTTGGGGCGCAGGGGGGAGGGGTAAAAAGTCGAAGAAAGGAAGTCCGGACGAGGGTACACAGCCCATCGCCGGTACGTATTATACACATATACGTCGTCGTCGACTCGGTCCTTTCATTTCCCGTATATATATGTGTGTGTCTATGTAGTATATATATATGTGTATGTAGCATACATATGTATATCTATATAGCCGAAGTAGTGCCTCTATACGGCGTCGTTCGCGCGTCTTTATTTCGGAGCCTCCTCCATTCATGCGGCGCGATCGGGGGGGGGGGGGACTTCGGGCGTGCAGTATCGCTCTGCGCGTTCTATATGCACTCGCTCACTCACACAGACACACAGGCGCACGCACGCTTGCGCGCACCTACATTATGGCTATGCTTGCTCGCGCAGTAAAAGTACGAGCGCGGTATATGGGCGCGGGGCACGCGAGATGGGGTCCACGTTACACGCGCCCAAGGGGGGGGAGGGCGGGGTGTGCGGTAGGTGCCATTGTCCCGAAATTAAACCGCTGAATGGGAAAACCGGCTCGCGCGTCGCGAAACGCGTCGCTCTGTGTCAAATCCGCGACGAGCGTTTTTCCGCTCCCGCTCCCTTCGTTTTGTTCCACGGCGCTCCCCCCCCCCTCCCGCGAAGTTCTTTCCTTATTGCCGCGTGCGTCCTACGGCGAACTTCCCCCCTCTCGCCCTCTCTCTCTCTCTCTCTCTATCCTCCCGCGACCATCATTGTCCTGCTTCCTTTCAGCTCGCGGTTCGACTGATTTATCCACGGTACTCACCGTCGCCGTTACACTCTCATTCCTCTTATTGTACGCGGAGAACCCGGCGTTTCGTCTTTACGTATATTATAATACATCCATTTTCGGTCCTCTTGTAATACTTTAATTGCGACGGACCGCATTGTCAGGAGCGATGGTGTCGCGACCAGCGTTAAGAGAGTCGAGGTGCCTTGGGTCCGCGACGAGCTATTATATTTGAATAGAAAACGGCGCAGGTTCATTATGTTCCACAGCTGTTAATGAATTACTTTTGAAAAAAAGAAACGTACATTTATTCATTTATAGTGTACTTATTTCGTTATTTTTATTAATCCTAACTGTTGATTACAAATAATTGTTTATACATTGTGTAGTAAACTGAAAATATAATTATTAGTAAAAATGACTGCAATTCAAAGTATAACCAACCTCCGCGAGACAGCTGAAAATTCTCCTATTGTACGCTTCTTGAAGTGCTAAATGTTGAATTCCGTTCATCAGTATTTTGATCGCGCATGTGAAGGGTTTCTCACCAATAATAAATTCACGCATTCCACGATCCTTAAATTTGATTGTTCTTTGAGTCTTTTTTTTTTTTTTTTAACAGAGGAAACCCCTGACGCGCTAGTAGAAATTGTTGAGCGAGTTGGAATTCAGCATTCCAAAAAGTAAATATAATGATTGATAAAAAATACTTACCAATTTCCTGTACAAAGAAATAGGGAATAACGATGAAATCGCATATTCATATAGATTCATGATAATTTAATATTCAGTTTTAATTATTTTTATTTTTTAAATTGAATTGGATAATCATCAAAGGAAAGCCTATAAAAGTCAAAAATAATTAATTCTACAGATTCTGGGTAAAATGAAAAAACACAAAAGTCTAAAAAGTAAAATAAAATTTTAAAATATAGTGATAATAAATATAGTGATATTTATTTTATTTATTATAATAATAACGATATAATATTTATTTTACTCTTAATAAATATAGTGATTCAAACTATTTGAATCAGCAATGGAAAATTTAAGCCTTCACTTAGCTACTAAGTCGGCTACTATTTAATTCTTTTAATTCGCTACTTTTAATTCGTTATAGCTCTATACGGGACAATTATGTTAATCAGCTATGAAAATAAATTTCACTTTGCGATCGTCCGTATTTTTATCCGAATGCTTTTTATTTTATTGAAATTATTCGAATAGATGGATAAAGAACCGGTCACGTGAGTTGCGCACAGTCTCAAAAACTATGAATTATTATAGCCCAACATATTCTGTCATTAATGCCTCGCTGAACTAATTAACTAAATATTGTACTTACGTCGACTGTTATGAATTAAATTAATAAATATTTTTATTGTCCTTACAGTCGATCCTTATATAATAATATATTTACAATTTTAATCTTTAAATTCTATAATGGCAGTTAGACTGTTCTTGTCTACAATCACCCTTATAGAGCCTGAAATGAAAATTACTATTAAAATTCATAATTAAAAAAGTAAAAAACAAAATAATAATAAAATAATACTAATCTATATTCCAAGTTAATAAAGGACAAACTTTACTGCCCCGCTATCAAAATTTACTTCTTGTATGTCTCCCGATGTTTTCAAACGCTCTGATTCATCTTCAGGGACTAAAATAAAAAAAATCCAGCATGCTACTTATATACCCCCCCCCCAAATACTGGGCATAAATAAATAAAAATTTTTCAACTTTAATTTCTATCTAATTAAAGATTTCTTTTATAATTTCATATATTATAGAAATATATTAGTGTTTTTACATCATTTTCTGTCTATTTGAATATCTACTGTAAAACTTCGAGAAATTTAGAATCCTTGAATATATATAATTATATATACTATATATAGTTTCAGCATACTTTAAAACATTTCTAATAATTTTTCGTCAAATCTCTTTTTTGTTAAACGACCGTTCAAACTTGAAAATTTTCGTTCAATGAGAAATTTCTGATTTAATTGAAAATAAATAAAAAAAAAAAATTAATACCGCAACCGCACGTTAGCTTGTTTTTCATTCATTCGTATATATGCATTATACATGCATTATACGTGCACGTAATAGTTTCCGTCTTACCGCGGCATGACATTGAATTCCGCGTTTAGAAGAGCACAAGCGCAACTTGTCGGGCCCGCGTCTTCGCAACGGTATTATTGCAAGACTTCATATCTTCTCGTGTTTGTGCGTCAGCGGCGACGGCGTGCGCGCCACGCGCTGAAATACTTCGCTTCCCCGATATGCGTCTTGGCTTCCGACTCCCCCTGCCCCCTCCCCCCAGCGAACTCGTGCCCTTTTCGCGTTGCACGCCCGAAAAGTTATACTCCGCAGCCGAGGGCTTTGTCCTGGCTGCTATACGTGCGCACACACACGCACGCACACAAGCGCGCGCGCACACACATCAAGTTGAAGTACGCGATAATTCGTATATATATATGGTTGATCGTTCAGATGTATGAAAAATAGAGCCAGTTTCATCTTCGAATGTAATTTATAATTTAAGATTATGTAAACTATTATACCTATACATTTCTCGAAATTTCAATTAAAAAAAAAAGCTTACACAGCGATAATATTTTCATTCTAAAAGTAAGTATATCATGTATACATACAAATTAAAACTATTTATAATTATCATATTATTCGTTAACTTGCGGTGTCGTGTGCACTTTCAATATTCACGCGCGCGCGCGAACACACACGCGCACAGGCTCATACGTATAGTTAATAGTCAGGACAAAAGTTTGAGACACAAATGCGAGTCTTTATATATATGCACCAGTATATACGGTCTCAAGTTCTATAAGGTCACGCCAACTCCTGTAAGGCTCAAGTTGAAAATTATAAAGGAGAGTAGACGGGAGTAATATATAATTTACACTCAACAATCACAATTAATTTTTATATTTTTCTATAAGTATGACCGAAGTATGACCTTATTAGTGTATGTAAGATTTTCTATGGTAATTGTATTGTTTTCATCTGTTATTGACCTTCGACGAGTTTATAATTAGATCGTAAATTTTAATACTCGTATTTTCGAAACATCATAACCTATAAGTACCGCTATTTCGTCTAAGTTACGTCATAGATTATATGTAAGAACTACATTTTCGTTCTACCCAAATTAATTTTATTTTTGTAAATAATTATATTAAAAAGAAACAGCTTATTAAATATGATTTCACGTTACAGGTACGTAGTCAAATATATATATATATATATGTATATAGATATCTGAATTCTTCTATATGTTATAAATGGAAAAAAAGTTCTTTTGAAGCTATTCACATTGGAGGCGTTTAAAAACGTGCACTGTTCGGAGTGTCGGCGCTACCCCCTACTCCAACCTTCTGAACCCCCGACCCCTTTTCTCTCTCTCGCCCTCTCTCTGTGTGTATCTTAAGTGTGTGTGCGTATGCGTGCGTACAAAACTGCGTCGACTTTTACCCTTGTGATTGCTGCTTGCGCGCGAGCCGCAGCATATCCGGCCTGTTATACGCGATGCAGACGCGAATGCTTGCAATATTATAAGTCGCGCGCAGGTTCGGAGCTTCTCTCTCTCTCTCTCTCTCTCTCTGTATTTTCTGTATTCTCTGAATATATATATATATATGTGTGTGTGTGCGTGTATGCATGCGAGCGCGCGCGTGTATGAATGTTGAGGAGCACTCGAGAAAAACCGCGCGTGTTAAGCGGAACTGATGCTATATAATCGCGCGCGCATGCGCCGCGCCGCGCTTTTCTTTCCATTTTCGTTCTGGTACTTTTTATGAATAATAATAATAATGATGATGATGATCAACGCGCGCGAGACCGCGGCCGGTTGAGCTTTATAGGGACGATTTTGTTGCTTCTAATTTACTTAAGAGCAGAGGTCGCGTATTATGCCCGCCATGCGAGGCAGACGGTGAATTAAACGATTAGGGGGACACGTTGAGCATAGAATTGTTAATTATGCGCAAAAAATACGTTATTGTTTCGAGGTGATTTATTATTATCTAGCAAATTTTGTATACTGTTCGGGTGAATATTTCGACGAAGACGTAGCGTTACGGTTTTTCGTAAAAGGACTAAGGTTAAGTATGATATTTTCCGCTTGCAATTTTTTTAACTAACATTGAACAGTATTTGTTTTTCATAGACATGTTCGAATAAACGAATATCCAACGACGTTTTCCAATTAAATTTAGAATTCCTTCGGACTTTGGTTAATTTCTAGAATTCCAGTTTTAAGAAGTGTCTTAACAATGGATCTTTATTGTTTGTCGCTCCATTATTTATTTTTCTTAAAAAGCAAGAGAAAAAAATGTATTTTCGAATAATTTTCCCGATATACTCTCTCTTTCTCTCTATCACCACCCTCCCTCGATCGTTTCCGATAGTAAGAAGTCGAGTACCGTAAATTCCGTGCATTAAGAGGGCAGAGCTTTCAACTCCGCGATGCTATGGACTTGAAGAATATAAGGGGGTAGAGTTCAATGATTTGAGGAATTTGTATACGTCTTCATACATGATATATTAAAACGATTGCATATATATATATATATATATATATATATATATATATATATATATATAATAAATAGAGAACTGACAATCGAAAACACGAGTAAAAATATTATACATTAATTTTAGATAGAATTCTTATAAATAATATTATCAAAATCGTTATGATAATTAATCGGGCAGAAGGTACTAAAGTACATAAGGGATGCTTAACAGGAAAACGAACTAAAGATAAAAGAGAATTTACTGTTATTGCCGATAATCGCGCGTTAGTAATAATCCCGAGTAGTAAATATTAAAAAAAAGGATATTTAAATATTATTAATGAGTGCAAGGAAATTAGTGACGCACTAGTGGCGCAGATAAAATAATTCTTCTTTTTATTGGTCGAAGAGAAAATTTTACAGTAAAAAATTATAATGAACAATTCTATTAATGTATAGTTATGGAAATTTTTAAGTTTATTGGCAATGCGTTATAGTTGGCTTTTTTCTCAAACATATTTCCTATTAAACGGTAGTTAAACGGTATCTGTCATTCCGGCAGACAACGCCACAGAAATAAAAAAAGTAAGGCTGTGTAATTCGAGAAAAGTCGTGAGAATGTCAAAAATTCTTTTTGAAAATCCTGATAAAATTATATAGAATTTTTTAGTCTTTTCTTCAGCTTATAGATTCACGTTCATGGGATTGCTCGATTTCGATGCACGTATTCGAAATCGCCTGATATGTCTGAATCTTAACATCATCATTTCAATATTGAAACTGGCGTATCCAAAATATATTTACAGCATCAATTTTTGTCTCTCTCGATTTTTACAATTATTTTTTAGCTCGAATTCACACGATCCTCGTGGCTCGAGGTTTTTAAAGTCGCTGATGATGAATTTATGATGATCATTTCACAATTTATAATGACCGCTATATGTTTTTATTGTTTTAGTTAAAGTTTGAATATCAGCGACTTGAATTCAGTGGAACATTATTTTAAGTTCTGTAAATCAACGCAATTTTAACGGGGTCGTCTTTGTATAGGGTCTCATCCATTCAGGGGGGCTCCCTATCTCCGCCTGTTAAATAAATTATCAGTATAGAAAAAATGCTATTTTGCAATAAACTTGACACCGATATCGCTATTTATCTAATCAAGTATTCTTATTATGCAGCGATAAAAAATCAAATGGCCTTCTAAGGACGAAATAACTTAAAGTAACATGAATAATATTTTTAAAATTTTTATAAGACTTGCCGAAATTACCGTTTTAGTGTTGAAATTAAAGAAATTTTAAAGATTATTGAAATAATTAAAGACAGAATCGTAATTTAGCGGGGATTTCAAAAAGGTAGAGTCAGGTCATATAATATGTTTCTTCAATAAATACCGCAAGAACATATCTTCGAATGAAGGATTAAGGTTGGGAGCACCACCAAAAACCACTGACGTTAACAAAGAGTTGAAAAAAGTTTTCGTCACCCATGTAATACCTATATTATTAATGATTCGTCGAAGTACGTACATATTCGAAGATGTATTCCAGAAATAAACATAAATACGATGTATTTTTTTATTAAACGTCTTTTTATTTTTCCCATTTTAACCGCAGGTGATACAAAGTGTTTTAATACCGATAAGTCTTTTTTTAATATCTTGATTTCTCAAGCCAATTTGAAACCTAATGTTTTACAATGTCCGTACATTTTTTTTGATTTTTTAATACTTACGAGAATGATCTCTTTCAATAATCTTACGTAAAAGCATATGATTTTGAAACATCACTATTTCAATTATTTCTCCAAAATCGAGTCTTGTTTGCTATAATTGTAATAATAACAGAAGCGGCAACAAAATAACATCAACAACAATGACGATGACGACAACGGGAACGAGAACAAAGATAATAATAATAATAATAATAACAAGACTAATGAATCGCCATAATATATGCCACAACCTCGAGTTTCATATTCCAGTCAGCAATCATTCATCTATTTTCAGACTGGTATCTAATATAATACGTTCAAATCTTTTGCCACGCATATGAAACGCGCGAAAATGAACTCTGCTTCTGAAGTTTTCAGACGATTCGGCCGAATGCGTTATTTAGGACGAAGGTCTTGTAGGAGTTGTACGATATTGGCACAGGGGCGTAGAGGGGCTATCCAGATAAAATCCGATATCGGCGCATTGCGCGAAATATTTCATAATAAAAGGATAGCCACATTCAAGTTCTTCGGTAAAGACGCTGATCCCTATATATAATGCAACATATTATAATAGACTAATCGGCCACCGGGCTGGTCAACCGCAGAGTCAAGGTATAAGGTATTGTACATGTATAATCTCTGTTAGAACATTATTCTATATATATATATATATATATATATATATATATATATATATATATATATATATATATGTACATACAAAATATATTAAGGAAAAGTCAGAAGGGCAGGTCGTATAGGGATTTTGAGGCACACGCGGCCTTCGTTCGCGTGTCATATATATAGATGTATACACAACGAGCTGCCTCAAAGGGCCTGCCGAGCGGGCGAAAACATTGTTCGTCTACAATGGCTGAGGGATGCATACGCGGACAGGTACACAGGGAAGGATGAGGGGGGGGGGTAGAGAGAGGGAGAGAGACCGAGAGGAAGTAGACGAACGAGTCCACGCACGACTGAGTGCAGGAGAGAAAGAGAAGCAACGGGCGGGTGCTGCGGTAGGAGGGAGAGACCGGCGCGCGCGTGCGGCGCCCGCGACTCTCCCTCTCTCTCTCTCTCTCTCTCTCTCTCTCTCTCTCTCTCAC
Organism: Sycobia sp. Sy_11; assembly: GCA_018907035.1. Classification (NCBI taxonomy): domain Eukaryota; kingdom Metazoa; phylum Arthropoda; class Insecta; order Hymenoptera; family Epichrysomallidae; genus Sycobia; species Sycobia sp. Sy_11. Next base: position 1,079,002 of record JACCIC010000045.1, on the reverse strand, counting down.
TCCATAGCGGTTCGCCGACACGGACCTTTCCGCGCTACCTCTCGCGGGCTCGCGTGCGCGCGCGCACGCCTCTAGCTGGAGTCTGGTCCGGCAGTCTCGTGCCGGCTGCCGCGAGGTACGGTCGTCGTCGCTCGTTCGTTGTATCTATATACAGATATACCTGGGGTCTCTTCCCATATCCGCGGGATACCTGGCGCTCTTACTCGAGCCGGTATGTTGATCGGATAACATCGATTATTATTGGTGTTGTTGTTGTTCTTGTTGTTTTTGTTATTGTTATTATTATTGCAGGGCAGACAGGTTTAGAGAGTTGGTTTCGACAGTGATAGAGTGTGTGTATGCGTTATCCATTTCTATGTTGCTCGATGAAAATTCCTCGTTTATTATTAGTAATATTGTTTGTTTGTATGTTTTTGGTTTTTTCTTTTGCAAGCACGTCCCCTCGAATAATCACGCAAAGGGAAGATAATTATTAAGGGGATTTCAGGCGGTGACGTATGTCAATGTCGCCGCGGTTGAACTCATTTATTACTCGTGGTTATTACTGTAACACTAATTTATAGAGAGAGCCGTCGATGTTTCCATTCACGCACATGCTACAGCGGAAATAATAAGATTCTTTATATATATATATATAAATATCTATCTATCTATCTATCTATCTACCTATATAAATAATAATAATAATAATAATAATAATAATAATAATAATAATAATAATAATAATCCTAATAATAATAATAATCATAATAATAATCAAAAATACAGAAGATTCAAGTGCGCGAAAATTAAGGCTATATATACATATACATGTATACAAGTTCGCGCCGGCCGGCCGGTCGGTTATCCCGCGTGTGCGCGTGCAATATAGCAGCGGTGCATTATATATAGATATATAGAGAAAGAGGAGCTTAAGTGCAGTAAAAAGAAAAGTCTATATATTGGTTTCGGTGTCTGTGTATCTGTGTTGGTGTGTTTGTGCGTCGCGTGTGCGCGCGTGCACGAGAGCGCGGCCGTGATATGTAAACAAAAGGGAGGTGGGGATCGACCCTGTATATACGCGTGCGTAGGCGCACCGGTGCTTCTGTATTCTATATTCGCACGAGTATATAAGTATACGGATAGTGCTGCGCCTGACTGCAAGCAAGGTCCTCGTGATAGTGACGACGATGATAATAGTAATATAGCGAGCTGATTTATCTCGACCGAGATTTTCGGAACTGTCGTCGAGGGAGCTTAATTCGCCCGCTTTCGCGTCAAAAGGTGTTTTCTGCGTGTTCTCTTCGATACGCGAGTATCTCGGTGAGTCGTTTGTTTTTCTTTTCTCCTTCGTTGATTCCTCCTAGGATGAATCAACGAAGGGCTTACCTCTCCCCCCTCTCTCTCTCCCTGACTCTCCCCCTCCCTCACGATGATTTTTCTATTTTTCCCTCAATATATTACCACCTTCGCTCGTTCCTGTTTATATACGTCTTGTTTTCATCGCTTGGGCCGTTATATACTCGTACTACTGCATACAGGCGACCGGTTTTGACGTCCGGCGAGGCGCGCGCGCGCGCTCCCGGCTTCGACTGTCGCGACGCAGGTATAAGTCTGGAAAGCCATATGATCAATGTTAAATATATATATATATATATATATATATATATATATATATATATATATACACATAACGAGAAAAAACGAAAGGGCGAATCTTGCGCGTTAACTTTAATTATTGGCACCATCGTTAATTGTTAGAATTATCGCTGGGAGACAATAGGGTAAAGGTGCAAGAACGGTCACGATATCGTGGCCATATTTTATGAAAAATTTCAGCAGGATTACGATGGAATTTGATCGGAATGCAGATGACATGTTTAATAGGAGGCCGTCTCGAAGGTTGTTCAGAATTACAAAAGCTTAAAAAAAAAATCGTATTTAAAAAGAAAAATGAAACGAATTGTTGGTCATTGACTTCCTTTCTAATCTAGGACTATCCGTATAATACGATAACAATATTCTGCTACATGTACTTAGGTACAAATTTTTGGTTATTTTTTTTAACTTTCCAATTTATTTATCCAAGATGTTTTTTTTGGTTTATTATTAAATCTAATTTACAAAATTGTTTTCATGTCCTTGCAAAAAATTCACTAGTTACCGCGACCACTTTCATATGATTTAATTTTTCGTGATTTTAATGAAAATATTAATACGAAGTAATTATGCTTTACTATTGGTATTTTTATATGAATTATATGAAAATAGGATTAGGGCGATCGTTGCCTTTTTTCGTCAGCATTCAAGCATTATGTTAGTGATTTATTTGAAGTCGAACAAACAGTTTTACAATAACCGACGATATTGATTTTCATCAAAATCAAACTCTATTCGACTAGGATACTAAAATGCACGTTTGCTCTTTGTTGTTTTGTTGTTGTTGCTTTTTTTGTTGTTTTTTTTGTTAATCATGAAAATTCTCTGAACAAAGCTTATTATCATCTATAATAAAACATATGCGGTTGAAAGCAAAAATTTCAATTATATAATAATATTTAAAAAGTAAAAAAGCAAATCTATCTAAATGCTTTTCATTTTTAATCCGTCCATAATAATTGGCACATTCCCTGTGTATTCTACCGTTATTAATAATGGGTGTATTTGAGCGGTATATACTCCCTGGGTAGCCTGACACCCGCGACTTTGTGCCCCCCTCCCCCTCCCCATGTATATATGGTTGCTGCACTCCAGAGGCTAATGCCGCAGTTTCGACACTGCTCTCTCTGTATTATATATATATATATATATATATATATATATATATATATATATATATGCATATATAGAACAGTGGAGAATCGAGAGTGGGGTGCGAAAACTACGATACGAAATCGCTTGCGCGTATATTTATAATCGAAGCTCGAGCCGAAAAGCGACGATCGACAATTTATACATATCTCTTCCACCCCCCAGCCCCTCCGCCACTGACTAATTGACGGAATTATACGGTGAAAAGGTCGAGGTAGTGGCAGGTCCGGCCGCTCGACTGCTTTAAGGCCCGGGAGTATCTGCAAGCCCGAGGCACCTTCGAAACATCATTTTCGCATATCACTTCAATAATATACGCATTTACGAGAAAGGGAAAAAATGACAATATCGTTTTTATGCATTTTTAAAAGAATAGAAAATAAAGTAATAAAATTAACGAAATAACGGTTCAATAAAATAAAATTCCTTCTACATTTTCTGTCAGCGAATTCTTTAATTTAGTCGCAAAAAAACTAATACATCACAATAAAATCATTATCGACGGGTAATTTCATTAAAGAAGGCAAAAGATTATCTAACAGAGTTGATCGATATATACGTGTTCTTTATTATGTTTAACACAGAAATCAAAAAATCTAAGCTTTTCTTGTCGCGTAAGTGGTCGTCTTATTATTTCGGCAAAAAATCTATAAAGATGTTCACGACGATACGTTTAAAAAATCAGAATTTCGCCGAAAAATTTTCTATCGGGCGAAGCCTTGTCGACGATGATGCCCTTCCGTAAACGAGGCCCGGGTCTATAGAATCTAATCCTCCCCCCCCCCTACCTTCGATCAGGCTTAAGTATTGGATGTAAAGAGGTGTGTTTTTCATGCTGCGTGCGATGCGACGACTATCGCTGGAACGTATACGGCTTTGTATAGTAAATAGCTTACACACAAGATGTGTGTGTATGTATATGTTTATATATATATATATATATATATATATATATATATATATCGACTCCTCTCCGCGATAACAAATCGTTAGAGTCTCATTCGTCTTTGTAGAGTATAATAAATCTACATATTAGGCGAGGGATTAAAATCAATTAAATTCATTCTTATCTCTCTCTCTCTCTCTCTCTCTCTCTCTCTCTCTCTCTCTCTCTCTCTATATATATATATATATATATATATATATATATATATAATAATAATAATATAGTTTTATATACGACAGCTGGCGTACGCCGGAAATAGATAAACACATACAAAACTCTTCTGTTTGACAAGATAACCGTAGTAATTTATATCTTTTTTTAACGCTACTATACATTTATTTACAATGTTGTAGTAATAGGCGAGATAGAAATTGCAGTAGCCGATTAACAATTGATAAGTACAGTTCACAATCAGAAGGCTGTAGATAAGATCTCCTATACAGTAGCAGCAAAATTATTTTAATGTGTGTGTGTGTGTGTGTGTGTGTGTTAATTAAAATAAAACATTTATATAATGTATAAGATTTATTATTCAGTAATTATTATAAATAAATAAATTGTATAAAAAATCATATGTTAATGAGTACATATTTTAGAATTGACATGGACAGAAAATAGAAATCACATATTATCAAAAAATAACGTTTTAAGCGTATAATTTGCCCATAAATTCAACTACAAGCGCCTTCATAAATGATCAAAAATAAATTAACTTTTGCTGATACGCTGCGTTTGTTTACGAGCACAGGCCAAAATAGAAGTGTTTTATTTGCGAACTTTATGTGTTCTGATTAATATTTTATAAACTGAAAGTTTTCTTTATTAACGAGCTATAAAGCGAAAATTATGATATTTAATTAAATAGAAAAAAATGGACATTCATAATTAGCATTGCAACGTTAACTGTCAATAATAAGCAGGTAAAAGATCTTGATACATATGCCGCGATACTTAATCAAGAAATCAAATTCCGAAGCTTCGCCTTCAATATTAGTTTCCAATGAAATTTACGTTTTAATTTTCTAGTTGAAATCGCGACAATACTATTGTCGTGTATCTCAGACTGACATGACAAATGTGTGTGTCTATGCAAATATATCCAAATGCAAGAGATGTAATCCGGTCAGAAATCTGGCTACTTGAATAAATTATTCAGCAAGTGCTACTTGTACCGCTGAAAAAAAAATTGTGTATACACACACACACACACACACACACACACACACACACACACACACACACACACCCACACACACACACATACACAATACATAATTTAATACTTAAACATGGTCTAAAATAAATAAGAAAACCTTGCGGACGGCGTAGAAGGAGTTTTTTATGCTCGACGTAAAAAAGCCTATTTGAATGTCTCATCACGTCGGTTATAAGCATTAGAATACATACACACACAGATATGTGTATATGTATATATATATATATATATATATATATATATATATATATATATATATATATATAGGTCAAAGCGTGTTTTGATTGATAATGTAATTTATTGCTTCGGAATAAATGAAAGGTTCCTTGTTTTTCTCTTTTTGCCTTGTTTCATTCCTCCATCTAGCTAATGCATCAATCGTCTCGCTATAGAGCCAAGAATGTTTCAAGGTTCTTTTAAATGTCAACGAGATATTATATATGTATCTGTACAGACGAATGCGCGAGAATGCAAAAAAAAGCGAAAAAAATTTTAAAGCCGGCAAATTCAGATTTGTATGCGCGTATTATGCGTGCATTGATAAGTTTGTTAGAACGAAAAGTGTCAATAATTTTTGCGTAGGTAAATACTTTATTAAAACATAATATAATAGATTGAACGATGAGAATCTCGAAATTTCTTTTTTGAAATTTCCAGCAATAAAAATATTATATTTTACTGCGAACCTCCGGTCATTTTATTATTTACTGCTGGAGTAGAAAAAATTTACTTGTTTCTTTATTATATGTGGGCCGACTGAGTTTTTGTCACGAGTGCAAATTATTTTCAAATCATAATGGAACGTGATCAAATGTATTTAACTTGGAACTGGTGTATCAAAATGAAATAAATTTCGAGATGGATTTTTGGAATTATCCAAACATTCATCGATGGTGAAAAATTTTTTATTTCAAGCCCGTTTACGCGGATTAGCATTGAATATTGATTATTATTTTGGTACTATACATAAGTCACATTATAGTGAAATTGAAGGGAATTGTAGTGTTTAATATGTAAATCGATACAAAATTTGAAAAAAAAATTTGGATTATACCAGTGAAACATTCAAATTAAAAGTAAAATAATGCTTCATAAAAAAAAGTAAAATAATCAGTCAAAATGATGAGGAAAAGACATACGTATCATTCCCTTTGAGTTTTCGTAAATCGCTAAACATTCGCTGAACAATCAGAAGAATATTTTCGAATAGGGATATTTTTATGTTTATTCATTTTTCTATTTTTTTCGCGCCTATGTAAAAATGTAGGGATTTCATTTATCGAAGTCCCAATTTTACAAAAGGCAATATGAAATACGCACGAAGAATTATTTTTCATGGTTTTACGAGTTCGATCGGCTAATTGACATCGGAGAATCGCGCAACGGCAACAGCGACTGTACCGCATGCAAAATGCATTTTATTAATTTGCCTAATACAAAAATAGAAGAAGCGTTGGGTACGAAGTTTATTTAACATATAATGGATTTCCTTACAATCAATCCAATATTGATTTTTATATTTTAAATATTTTTCTCAGTGTTAGAAAATGCGAAGATTTAAGAGTCAAATTCTGATGCGTAAGAATCGATTATCATTTGTAAAAGAAATGGGAGGGGAGGGGAGAAATAAGGACAACGATCGTGACTGCATAATCTCATAAATTAAAGCAAGAGAGTCATGCTATATGCATTATAATATAAGTATATAGTCGAATCTAATCAAATTTCAGATGTGCACAAGCAAGAAGAGAGAGAGAGAGAGAGAGAGAGAGAGAGAGAGAGCTGTATATAGAATTGTAATGGTTCGAAATTACTATAACAATTGGAGGGCGGAGCAAATAATAGACAAAGCGTTCCTCAATGGATTTAACAAAGAAATAATTAAAGCAATTGAAGCGAGATTATAATATACGACAAGACAATCTGCATAGGTAATGCTTGGAGCAAACAACAGCTCGAACCTCTCGAACAAATTCAAAATCGAATGAAAGGCTATATTAAATTAAGGATTAATTATCGCCTTGCTGGATTATCATGAGTTTTACAGATTTTTCGCAAACAGCGAGAACAGATCTTAATCATCCCGATTCTCGATCTTCAAATACGGAATAATTAATTATTAAATCTGAAAATTAGTAATATTAAAAAATTCATTCTGCAATATTTAAAATATTCTTTTTAAAAGACAATAGCTCTGAATAAAAAATCTAATAATTAATTTTTCGCGAAAGGAGTATTAAAATTATTGCAGAATTCCTTAATTTTCTTATTTAATTATAAATACTGTTTTATTCAATTATAAATAGTATGCCGCTTGTTATACTGATGTGTATTTTGTTTAATTGCTTTTAATTTTTTTCATTTTGCATACATATATATATATATATATATATATATATATATATATATATATATATATAATATTCCATAACGCCGCGCACTTCGCAATAAGTTTTACTTGGTATACTCAGTATAGAAGAGCGCCCGTGAGCTGGCGTAAAAAGGCGTATTATACGCGCTGAAATTTAAAGGGGTCGCGTGCTCGCGTCGCACGGCCGGCGGTGCGTCGGTGTGGCGTTAATTTTGGAATTAAATACTTATAAAAGGTGCGCGGGCAGCGTGGCGGTGGGGGGTGGGAGCGGCGACAAGTGCAACAACAGGTATGCGAAGAGAACGAGAGAGAGAGAGAGAGAGAGAGAGAGAGAGAGAGAGAGAGTGGCAAAATGAGAGTGTGGGGGAGGGGATTGAAGAAGAGAGGAAGGAAGGGGATAAAATGAGAGGGGGGAAAGAGGTGGCACCGAGGTAGCACTCGTTAGGAGCGAGAGATACTGGTGTTAGAGAGTCTCCAGGGAGCGGCGGCTATATATATATATATATATATATATATATATATATATATACATACATATAGCATCGACCATTGTACCTGGGGCGGGTCACGCTGAAAGCTTCCGGTCTAGGAGAAAATAACTGCAAAATAGATGCATTTTTTTCTCACTTTAATTTCTCTTCGCAGTTGCGTATCCTTCCGTTCTTTCTCTCTCTCTCTCTCTCTCTCTCTCTCTCTCTCTCTCTCTCTCTCTCTCTCTCTCTCTCTCTCTCTCTCTCACTCTTTCTCACTCTCTCTGTTTCTCTCCTAACCCGACTATAAGCGTCCGGCATTCGCATAAATTTTTTACAATTAGCTTCTTCGCAATTAACAATCTGGATTAAATAGGGACGCGGGCGCTTTACTTAAAGAACGGCTATCGATGTATCGAGTAGACATATATTTAGTATATATATATGTAACGAATGTATAGCGTTTCGTTATATAATTCGTATATAAATATTATTTTTTCATTAATCGATTTCACGACTCAATGTCTCGTCCTTGATGATGTTCATTGTCAGAATCATCGATGAATGGCATGAATAAATATCGCAATCATATACACTTTATATTACGTGACATACACGTCAGATGCGAAAATAATGATAAATCATCGGACACATTGTATTAATACGTATCAACTGTCAAATTAATCCTAAAGCACGTGCGCGTACATACAGTCACACACACGCGCGCGCGCGCGCACACACACACACACACACACACACACTCAAATATACTGTACTTTTAAATGCGCGCATATATGCATTGTATTCATTGTAACAATTGCAATACGGTCTAAGAGCTATTTATCCTATATAATTATCATTCGAATCGACTATCGTAAGTTATTGTTGGAATTTTTAGAATACTTACATTTTTAGAGTCCTTACATTAATTTGTGATTAGAGAGATAATATTATATCTATACATCTAAAATATAATACTAATGATCGCTGCCTCGAAATTGGAATGTATTGAAAATTAATTAAACTATGTAGTATTAGAAAATTAACTAAGTATTGATAAATATCAGGATAAGCCTCCTGTTGAACAATGTTACACTTGTGTTTTTTAGGGCGTTCTTATCGTAGAATGAATTTTCACGTCTAATACCATAAAAACGATGATTTCGAAATTATCGTGACAAAATTATAATACAATAATCCAAATTCAATAAAGAAATAATTTATGCATTTTAAATTAATTAACAATTTTTGTGGGTTAAATTGCACAAGTACATACAAAGAGTTTTAAATTTTTGCGAATTCGACCACAGACATTTGGTTGTTTCTCTAGAATATTTTTCGTACCGAAAAAAGTTAGAGAACAAAAAATGTTTTTCGGCGAGATCTAAAATTTTTATTTGAAATTGTTTTTGGAAAGTTTTTCTTATTTTATCAGAAAAATTCGTAAAATCATAATTTATCAGCGTTTTTTTAGATTTCGCCATGAATATTCCATTTCTTTTTCCAAAAGCCACTACGATATTCGTAATGAGCATGACAAAAACATAAGTATGCGAATTTTCATTTATAAGCGAGAGCGGATTGGGACGTTTATCACAAATATTACAACGACGAAAATTAGTCGCCTATCTTTCTACCGATTTTCGCAGTAACTGTGACCTGCAGGACGAGACGCAAATAATTTATATGTTCATTCTAAATTCTAAAAAATCATTTTATCAATTATTTTTCGTTAGTTAATTTTATATATGTAATTTCTAATAAATAATTTAATGAAATTTCGATTAGTGACGTACTTTGAAAAATATTTTAATTAGTGTCAATTATACTATTATTCGGATAATATATCTCTCAGAATAGAATAACTGCAACGGAAAGAATTGCAAAAAAAAGAAAAACAAAATAAAAACGACGAACTTAATCAGCGATACACGTTTACGAAAGTAAACTAATAATATCCATTCCGCGCGAAATTTTACGGAAAATTCCGGGGCAAAACAGCCCGAGACCGACGCGACGCGCAAAAAGCAAAAAACTTTCCGGAGCTTGCGGTCCAGGCTAGCCCTCGAGGGACGCGCGACGGTAGGAGGAGCAGGAGGAGTCACATGTTATTGCCCACAGCCGCGCCGCGGACGTGGCCTTGTACTATCCGTCAATCGTGCCTCTGCCCCAGAGAGCGAGAGGGACGGTTGATAGGGGGGGGGGGGACTCCGTGTACGATACTCGCTCGGGACTACAAATAGATTTATAGACAAGATCAATCGAGTATTACAGGACTCTTGCTATACCTATATACGAGCGTATATATATGTATATATATATAAATGTATATAATGAGGAGTTTCTCCAGAAGTTTCTTATTCTCTTCCTCAATTCGACAGTGTAATACCTATACCTAAGCGGACTCGAACTTTTTCGCACCCGACATGTTTCACGCGCCGTATAGGCGACGATTCAATACGCGCGTAATCGGTAAAAGTTTACGGATATATATCGACATCGGTTCGACCCTATAGGAAAGTAAATATATATATATATATATACGATGACGCTCTCACGCGCGTTCATTCTCGTGCTCCAACGATGAAACGAAAAAAGAAAAATGCCCGTTCAACGTCGAAAGCAGGTTATTTTACATAGCCGTACGCGCGGCTGTATGTGCTGTGCGCGATCACGTTTCGGGGCGCCTCATTAGTTGAGCTATAAAAGGTAGGCTCGGTAGGTATTGCTGCTTAGATCGAGGCGGCCTGCGGGTCATATAAGCCGCAGAGGCGAGCTTCATGATGAATATTTAGAAAGTGCGTAATGCGAGGTGCGACGAGTGCCGACAACGGCAAAAAAAAAGCAGTCGAATTAATATTGCGCGACTGTACGTCTCAGTGGCTTTTAATAATTGCTTTGTCCTCAAAAGTTACATCACAGACGGTCGTCCAAGATATTCGGTAGTATTGTGCTACTGTTGTTTCTGCTGTATATGCGGATTTTTTCGTAAACGAAAATGGCGTGACATCCGCATGATACATCATATGAGATTCATCGTGAGTTCTGTATACTTGCGCTTTTTATGCTTTGCCAAAAGATCAGTCTCATGAAACAGCCATCGTAATGTCAACAAAATGTCCAATTTCTTTACCCGCAAAGGTCGAAATCCAAGTTAACCTTTTCAAATAAGGTCGTTGTGCAGTACGGGGGCAATGAGGAATCAACTTCGTTATAAAATTCTTCTATATAAGATACTATAAAATTTTGTCTATTTACTTTTATCAAACCAGTGACCGCGCGCATCTTGCATAAATGGCAGTTTATGAAAGTGTCTTTTTAATAAATCCAAAGCTTTCCAATTTATATTAATTTTTCATTGATTCTTAATCTGGAAAATGGTGGACATTTACATCTAGATAGCTCAGTAAAAAGAGACTGCGATGTATGAATGACGTATGAATTGGGTCAAGATTGAGCCATCGTGTAACTTTGATTAGCTGCATAATGAGCCTTTAAAGTTTTAGGACCTGTTGCGTGCCTCTCTCTCTCTCTCTCTCTCTTTGATTAAATTAAAAGGGGACGCGCCTATCGTATTTTTGCTTTAACGAAAATCCGTACTTTTAGCACCGAATTCGAAGACGGAACAACATTTTAACAGAACTTATCTACACATGTTAAATTTGTTAATTATTTTCCATTGCGATACGGTTCAATTCAGACGGTATGAGCTGTTTACATGCCTAACTATAATGTTTTTATAATTGACCGAAACTTTAATTGTCTAATAACATAAGAAACTAGACTTTGCTGACATAGGTTCATTAAAAGTTTTTTGTTTGAAATGTATTATTATTTCTTGGACTCCCGTTCTAAATATACGAGTTCTTTCTTTCTAAAAGAAAATCACCTGTCTGGACAGTATATGCTATTTAATTATAGAAATTAAAACCAAGGAAGTACCATATTTTCAGACTAAAATAACGCTATAGTTCCTCAATCTTTACAGACAAAGGAACATTAATCGAGAATATTTCTCGATATTAATAATAAACGGTATTTATTATAAAAAAGAAAACAGATTTTTTTCACATTTATTATTACGACAATGCATCAGTAATCGTACCGACATTTTCTTAATTTTTTTCCCTACACTTCACTCGTCCTACAAATTATTCGCATTCGAAAGGACTTTTTAAAAACGAGCCCGCGGCGTTTTCTATTATAACCGGCCCGACTGGTGTACCAGAAGACCATATATTACGCTTTATTCCTAACGGATAGATATAACTTCCCGCGGATGGCTCTAACCATTTTTCCCAGCTTTTTTCACCCGCGGCGAGGCGTCGTTCGATCATCGGTCGCACGTTTCTAACTTTTTTCCTCTCATCAATTAAAATAATCGAGTCAACAGTACATAAATTAAATATACGACTGGTCTAAATTATCATCTCAAAGTTTTTTAACGCAAAGTCTTCCTTTTCCTTTTTAGCTTCCCGGTAGTGTAGACTTTTAATGGCAGCGATTTGAAAATTTAAGCAGCTCAACAGATTAATATATGGGACTTTTTGTTTTTTTTTTCTTCGCTTTTGTATTTAAATAAATTTTTCCAATCGATACCTATACAATCTACAAAAGTAGCGGGATTTAGAAGTTTGCAGCGATTCTACGAATGGGCAAACATACTCAAGTTTCTATTCAATTGCTAAATTACCGGTTGCTACATCTGTATAGTTTCTTCATTTCATTTCTCTTACCATTAATAAATTTCGAAGTGAACGATAATCTCTCGCGTAGCCTTTTCTCTACTTCCATGAATGTACGATACATAATCACGTTGTAATTGCTTCTCTCTTATAATTAGATTTGGTCGGAATTATTTTTCTCATTGTTCTCTGATCGTCACCGCAAACGATTCAAGTATGCCCGTTCTATACCATCCTCAGAATTATCGAGGAAGCAATCACCTGTTTCATTATTCGTAAATCCATTCGATGTTTCCCAATATAATTGTTAGCTCTTTCGATTCAGGCTACGACTGTTGACAAATTTGTCCGATAATGAATATGTACCAGTTTCAAAGTTAATTTTAAATATAAAAGTAAGCTTCCGAACGACTATCTAGCACGAATTGCATTGTCGCAAATAATTCCAGTCGAGAAGTAGATAAATTCATCGGATCCCGACAGTATCGCCAGTGTCAGTCCTCATTTTCATTGGAACGAACTAATTTATATTTTACGCGTTATAGCTTATCATCTGATAAATGCGATTATTGCGTAAATTGGTTAACTGACGCTCAATGACAATAAAAATTCATAGCCATTTACATAATTGTCGTTGTTTTTTTTTCCTAATACTTTTGTCGTTCGTCCTCGTAAATTGCACGCGTATATATAAGGCAGCCGAGGTGCAACGATGAATTTTCTCTTAAGTGAAAAATGAAAGGCTACGTTGTTCATAAAAATCAATTTAAAAATACCCTTTTTCGTATTATATTATAACGCTTTATCTCAATATTATTTCTCGCTCTACAATCTAGGTGTAACAAATTACCGTGTTCCTCGGCCAGAGGGGGGCCATTTTGTCCCGATCCCTCCTATATAATTTCATTCCATCATCATTCATATTCATTTTCTTGCGCGGCAGCAGATGGTAGCAGGCAAAACTGCTTGCATAATATTATACCAGTTATACTCTATATATATATATATATATATATATATATATATATATATATATATATATAAACCCCTTGCCGTCGTTTTAAGTTTTAGTCTGTATTATTTTTAAAATATTTTTACAATTTTCTTTTCTACGGAACAGCTACTCGTATCATATAAGAAACTTATTCCAAGCGTTCTGGTGATTTTTTATTATTATCCATGTTATGAATTTCATAAAAAGAAATAATGTATTTATTTTGTAGTTCTACACATTAAGAACGTTCTAAAAACACATAGTAAACCTGATACCCCTAACTGATTCTATAATATAAGTAAATAATTTCCGATATAGCGATAAATATATTCTTTATACTTATGTAGAAATGATATCTTCTTGGTACGAGAGTATATTTAATGGTTATTTAATGATTGCTAAAGTTAATTATCTTTCATGGTACTCTTCAAAATCATCAAATAATAATCAAGAAGACGTTTCTTTAGATATAAAACTTTAAATTTACACGCTTAAATTAGAGTACCCGCAGTCAGAATTAACAAAACATATTTTACTTATTTTTGTAACACGAGTTAACGTTGAATGTTTGAATATGAAATAAAAATGTGACTATGAAGATAGATTATATTAAATGAAGTTAAGAAATACTTTATTTTATTTAATACTGTGTGGGTATCGTTTAATATTTAAAAATGTATGAATTCTAGATCACTCCATTTTACCAAGTCAGTAATCTCTTATTGAAATGCTTTAAGCTCATATTTCTAATCCTTATTATATATTTACGCAGAAATGCAATATTCCGAGAGCATCTCAATTTATGCCCAGAACATAATAATTAATTTTTCGAATGTGTGTGTGTGTGTGTGTGTTTAAAAACTATTTCCAAAAGAGTCGAGCTTAAAGATACTTATATTGATCTTTTTCATCTACTGCTTCAAAATTCTGTACCGAAATTAGAAAAGTGACCTATAATTAAAAAAACTATATACATAAAAAATATATAATGCGAAAGCTTTAAACTTTTATGCATTAGCTTTCTGTCTTATACACCATATATTAATCCAGCTTATATTTGTATGAGTACACTTAATCAGTATATAGAGCATATTTCGTTTATCAAAGCATTATTTCTTATTATAAGCGGTAACGGTAGATTTAATATCAGAAGAAATTCCAAGACAATGCTCCTTGGCTTTTCTGTGGAGAGGAAAAGAGATATACAGAGAGGACCCCCGGAAACGTTTCCCATTTCTTCGCACTTCCGCGGCAGCGCGCATTGTTTTCGAAGCTCTTCGCGCTCTCCTTCCATTACCCACTGTCCTTATACCACTTCGTGTTCTTTTTCTTTTACTTTATTTTAATATGCCCCAAGGAGGAAAATGCGTTTTAATATTCATAAAACGATTTGCCCGGTGGGGAATTGCGCCAGGACTTAAATTGTATACACGACCTTCTTGCACACGTATAAATAAAGAGAAGTTGGTCTGGTGGTCGGGCGTAGCTCTAATAAATTTTCCGATCGCGATGTCTAAAGACGGTGAGAATTCATCCCGAGATTTTATCCGCGTTCTGAAGAGGGATTTGATTATTTATTCTGGCATAGAATAGAATCCTGTCTAGTGTATAATATAAATAAAATAAATGCGCGGAGATTTACTGCTTTAGGTAGCTGTATAAAGCTTCATGAAATGGCATTCCATGGTTAAAAATGGGCATATCGAAGAGTTGTGGCTTCTAGGACTTAGGTTTCATCAATGACCAAGAGAAATCTTGGTACTATTCGGTAGCGTATCGGAATTCAAGAGCAATACCAAGACAAGACCATATAGAAAAGTTTCAAGACCCAGATCTGATAGCCAACAATATTGGTCTTCGCAAGACTTTTTAACTGGGTGCGTATTGTAATAATTTTGATCTTGATGATTTGAAACATGCATATTGAAAGTCAACGGGCCAGGAATTATAAGGACAAAGTCAAAATCCAGTTATATTATATTTTGCTTTGATTATTTTTGGACTAAACTACGACTCGTGCCTCGGTCTCTATCATGGAATGCCTCAAGCGGGAGCATCATAAAGTCAAATGATAGATGTTTATTAAGGATGAATCAATAATTGATTAATTATGCATATCTTCATGGATGAAGAGTAGATTAAAAACTGATACCTGCGTATCATTTTAGTATAACACAAGTATTTGTATACTTTTCATTTTATGTACTGTTTGACATAATATTTTGTAATTTTATTATTTCATTGCAATCGTCTTTGCATAAAAGAGTATTATTAATTCAAATATTCTCTTGACATTTCGAATATTTATACACTGTTTTCAGAAATATTTACACAATTGTCAAAATTAAAACCAATACTTTTCCAATACCAGGACAACATTTTATGAAATTTCGTCTTATCTTGGTATTAGTGAAGCACTATCACGGAAAATACGATCAATAAAATATACATCGAATACTACAGGAATGCGCATATCTAAGAGGAAGCATGTGTATTATGTAATGAAAAAAGCATATGGCATTAGATGAGAGCACAATTGATCCAAACGAATTGAGCAGTTTAGCTGCACGGATGTCAAACGAGGCATTCGATGTTTCGGTTCACGAAGCCACTCTGCACTGAGAAACAAGAGGATAGAGGAAGAGGAGGGCGGATAGTCGAATGGGAGTACTTGTAGCAGTATTGTCATATCTGGATTCGAAACATTTGAAACCCAATGGTCCAAATATGAAAGATCTTATAGTTTCAATGAGAAACAAACTACATGCACATATGTACACCGATATATAATGGTTTATAGAAGCTATGAAGTTTTCCTGCCTCCATAATAACTATCTTCGTTCCAAATCTAAATGCTGCAATGTGACGATCCCATAAGGTATACTGTTTTTGTCAAATGGCATTATAAAATATGCATAGTACACAGTTGGAATTTTTAATTTTCGAGACTAATTTAAAACATGAAGCTCTACGCGCAAAGATGATTAAGATGTAGAAACGAGTATATGAAAAGCAAAAATTTTTTTCTAATATATAGACAAAATTTAATTGATTAAACTCTTAAAATTTGCAAACATTTCTCACATTAGGAATTTTGCTGCTGTAATTTTTATAATCTTCTCAATTATTTGAATGGAGGATGAGGACACGATATAAAACATGTAGTACCGTATAAAATTTATATATATATATATATATATATATATATATATATATATATATACCATTCGCTTTTTCAAGCCATTGAAATTATGGCCTATTCAATACACTTATATATTCCGGTCACTCTCAGTCAGTGGTGGTCTTGCATGGAAGTAAGGACCACGAGTCTACAGGAAAATCCATGTGACGGATTTTAGTATATCATCGATATAAATCATATACGACGTGATACAGTGAATACGGCAGGTAAGTCAGTGATAAATAGGGCGATTAATAAAGGTCTAAACACGCTGCCTTGAGACATACACCGGTGACCGTTCCAAGCCACCAGGCAGTGTATCCATCATCAGCAATATATGGCTCCTTCTAATCCATCTCTAATATGAGAAGAAATAAAATCAGTTTAACAATGTAACTTGAGTAAATTATAATTGCTATTAAAAATTTTTAAATAAATCCATACCAATCATTGTATATTAATATACTTTTTAATCGAATTCCATTTTTTCATCTTCGCCAATCCTGAAATAAGTTTTCAGTGCAACAAGTGGAATTTATTAAAGTATACGACAGATTCGTTTACATCAAACTCTTGTCACATGGAGAAAAATTAGCGCTACAAATTTTATTTCAGTACATTTATTTACATGCTTATTAACTATATCCATGATATTCAAGACAGTTTCTTGATCTCTATTTTTGTATCGATTAATAACCAAATTCAAATCCATCGATAAAGTCATAGCCTGAAGCGTCGATTTTGATTTATACTACTTCTCAATAGCCGAATTGTCGCGAACTATTAAGGTCTTTTTATCAGTATAGCAACATCTCTCCAGGCGAGAAATAAAGCCAGAGAGAGAGAGAGAGAGAGAGAGAGAGAGAGAGAGAGAGAAATATGATAAATAGATAAGAAAGACAGACATAAAGGGAAGGAAGAAGAAGGAAAAGGAGACTGATGCAAATCTGTCCTGTAGCCAAGCGCCGCCGAGATTTATTAGTTTTATTACGCGGAGAGGCGGAAACACAATGGAATAACTCGTGGGCTCCCTGCCGTGCACGGTATATATATATATATAAGCTCTGTATTATATCCGCAAGTATCTAATAAGTAGGCAAAGTTTCGCGTCCGTATAATCTTATAGAGGCCGAGTTGGCGCGGCGGGGGGTGGGGGAACTCGTTGCTTCGCGCCCGGTCCACGTTATTATCTATAGTATGTATCCCTTTTGTGTTCGTCTCTTCTTTGATTGCAGTATACGCGTATAGTAAGTGTATAACAGAAGAACAGCCGCAGTCACGATTTACACAAAGTATAGGAAGCGCGTTTGTTTGGCTTGTTGTAAGGATATTTATATACTGAAATCTGTGCTAATGCATTGTACCGTGAGACGCTGTAGATTTTCACGAGAAAGGAAGAATTTCGAAAAGATACGTTCAAACGATGAACATGATTTTCTTATTTATTTTTTAAGTATAATTGAATTTTAATGTGGAATTAGACATAATTGCTGAAAATGGAAAATTCATTTTTTGCGGATATTTGGATTGATCATTAAATATGTGAAAAATTAATTTGTAAATTGTTGTTTTAAAATTGATCTAAAAAGAGTCGATAACAATACATACGTACAAAATATGCAGCTATATTATTATATTAAATTTAAACAAAGAACATAATAAATTCAAATATAGAAAAAAAGTATGAAAAATCATATTTACTAATAATAATATTGATGGTAATCAGAGGAAATGAAAAATTATTGATCATTCCTAGATAGGATGAAAAAACTGTAAATAATACTTGTAATCTGTATGTAACAATTATATACATATATACATACGTATTCAAATTAACAATTATTGTCACTTTTATCGAGTTGTACTCTCGAAGCCGATAATTGAATACTTATACCTATAATTGCATAATGCGCGTCGGCGCTTCGGTTAAGGCCAATAAAGTGCAATTCTCCAAGATGACAATTTAATAATTGTACCATAATATGCGATGAACTTACGTGTATATACATATATACACCTTCACAATATATTAAATTCGTATCGCACGCATATTAATTAACGTTGTTACAGTTCCCCTTTTCCTCCCCTACCTCATCCACCCACCTTCCATCGTAGGAACTTTATCGGATCGCTCGAACTTTACGCGGGTCTCGCATTGTTTCAGTTTCCATGGCCCGTAAGCGCCTAAAATCGCTGCTCGATCCGTCCACGCGAGCCTGACAAAAAGGGATGTGTAAAATTTTACGGTAGTTTTTCTCATCAACTGGAGTACTGTTTCGGACTTTCCTATATTTTTAGAAAGGCCTTTCGATAAAGAATTTTCTATAGATAATTCCTTTTTGTTCTACTCTCTCTTTCTCCCTCTTTGTCTCTCTCGCTCTCTTGAAAACATCAGTGAATAAATTTCGTTGTAAGCTATTATTGAGCCATATAAAATTGCTTTTTAATTTTATATGAGTGATTCTATTTAAATGATAAATGCGAACACATGGAATGGTCGCATTTAGCGTGAAATAGTATGTGTATTTTATCTCAGTGACTAATAAACCTATATTAGAAGGGATTTATTTGACATTTTTCATGGCGTTATCACAACTTTGTACATTGTCCATGATTTTTGCTCTTATTGAAATTTTGCTGTAATTTAGATATTAAGTTTGATTTACGATTATGAATTTTTAGTATTGTTTTTGAATTTCTGTTATTTTTTCGTAACGTTTTGATAACTGCTTTGTTGTCCTTTTCAAACACTTCAATTGTTGTTACTATAAATACATTTTTTTGTTATCAGATTGGATTTTGTTGGATTTACTTTCTTATTAAACGGACAGTTTTATCCTAATTTTTTATTAGACCATAAACATTATTTAAATTTAGATTATTTAATTTTATTGGTTCTTAATTTATTTTACTGTTCTTAATTTAAATAATGTTAACTGTGTCATCAGAAAGTCGAAAAAAATTATTTAGTTAATACAATTATACACTAGAATGGAAATTAATAATACTAAATTCTGGAAATTTATGTAAAACATTTTGCTCATTTTATATAATAAAAACTATGTGTTTTTATTTGGTTTGACAGTTGCAGAGCCATTAATAAATTTCTATCAAACATTTTGTACTTAGAGATAAATGCGCGCGCGCGCACACACACACACACACACAATATGCGCGCTCGCGCATATTTATACATCTCTATCAATCTCTTCATCCTAGACACGTTTTCGGAGACGCGGGCCAGACGGAAGAAACGAACATCTGTTTGATTATACGCCTTTTACTTTCTGTTGCTTTTTGAAATCGAGCCCGGCGACGCGGCGCGACAGAGAGAAGAAAGCGAGGTAGAAAGGAGAGACAGGTAAGAGTCGAATTGAAAGCACACAGACGTACGCAGACGCACGCGCAGGCACAGGCGCAGCGTTGGTTCAATTATTGTCGGTCTCGCGCGGGTAATGAAAGTTTGAGAGGGTTTTGTGACAAACGGCGCATTCGGGCGGTCCTCCGGCGCGCGTTATCACGCGGCCACTCCGCTCTCCGGATCTAATTATCGGATTCTGTCATTTTCGCGCTTGCGTAATCCACCCCTTTTCCATACACCCTCTATTCTCACGCTCCCCCCCCTCTCTCTCTCTCTCTCTCTCTTTCGTAGAATGTCGACTTTCTTTGGTCGCAGAGAGAGACAGAGAGAGAGAGAGAGAGAGAGAGAGAGAGAGAGAGAGCGAGAGAGAGGGAGGGAGGGAGGGAGAGAATGGGTTCTAGTAAGTCGAATAATTTTGCTCTCGGAACGCGCCGCGCGGTTTGAGGCAGACGAGGGGCTCTCTTCGAATTAATAAGGCATTTTCGTCTTGGTCCCGCCGGGTTTAATTTTGACGATCGATTTGCGGAGAAGAGGCGGCGGCGCGGATAACGGGGAGGGGTGGGGAGGAGTTGCACCGGGTGATCGGAAACGACTTATCGCTAGTAATGAGGGAGACACTTATCGCGAGCAAGCGCGCCCGCGCACATTATTAAAAGCATTATATTACGTAGTTTATTGCGGCAGTTCGCTGTCGCGAGTGAAGGAGAGGAAGAGAGAGAGAGAGAGAGAGAGAGAGAGAGAGAGAGAGAGAGAGAGAGAGAGAGAGAGTATAATGTTTACGACTATGGTCATGGCGGATCGTAATGTGGGAAATATATTTTTCACTAAGGGTGGATACTTAAAATTCTCTCTTTACTGTGGTTATCTTTTTTTTGTTTTTTAATATTTCGTATTCAGAGAATAAAATTTTTTTCTTGTTTTCATAATACTGGATTTGAGAATTTGAAAGATAAGTTGAGCATTTCCATGAATGAAAATTTCCTTCGCGTCAGTTGAATTCTTTTTTTCTAATTTTTGATAATCGATGTTGAGAATTAAGATTAGAAAATGTGGTGAATTGGATGGAGATGAAGGTTGGCCTGTGCGCAAGACTGAAGCTATTGATCATGTATATATATATATATATATATATATATATATATATATATATATATATATATATATATTTATATATCCCCATTTAATCTGTCAATCTGAATACAGAGGCAGAATTGCTGGAGTAAAATCTGATCGTGTTGCCGCGTCATAAGACAGAAGTTTTGAAAATGATTTTTCAAAATATTCCAACTTCGAAACTTCAGTGGTGATGATCAGTCCTTTAGCGAGTTTACTGTGACGATAAACACATCACGTGCAGAAAAAATTGTTGTTTACATAAAGACACATTCAGACAAGAATAGATGATCTGATCTTGCATATACGTGTCCCTCGATCTGCAATATGTCAAGTCAAATTTCACAATTTACAGTCACAATTATCATTTATTTACCAAATTATTAAATAAATTATGATGGTTTATAGTGACACAGTCAGCTGACTTTATAATTTTGTTTCACCGTTAAAGCATAGAAATTGTCATATTCTGACAAATACTGTCGTCAAAACTTCTGTAATGTTACGCGGTGTTACGACGGTCAGTTTTTACTCCGATATCCTCTTAACGTTTTAGTGATATTGGCGGCAATCTTGCTTTTTATCGTTTGTCGAATTCTTCAAAATGTAGTAATAAAGAATGAAAATTTTATTTGTAAAAGATTTTCCATAAATAAATGTAGTTTGTCGTTTTCTGATCAAATATATCTTGCAATACAAAACAGTATTGAGCACACATTGATCCATTTCTTATAGATTATTGTTCAACTGTGACAATTCCTAAATAAAAAAAAATTTAAGTTTCGGACTAAATAGAAAATTCGTAAATGCCCATTCAAGTAATTGTTACAGAGATTGACGATGATCTACGATTGTCCTTATACGTGCTACCATTATCTGCGAGCATAAATAGAGCGATCTTAACGAAGACATAAAAAAGGGTAATGTTGTAATTTATTGCTTAAAGATAATAAACTTGAATAAAAAATACATTAAAGAAATTTTTCATTTCAATTAAAAATTTACAGGTATTAAGTTGAACTTTTTTAAATTTATTAACGTAATCAAATTAAGTCTTTGAATATTTTTATTAAAAAAATCCCTCGTTTACCCTGCGACCACGAGCATTCTAAACGAATTCACTTGAATGAATGCAGCCTCGGTTTAATCTTTTCTATTCAGTGCCTTTAAAATTTCAAAGTAAACTAATTTGTCAAGACTTCGTCCGGGAAAGAGTCGGAGAAAAAAGAGAGAACGCTAGAGAGAGAGAGAGAGAGAGAGAGAGAGAGAGAGAGAGAGAGAGAAAGAAAGAGGAAAAGGGGTTTTTATATGCTCAGTTTGCACGAAATATATATGGCTCTCTGTGATAAATACGGGCGGAAATTCTGCATGCGTGTATGTGTATAAGGAAAGCCGAAAAGTTGAATGATGCTGACGCCATGTGGTAAAAAAACACAAATAAATGGGATAAAGGGATCCCTTGCTCTCTCTCGCTCTCTCGCTCTCTCTCTCTCTCTCTCTCTCTCTCTCTCTCTCTCTCTCTCTTTCTGCATTACTCCTTTTATCCCCTACTGCACCATTAGCGTTTTAACTTCGAAGAAGACCGAGAGCACCCGTACTCACAGGCGCTTATTATGCAAATTATGAAATTCAGAGGAGAAGCAGAGAGAGAGAGAGAGAGAGAGAGAGAGAGAGAGAGAGACGCGGGCGAGGACGCTGGTAAGCCTTAGAGTTGCCCGCGGTGTTGATCATCAATCTTGATGTAGATATATATATATATATATATAGCAACTGCTTGGCCAACATGTAAATAGCTGTAGATTTTTTAACATTCTGTGCGGTACAGGTGGAAGCTACCGAAGTAAGACGAGAAACATCGCCACGACTGGTTCTTGGTCGATCATAATTTTTAGCGACTCGCAGGATAGTGCGCGATAAATGCTCGCTCAATTTTAAAAACGTGTTCTCCTTTTTTTTTGTTGCAATGGTTCTATACGAACAAGAGGCCTTAGAGGAATATATAGTTGCAATTAGTTTACTGCAGTGAATAATTTCCACTCTTGGAAATGGTTTGAAATCGTTAAACATCATGCTCTATATATGTAACATACATAAAATCTCAGTTTGACTAACCGTATCGAATAATTTGGCATGTAATTCTTCTTATTATTATTATTTGTTTTAATAAAGTAGATTTAATTACGTGCGTGGAGCGTTCGCTATCCCGCACCATGAGACGAGTCTTTTTGGCTTTTATTACTTTTCACTTATTACAGTTAAAAGCTAAAATGTAGTTTTCACGTTGTTTGCATTTATTTTTCATTAGCGCGTGCGAGTGCAACGGCGGCGCCTATCTGCGGCCTGTCCGCGACAATTCGACTGTTACTACTGGGGCGTGAGACGAGTAAGAAAGAGAGAGTCCTATAGGCCGTAATAATGCTCGCGCGAGCGAGAGGATAATAGAAATAACGTTCGAGATGGCGGATCGTTTGTAATAGTATCGCGAACTGACCAGCGATAGAACGTGTGTGTGTATGTGGGGGGTGGGGGGGGGGCAAAGCTTCACAATGAAAAAGTTAAAATTAGAAATGCTCCTCTGCTTTTTCAACAGTTTTCTACCACTTTTCTCTCCCAAAGCACCTTCCTCCCTCTTGCTCGATTTAAAGCCATACTTTTGTTTTCGTGTTCTCCGTTATTCTTTCTCTTATCACCTCTCTCTCTCTCTCTCTCTCTCTCTCTCTCTCTCTCTCTCTCTCTCTCTCTCTCTCTCTTCTCTCTGCCTTTCTTTCTCTGGATCTCTCCTCATTCCATTCGTTGTAAAAATATTCTTATAAAATCTTTTGTTGGGGGGCTTTTTTCTCATTGTCCTGTTTTTGTTTAAATATTCGAATTTGTACATTACAACATAGCTTCTTATCGAACGGAATCATCGAATGCGCTGAATTCTTAATTATTTTTAGTATTCGCGCTTATGATAAAAACATTGCGTATGTATGGGGATTCAATTACTGTTACTTAAAGTTTTGGAGAACATGCTTTTAATGATTTTTTTATAAAAAAAATAAAATAAATTTTGCAGTCGATTTTTAATCATTTTACAATAATTTTTTGAAAACAACGATAACCACTTCTCACGTGGATATCATGATATAGCTATTAAATTTTAGGATGTATCGAAAACAGGTGTTTTAAGGAATTAATTATTCTGTAAATACTTCCAATCAAGTGGCCTGGTAGACAGTGACCTGCTAGAGATAAATAGAAATAAATTTTATTATTTTAAAATGATACTCGATTTTTCTAGAAAATCTAATTTGGTTTCAGTCTATAATCAATGGTTGGAGGTTTTAAAAATGACGAGAAAGAGAAAAACTTCATTATATGAAAATTACATATATATAATAGAATATAGATGTATGAATAAACAAATACAAAAACTATATTCCCATTCTTAGTCCGATAGGTTTTTAATAACATTATAGATACTATGCACATTAGAAAATCTTATGGTTTGCTTCTATCAATTAATTAATTATTATAATTTTAACAATAAATATTTGAGTAAATCGACCATTGTATTACTTGAGTTAATAAAATCGTAAACGACTAAAAACAGAACAAATCGGAAAAATACGCGTCAAGTTTTCATTTTCATATCACGCGTAGTCCTCTATAGCTTTTCAAGGCCAATCGCGACGTTTTACGTAATTTCCGCCGTATGAATCACAATACGAGTTGCAGATCATTTCTTGACTCATCGGAATTTCGAGATATCTCGAAGCAGTGGCATCGAAAAGTCATTATACCGAATAATTTCAGTGAATTAAATCGACATCATTATGGATTCCGAAAAACTGGCTATTCTGAAAATGAGAATAGACATCTTTATAAAGTGAGTCAGTAGACGTCGATTAGTTCGTCGCTAAAGGAATTTCGGATCTTTAGCTTCGGGGCGGTTTTTCTTCCTTGAGAAATTTTAATTTGAATTTATGGATATTTATACGGTTATCGCTCGAATTGGAGAACCGCATATATATATATATATATATATATATATACACACACACACACACACACACACACACACACACACACACACTTT
Organism: Sycobia sp. Sy_11; assembly: GCA_018907035.1. Classification (NCBI taxonomy): domain Eukaryota; kingdom Metazoa; phylum Arthropoda; class Insecta; order Hymenoptera; family Epichrysomallidae; genus Sycobia; species Sycobia sp. Sy_11. Next base: position 1,053,794 of record JACCIC010000045.1, on the reverse strand, counting down.
TTGTCTTTAAGTAATTTAAATTCTTTCGGACGGCGGATCTGTTTTCACTAAGTACAAGGCCTTCTCGAATCTGATCCTTCATATATTGAATAATACGCTGTGAACGAATTCGATTTCTATACCCGGAAAATCCATTACGAATCTTCAATCGTATATATGCCGAATAATTTTAATATCTAATTCGATCGCAGAGAATAATTCCCCGCCTTATCAGCTTTTCTAACGAACAACTATTTCTCAAGCAGCTGAGAATTAACGAAAATTCGCCTTACTTCTTATTATTATACCAATTGCACGTGCTGGCTAGGGAGCATAGAAACGGCCCTATATACTTTACCGGTGGCAGCTACATATATATATATATATATATATATATATATATATATATATATATATATATATGTATATGTATAAAACTGCGAGCAAGAAAGTATAGTAGAACTCGCAAACTTGGACTTTTAATTAACGTAAGGAGATAAGAGGGGATCGGCTCTTATTAGCGAGAGGAGGCGAAAAATCAACGGCAAGTTAGAAAAGTACTAAGAAGTATATAATGATAAAAGCAAAATAATTAAAAATTTTTCGTACTTATCTAATTCGGTTCGGCGACGTATGTCGATGACGTATGTGATTTGTCCATGTTACGCTGATTAAGTCAGCAATCACTATATAAAATCCCAATCCCTCGTTCTTTTCCAATATTTTCAGCAGGCCTTAAAAGCATAATTTCAAATGCCTATTATCACCAATTACCATTTCTCTTATTGGCTATGCCTATATGTTTGTCATAAAGATCGAAGCCCAGTCGCTGCGCCACACCGCGTTTCCTTTTCCTTTGAGCCCTGCAATTTCATGCCCGCTATATGTTTGCGCATTGAAAAACAATTGGATAATTCATCCGGCATAGATCTAGATTTTTATGGGGGGCGGGGAAGATAGAGCGGCAAAGAGAGCGGAAAGAACTCGCGGATGAAACTATAATATTATTCGCAACGTTTACAGAGACTCTCCTCTGTATGTGTTGTGCTTCTCAGCCTTTTCCGAGCATCCTCCTGCCGCGTTTTTAATGTCTTTTTATTCAATTTATTTTTTATTCCTTTGTCTTATATGTCTTAAGCTCTAGAGACTATTTGATGACGATAAAAATGTGACAGGTGTTTGACAATACCTGTAATATTTAGTTCGAAATCGATCAAATTAATATACTTAAAAGTAGAATTTATTTCGTATCAAAGTTGTGCACGTAAATAGGTTTTCTGTTTATTCATTTCTTAGTTATGTCATTATACATAAAATCATTATTTCTAAATAAGCCTCGATTCTTTAGTGTTATAGGTAAGAATACATGTCGATGGCATAGATTTTATGACGTTAAATGCAAATTCTCAGCTTCAACATTTTAAATGCAAATGAAAACAAAATTAAATTTACCGTTTTAAACTATGTTCAATTATAATCACGATAAAATTTGAGATCCACATATCTATTCTTTCAAATTACGACATTTTAATGTTAAATGCGAATGAAAAAAGACAACAACGATAGTCATAGGTAAAAACGCCGATTTTCATGTACTTTACTTACTTTCAGTTCAATTTACAATGAAATTCAGTAATATCAAGGCCAATGACCCATGGCTTCCTGTCCCACGTTAATGTCAATTGCATAATGCCATCGTAAAAATATTGGGGTGGAAAATATCATCGGCCGCACTTGGCTAAGGATAAAAATAGCCGTGCACCATCGATAAATTTTACCCCGGCAGTTTGTCGGAGTTTACATTATAAAAAAATTGGCATTGTAACGCCGAACGATGGAACGAGTGAAACTGTTGGAGTTGACAGTTGCGAAAAAAAAATAAATAAAAAAAAAAGATGAAAAAAATACATATATGCACTTGAGCACGAACGTAATACGTCAACAGAATTTTTGACTGTTCAATATTTCGGTGCAAAGGAAATTTGAAATTACTTCCGTTTCTGTATTTGCTGACAATGTTTGGACACGCCAGGGACATTAATTTTTATTCGAGAACAAATGAAATGAATACAAGGATTCTCTATAAAGAAATTTGAGTCTGTATAGATTTGTCGAGCTTTGCGAAATAAAGAGTGCTCTGATAGAATATAATGAGCGAAATCCTATTTTTTGCCCTGAACAATTCTATTATTTATGTAAAACTATACGGAAAAATCGATTATTCGAGTTTAAGGTGAAATATAAAAATGAATTTTCCTCTTTCCTGTCTATCTTTTAGAAAATAAATTGGACCATAAAATGGTAACATAAAATAAGAAATATCTAATAAAATGCATTTTACCTACCTATTTGATATATAAATAACAACATATATATATATATATATATATATATATATATATATATATATATAAGCGAATCATCTTAACTTTGGAAACAGGATACTTCAAATTCATATTTTTTTCGATTACAATCATTTAATAATAAAAAAAATATTCGTGTATTTTTGATGTCGTTTCACTGATTTACATTTTCATTTACAACTTAACTATAGTTAAATACACACGAAAAATCACACATCAATCGAATCATGCATAAGTACACAAAGATCTTTAAATTTATGTTGTTCTATTCACAGTGGAATATTTTCAACAAGAAAAGCACTCAAGAAGTGAACCAGCAACAAGTAAGGCAATCTATCGAATATCAGTAGTACGATAACTATAAATAAGCCTTTACTTGAAATATATAATAAATCCCGATAAATAAATGATATATGCGTCTATCTGCTCCCTTCGTAGGATTTGGGAAAGAATCTTTTCAGGAAGTATAGTAGTTCTTACCGAAATGATGCTTATTATGTATATGAGTATGAAGCATACATTCGTAAAGGGATTGCTGCCGTAAAAATGGCACCGACAAGCATCGAGAATTTTTTAACCGCGCAGAAACAGACAAATTTTGAAAGTTTCGATAAAGAAGGTGGTTGGGTAGTAATGGAATTAATACGTCATTCGTCACGAAATATTTGCCTTTTTACTATAATAATGCGTACTACGAGTTTATGAATAACAATGATTGATATAAAGATACGCAAATTTTAATAATACCAGCGAGTCATCTCGCAGAAAACAATGAGGCCTACGGCGGGAGGATGAAATACCCTTCGACTACACGATCCATCTCTGTAAGGCATGTATTAACAATTTCACATTCTCGTAACCTCTTTGAAACTTTATAGGGACTCGATGTTTTCATCCGCCGATTAGGAACCGATCGATGCTTCCATGTCTTAATACTAATACGCCATTAGCTCTCAGCGTACTACCTACTGCACAGGGCGGAGAATTGAGAGATGCTACACTTAACTTTTGGCGTGCAGGTCTCTCTCTCTCTCTCTCTCTCTCTCTCTCTCTCTCTCTCTCTCTCTCTCTCTCCCTCTCACTCGCTCTCTATCTTTCGTGTCTGCCCGTATGAATTCGACGTTACGCCCACTCCCACCGCCCTTCCGCCCAACCGGTATTATAACTGCACTTATACATTATAAATGTAGTACTGCTCGCGGCGGGACCGAGATAAACTTTGGAGGAACGGACTCCGGCCGCACGCACGGTCGGTGGGCGCCAGGTTGGTACGTGGCTCACTCTAACGAGCGAGACGACGGCCTCGCGCATTACGAGCTGCCGTTCTACGCCTCCGAACTCGGCGAGGAGTGGGCGGGAGAGGGCGGGGTTGGAGGGGGGAGGGGGGTAGAGGCTTTGGCGGCAGCGCCGATGAACCGATGGGAGAATATCTCCGGCCCAGGAGCCCGAACGAGAGTTTAACGAAGGCGGGAAGTAATTAAATCTCCCTTTGTCATCGCCTCCCAGTCCCTAGGCCACCCGCCAAACCGCGATTCCGCGCGCGCTTGCGCCAACGTTGGCCATCGGAAGAACGACGAGATGACGACCTCATCTCCCCTCCCCCCTCTCCTTCTCTCTCTCTCTCTCTCTCTCTCGACAGCGGTGCATTTGCCATTTAGCGCCCTCCTCGTCGCGCAAAGTCCCCGATCAATGGGCTTTTTGGCGCAATATATATATAATCCACGATCGGTGAGCAGACCGCCGAGGTTTTGGGCTATTCGCGATGTTAATGCGAGCGCTGCGGCCGCTATATATATATATATATATATAGGTGTCCGTATTGTACGCCGATGCTCGCCGGGCGAGCTTAAATTGATCCGCGCGCCAGCTTGCCAATCCTCCCGCCCGCGCTCGTGCCAGCGACGATCAACGCTTCCCGACCGACGAGGGAGAGCCTCGCGGATTGTCCCGGGGAAGGTGGGGCCGGTTTCTGGAAATTTGGCCCAACGGCTCTTGTCCCCCATTTGTATCTGCATAATTATTTCTCATGACGTGATTCGACAGTCAATCGAAAAAAAAACTCCAAGATATGAAAACGATCGCTTTTACATCATATAGATAATTGGTTCGACGTTAGAGTGCTGAAATTTTTCGACTGGTTTTGCTAGCGCAATATAAAGCTCATCTTTCTACCCGCGCGCGTGTTTATTACAGCTTCTAGTGTATCGGATCGAAGAGCGACGAGAGATCGAAGTTGAATTCGAGTTTAACTTTCTCAGATTTCGATTGCATGAAGTGTCTTATACTTACCTCTGTACTCAATGTATTATCCGCTTAATAATAATAATCAATACATAGGAGGCGCGACACTCTTGTAGGAATGTTTTTTAACTAACTTTAATGGAGTCACTTAATGAATAACTTCTCGTATACACGAGCATGTATAAATATCAAATAACAGTCGTAGGCAAGAATCGTAGAAATTCATCAATACTTTATGAATTTAATATTTGTTTGATATGCATACTGAAAATTTCCGCTTTTTTTACGATGTTTCACTTGAACTATTAGATGAGAAAGATCCATCGTGAATATCGAAATCAGATTAGGGATTCCACGATGAATAGTAAAATTCGAATTTTTAAGGAATGAGCTTCGAACTTACATTTTCGTGGATTTTAAGATAATTTGGATTCAATTTAATTGCTATTCACCGCAGTCATTTATAATATAACGAATAGGATCCATATTTAATAAAGTTCGAATGGAAATTATATTAAGTCAATTTTCTATTGCGATTCCATTTCGAACAGATTTGAATTATGACTGTATCGTTACTGGCATTTAAATTAGATTTGTATCACGTTCGATATCCATACAATGTTTAAAACAAGAGAAAAAAAATCGTTAAACAATCCAACGCCGGCTAGTTCCAAAATCGAACAGTCAATTACCATTAATATGCATCCGAAACAAAAAAAAATCTTATTTATCTCATACATCATTAAAGCATGTAAGAGTTTCCTAGAAACTGGGTACAATAGGATTTCATTACTATTATAATTAAAATTATTTATATCATTAAGTTTTCTGTGATCTAAAAAAAAAGAAAAAAAAAACAAAATACTTTAGATATGTCTCGTGTGCCGCGTAAAAAAGAAAAGACAGCGGCAAATATAATACGCTAAACCAGAATTTAAAAGACAGTTTGGTTACCAATTTATCGACGAGCTGATGGCGGCGGCGGGCGCACAGCGCATGAAACACACTTTACTAAAGTGCCAATTTCCGCGGACGTGATGATGCAAGCCAGCCAAAGACGTTAGCCGTCGCGGAATTTCATTTTAGATAACTGTATTTAGGCCTTGGCTCGTAGAGCAGTAGCCGGCCGGGGCGGGGGGCGGGCGGGGGAGGGGATATTTGATCTTCGCTTATTAGAAAAAAGTCGTTACGAGTTTCGCTCTAGAAACGCGGAAAAGGCAGAGAAATCTTTTTTTTTGGGGGGGGGGAGTTCCGCATATTTATCATATACTTTAAATAAGCATTTTCAATTATTGAAATAGTTCAAATACATAATCTTCCAGTTCCATTCCAAGATTGGGGTTAAATTTAAACGCAGCATGAAAATCTATTATTATCGCCAATTGAACCGTCATATTCACTATAAGCGACTAACGAATACGTCAAAATTACCTGTTATTTTTAAATCAGTTTTCCGAGCACCCCTTTTCGGAACTATACATCCGAAATAAGTTTCGCGGCCCTGGATTTCGATCAGATTCACGCCGTTTGCATACAAAATAGTTGTCCTGAAAATTCGCTTCGCTACTGCTTGGACGCGCGATACTGTCCAACACGCGACGAGCTTCGAATTTTATAGACCACAGTGGCGGCATCTCGCGGTTTTACCTCAATCTGAAATATTGGCTGAAAAATCGCTCGTTCAAGCGATCGGGTCCTATAAACGAACCGCCGGTTTCGATCGCGAAAAAAATTCAATCCGTCCGCCGTAGACCAAATGTCATTTGAAACTCGCTTATAATTGAGAATCGCTACGGGATGTGCGCTTTCCAACCTCTGCCCCCCGTCAAAACATTTTGTAACCGATATCGATATTTTGCTTTGTGCGAACGATGGCACAATGACCGTTAGAGCTGCCATTTTCTATGGAAAAAACGAGTTCAATTGTTATTTTTTCCTTTTTCCCATAAGCAATGAGACTTTATATATATATATATATATATATATATATATATACATATATATATATATATATATATATATATATATATATATATATATATATATATATATATATATATATATATATATATATATATGCATTGATTCGCAGCGAAATTGAGCTCGCTCGCGGGAATCGAACGATGACGTGTAGACTGACGCCAAAAAATCTTAACGACCGTTTTACAATTTTTCATCCATTTGATTTTCCAAATCAATCGGAGCGTGCGTCAGATTCCCTTTGACACTTTCTGATATAGTTCGCGCGCTGACAATCGAAGTCAAGCACCTTAGATTATCCATTCGTAGAATTTTTATGCTCTCCCTGGATGTTCTGAATTTACCGTAAGTAAATGTATTATAACGTAATTACGTGAGAAAATATGTTTTTCTTTCTATACTACAGTAGAAAATAAGTTATTCGTCGTTTTTCGTAGCCTATAATACTGGATTTTTCCTCCACCCGATAAGCCCCCTGCACGTGGACTCGCTTCCACCAGGAATGTAAACGTTCCCGAGCTCGATATGCCGACTTTAAGAAGGACACTCAATTCTTCCATACGCTTACGCCTCTCAGCCCGACACAGTGCTTTACGTACAAAATCTCCATTTAGAACATTGGTTTATCGTTAGATTTAAGAGAGAGAGAGAGAGAGAGAGAGAGAGAGGGAGAGATAGAGCTCGTTTATTTCGCAACGTCTCGGAGTACGATTGCAAAGATAAATTTTCACAATAATTTTTATAGATTTACGGAAATCTAATGTACAGGTATGTAATATAATTTTGTATACGAACGTTTACAAAATTCCTAAAAAAGTTTTATTTCCAAGTTCATACTATTTTCTAAAGTGTAAATATTTTCCATTGCATTCTAATTTAATTAGCAATATATATGTCTTAAACATATTTTTAATTATTATCTTAATTTAAGTATTTTTTTATATCTTTGAATTGCTCGTTTACTTTTGACACAATATCTAAATGTGTTATTAATTCTATTTCCAATGCTCCGTCGATGATGGCACACTAAAGCCAAATTTTATAGATTGAATCATAATTTAAATAAATATGCATCTCAAATAGTTTTTAACAATTTCTGTAAACGTTTCTAATTATGTAAAGAATGTAAAGTTATTATTCATACATTATGAAAGCAAGTGAATTAACACGGCAGAGAGGAGAGAGAGAGAGACAGAGAGAGAGAAGATATAGGTGGTAAAATGAAGTGAATGTGAGGGAATGCAAATAAAAAAAAATTATGGAAGTGAAAAGAAAGAAAAAGTTGCCTCAGAACATACGATTATCTATGCATTCTTACATCCTTTGACTGTGAAATTTTGATTCTTTTGTTCTTCTATCAGTATAGATAATATATACCTAATATTCTGCTGCGATAATCATTTTTTTTAACTATTTAAAAAATTCCAATCGCTCAAGGAAGGAAAGTAATTTGGTACACATAAAGTGACTATATTATAACTTTTCTTGTCAACGAAAGTTTTTTTATTTGAGGCCTTTCGATATATACATTATCGATTCGCAATCTGACCACGAAGTAATATCACATTAAAAAGAAAGTTTCGAAGAAGATATCTAAAATACTGCTGTGTCGAGAATTTGCATTCAATCGCGAATGGAATGTTAGTACGAAGTTTCGATAGTCGAGTAGTCAATGCGATATGGAGTTTTCTTTATACTCAAATGTGCTTCACTGCTTCAGAAAATAATGGGAAAATACGAGGGTACGCGTTATTATTACGTTTATTTATATCAAAATTTTTCCATTTTATATCTGCCTTTAATGCGGATCGAATTCAGCGGCATAAATTTATTTGTATACATATTATTAAATATATGTATATGCAAATAACTGGGAGGCGCGCAGTTATAAATACAAATATTTCTTGTCCTCCTCACCCTTCCTATTTCATCGAACTATGTAAGCTTTAAATAACCGACGACTTAAACCGCGATGTCTGAAAACCTAGTAATTATCGTCCGTAATAATTGGCTGTAATTATCATCTTTAACATCATTCAGGTTTGGATAGTCGATTATATATACATATGGATATATACATGTGCATATATATGTACGAGATATATATGTATATACGATGATACGTCAATCACGTATCCCCGATTAATCGGTATATAAGGAACAGGATATTAGTTAAGAAAATAGCGAGGAAGATAGAGCGAAAGAGGGTGAAAAATGAAAGAAAGGTAGAGAGAGAGAGAGAGAGAGAGAGTGGCAGAGGGGGGGAGGAGGGAGGAAGGAAAAAAAGATAAAAATATATAAGGATCGGTTGCAGGTGGAAGGGGGAGGAGAGGGAGAAAGAGAAAAAGATAATAATGGATGCGAAAGAAAACGAGAATGAGAATGCGAACGACTGTGGCCGATTGTCCGACTCACTTATCCATGAATGACGTACGATTATGGCCAAAGCATCGACCGCAGCGAGGGTGAACACACATACACACACACACACACACACACATATATTATATGCGAAACTCAGACGACTCGGGCTTGTAACGATGATGCGCGCGCCTACATTACGAAATGGATATACGTATACCCCCCTCTCTCTGTATACCTCTTGTTATATCTGGCGCCTAGCCATATAGCGTGTGGAGTTGAGGTTGGGTGTATGCGAGCGTCTGTGGGGCGCGAAGAGGCAAACACGCGCAAATGGATGGACGGGCGAGCGGTGCCCGTGCCGCGAGTGAGCTTTGACAATAATTCGCGGACTATGTTTCGGAGATTTCGAGCGTGAGAGAGGGAGAGAGAGAGAGGGAGGAGAGAGGATTATATATAAATGCATATATATATATATATATATATATATATATATATATATATATATGCATATGTAGGCTTTTCGAATGGCTAGAGTCGAAACTGTGGACGGGTGGGCGCCGTTCAACTTCCTCGCAATTATGCCGACAAATCCTGATAGCGAGAGTATTCGAGGAGCAGGGGGTCTAGTTGTTTTCAGCCCGACGCGGTATTCCGCGCGGTTCGCGGCTCGCGTTTTCGATGTTTGCGACGAGGAGTTTTAGGCGGCGAGCAGGGCGCGGGGCAGGGGATGGGGACGGAGGTCCAACCGCGGTGACCGGTGTATATGTATATACGATATCCATCAACCGACGAATTTCGAATGCTTTTGGTTGGGAGCGGTGAGGATGTTTGATTCCAACGTTTGGGTGAGGCTGACGAAAGGGTTGAACTCAGCACTGATGGTAGCGCGCATTACTGGAAAATTGGATCCATACATATATGTGTGTATGGGAGAATCTGTGGAGGTTGTCCGCATATAATCTCTGGAGCTCTGATGGTTCATTATATATATAATTATATATTGCACATGTCTTCGTTGATTACACAAGTAGACAAAATTATACCTAGAAAACAAATTAGAATTTCTCTAGGATGGATACGACTCAAGTCAATGCCGGGCTCCTTGATATACTGTAATTTTTAAGTCTAGATTTTCAAACATAAAATAAATTTGTAAGTGTGAAAATTTTAAACAAAAAGAATTTTATTTTCATTGTATGCATTTGTAATTTTGTATGAAAAAAATTTATTTTGATCACTACATAACCTTAAAAATAGTTCAAAAGTACGTTTTTCGATTGTAACAGAAGATTTTTAAGGACCTGATTGGTGGTCAGCGCAATCTTCACAGGATAAGCTATATAGGTAAATTTTTATCGTCCTTTTTTTGTTAGTAGAAACTTTTTTTTTTTTAATATAACGTCATTTTTCAATAGAACGTACTAAAGGAAATACCGTAATCTTCTATCTTAACACAAAATACAATAATCTATCAAAAAATAAACGAAAAGGACTTTATTAATTGTATTGAGTGGATTTAGAATTTGCAAAAAACATTGTTTATAAATCGTAATATCAGAATTCATCTGACGTATTCTAGGTCGGTGTTAAATTAATTGAAATTATTTACTACAAGGAAGATTAAAGACTTTATTCGAAACTTTATTGTTCTGCCTCTTGCATCGCAATTATATTCTCGACCGGTTGGTAGGTATATTATTTATTGCGAAAGAAAGAAAGACTGGCAGAGATACCGCTTCGTTTGTTCAAATAGCCAATGTCTATATATATATATATATATATATATATATATATATATATATATATAAAATTTATAAAGGGGAGATAGAGAAAGGAGAGGAGGAAAAAATGTAGAAGACAAAGAGGGAATCGTTGTTTCTGCAACAGCAGCTATAGGATTGATCTTATTACTCTTTTTTGCTACCCTACCTTTCTCAATCTCTTGCCCCTTTCCCCTTTCCCCTTTCCCCACATTTTCTTTATATATATATATATATATATATATATATATATATATATATATATAAGTTGAAATCAAAATTTCCACTCACGTACCGCATCGCGGGCGCTGATACTGCGAGAGGAGCTAGACAATGCCAAGTTATGGAAGTCTGAGACTATACATATATATATATATATATATATATATATATATATATATATATGCTGGTCGAAGGCGAAAATCTTCAGACTGGTTTCTGATTGGGTTGTTTTCCGCGCGACCGCCCAGGCACGCCGACATCCCGGCGCGAAAAGGTTCCAAGCGAGATTGCTTTAACATGTTCTCGTATTAAATTAAAATACAAAGTCAATGAATTTATATATTTTTGATTATTGCATATACTTGCATATATATATATATATATATATATATATATATATATATATATATAATTTTCTAGGCACAAATGAATTTGATATTTTTACCTCGTTTTAAATGAAATTTTCGTATGATTTTCCTGCCTTAATGGTATACATAATGATATTGTATATGTATATTCATATTTTTTATAATAAATAAACCAACGAATGATGGAGCAAAATTGAATTTCTGACAATGAAGATGTTTTACAAGGTACTGTGACACAAGCACTGATAAAAGGATTCGGACTTATCTGCTGCAACTACAAAATCCGCTAAATAAGACACCGTTTGTCAGATGCCTATAAAAATTTTGAAAATCAAAATGTCGTAATTTACTAGCTAATATATAGATCAAAAAACGTCCACATACTTTGTTTGTTGTTTTCGATTAATTATTGGACGATGGGGATTTATATATTTTGACATTTAAGGAGATCACTGTACATAATTTCATTGTTGAAATAGCATTCTAGAAAAAGTTTCAACCTACATTTTCATCGATCACCATTTTTTAAGCGAAGTTTGTTGCATTGCGTTAATTAAAAATTTCAGTTGTAATCGTCCTCATTCAAATTCGGAAGTTCAATCTGTTTCATTAAAAATTGTTCTCGGGATCGTATATTATGTCAGAATTTTCATTAAGATTTAATCTCAAGCGTTAATTTGTAGTGAGCCTATAATGGAATTTGAGAAGATTCTCGGAATTAAAATACTTAAAATTTAATATTTCAAGTATATTCACCTGCTGAATCAATCTCATTGTAACTTTTCCAATTGCTTTTCCGGTAACAGGAGATAATAAGTTTGGATGATGATATTCTATCGAACCTTATATAAGATCGAATATAGAATATTAATGTAACTTTTTAATAACAAGACTTTACTAATGAATTGTTTTTTTTTCTTCATTATTAGAAGAAAAATTGTTCTTTATTTTCAAATGTATACATAAAAAAATCAATATGACGAAACTGCAATATATATGTTATTTTAAATCTAATATAAATGTATTTTTAATATTTTAATGAGTCTACATAATTGATAAAACTTTTTTTATTTTTCAGGTAAGGAAGTATACGATGATATTAAAATTTTCTATGCCGATGTAAGTAACGAAATATCAACTAAATTTTACCATGTTTTGTACGCTATACAACACATTTGAACGCGTATATTTATATGTCGATGCTGATGTCAGAGAAGAAAAAACACCTACGGATTCGAGGCAGTCTCGAATACCGAATTTTATGTTCGCGCTTTATAAAGAGTTTTACCGAGAAAAATTAAAATATTGAAATTTAACTCACGACTTTTTCATGCATCAGTATTACCACTGTTTTCTTAATGTATAATGACAATAAATGATATATGCAATTTTAAAAAACAACGACGAATATATTTTTGAAGTACACAATTCAGTTTTATTTATATTTATTATTGAGAAAAAAAACAACAAAATTTGCCAACGTTATATTTTTATGAAATATTATTATTTTTTTTTATATACACTTTCGAGAAATCCACTGAAAATTACGAGTAACGTTTCGTGAATTAAGCATTTTAAATAAATGAATATTTTCCTATAAACAGAAATAAATTATAAGTTGACATTTTTTTTATTGGCACAATAGCATGCGATATTATTTATGTTTGAAACTCGATAATCCGTATTACGGACACGTATACAGTTATACATAAAAATATTCGATTGAGAAAAAAATCGTTAAAACAATAAAAATCGTGAATAAATTATAAGCGATTCGTAAAAGAAAATCTAGATATACCATCTTCGCTCTGTAATTTTCATAAATCATCATTTCCATTGCAAATTATTTCGGCTTTTATAATATTCGAGATCTATACAATCATATATATATATATATATATATATATATATATATATATATACACATAAGAGCGCTCTGCGTCTTAATGTACGATTATTCGAGCTCAATTCAAAAGTAACATTACGTGGGACGCCTCGATGAATCATTTGAATACGCGAACTATCCATACGCCCCTGCGAAGGCTGATCTTTGAAATTGTTACTTCCCTCCCCCCTCACGCCCCATCTCGTGCACACCTACAGACCAGGCCAGACGCGGGAAACCCGCGCTCTCGTCTCCCGCGGCCGTGTCCTTCCTGCCACCACGTCTCACCCGGCCTCCGTGCAGCGCGATTCTCGCCCAAAACCGCGCGCGTTATTTTGCATAAATTCATCTCGGCGCTTCGGTGCGCTCTCGTCTCCGTATTACAGCTTCGGAGTGCCTTTATACGGAGAGACCCGATGCGCCGTACGCATACGTCGGGTCTATATATATATATATATATATATATATATATATATATATATATATATATATATACGCTCCGCTGACGCGACGAGACGACCGCACGGTTAAATGTTTGATTTCGTACTAAACCAACAGAAGAGTATTCTTTCCTGTGCTCACCCCCCCGTCCCTCTCACTCTCACTCACTCTCTCTCTCTCTCTCTCTCTCTCTCTCTGTCTCTCTCTGTATCTCAGCCGCTCCTTTTCTCTCTTTCTCCGAGCCTCTCATCGCGCAACCTGTGCTCCCTGAGCCCTGGGCGTCGTTAACTCGTTTATGCGCAAGGATGTTGCGGTCGGGACCTTAAGTTAGAGGAAAAAAGATAGAGGGAGAGAGAGATACAGAGAGAGAGAGAGAGGGAGAGAGAGAGAGAGAACGTAAAATGGGCGGTGTATAATTGAAGGACGGGACGATGTCTGCTACGAGCCTTTTTTTCTTTTTTTCCCCCCTCTTTCTCTCTGACTCTCTGCGCCACTGATGGTTCTTAGTTCTTATTACCTTTCGCGTGTGCCGCGCTTGAAACCGCGCGCGAGCGCGCAAAGCTTAAAGCGCGAAAACGTTCCGGGGCTCGGCTCCGCCGAGGCTGTGCAAAGATCTCCCCGTTCTGTATGTACATCTCCTTTCTCTTTGTCTCTCTGTCTCTCTCTCTCTCTCTCTCTCTCTCTCGATCTCACCAGCCCATTCCTTCTCCGTCCCTCTCTCTTTATCTTTTCGACTTACATTTTTTACCACTCGGGGGAGCTTATATTGTTTTATATTTACCTTTCTCGTTAAAATCTCCACGGCTTCCCCAAGGTTTTATTGTCCGCTCGGTATTATTAGTATTCCTCTTCTTTCGCCACCTTTTTCCCCTCTGCTTCTCATTTATGAAGCTTTAGTGGTCAAAGTGCAGAATTTCACGTTAGCTGCGCAAAAATTTAATTTACAGTGTATAATAATTAATATGAGATTCGTATAAACGTTACTTCTTACTTTGTATAACGTTTTTTGATATATCATTATCTAAATGTTTTAATATATCATTGTTATTTATTTAGTTTTTATTATTATTATTGCTATTAATTAATAAGAATTCATCATAATAATCATAATAATTTATAAAATTATAAGTAAAGCTGTTGCAATCCGTTCTTAAACTTTTATTGTATTATTAATAAATATCCTTAAGACGTATGGTGCAAATCAATTTTCTGCGAACTTTATTACTGACGATGTCGCACAGGCATCACTAAATCTGGATCTGGGCCCAGATCGAGAAGAGAACGAAAGTCTAGTTACATGTATTATTGTCGATCAGATTTTTTAATCAAGAAATAAAAGAGCGCCATTTGTCTCCGTTTATAAGAGCCGACAAAGCATAGAAAAAGTTACGATTTGGAGCTTTGAGCGATGTAAAAATTTTATTTCATCTTTTTGTTAGTCTTGTTATATACAGATTTATTAAATTATGCCCTAATTTGATATCAAAACGTATTAATATATTATTCGTTTTATAGACACGGCAAAATATCATTTTATCAGATTTACGCCACTTTGATATCACTCGCAATCATATTCAATTGGAACAATAGTTGAATACGCTGTACTTTCTTATATATAGACCGTACAGGATTCGATCCAATTTGTGCGCCGGAATTGAACCGGCGCATAATCGGAACCTGGTCATTTTTTTTTTCGAGGTCGATGAAATTTTCTTGGATGCTCGGACGACATTTGAGCAAGCTTAATCCATTGACGCCTGAATTCAGCGGCCATTTCTTTACGACGGGATAAATTTATCCGACGATATTTACCGTGGGACGGGAATTGAATAAGTTGCGCGCTTAAGTTTTTTGTGCCTCCATTACCGATCACGGCCACGGCATCGAGTGCTTACTCGATTAAGAACGCAGGTAATTCGAGTGGATTATAAAGCATTTTTTGAGAATTTTGAGATGATAAAAGATTCGATAGATAAAGTCGATCAATCTCTATTAACGACGAGATAACATCGAGCAGGTAAAAAAGCTTCTGCCCGGAAATCGCTGTGCCGCACCTTTAGAGATTCGTATTATTTCGAAAATAGATACTTACCGATGCAGTTGTTGTTGTTATTATTATTATTATTAGTATTATTATTAAGATATGAAAAATCGCTCCCCGTGCATTTGAGCATGCCTCCAAAGTCGAGTCTATACGATTCGAATCTCTGGGTAGATCATCGCATTATAGAACATCGAAGCTGATCGGAAAATGTACAGTGAACGTGTCATGTCAAAATGGCCAGAGGATCAAAGTGCCAATTCTAGATGGATATACTACGTATGCTTGGCCGTCTTAACAAGTCTCTATACTGCAGTAAGCTAACCGTCTTGATGAGCCGGATGTGCAAGTATATATATATATATAGAATTTTCATCCAGTTGACGTCACGGGCTCGTCTGATTGCGATTGAATTTTTTTAACGATTTGACCGAATGCAACGAGCAGAAATTATATCCCGAATATTATAAATATAATATGCAAGATACGTTTTCCATAATCCTTTTGGTTCCTATTTGCTATTTTTACTGTAACTCTTGGAGAATCTGTCGCGAGTCGATATGCAGATACCATATGTAGAATTAAATCTATTGATGGAACGCGAGCCAATTCCGGCCGAGGTCTGTATGCATACGAAGCTTATCGCCAATTGACACATGCATTGACTTATTAGTAGTGGCTCAATTTGGATAAAATCAGTCAAATGGTCAGACGATATATAGATATGGTATTATTTCAGGGTATTTTATATGTCACAGTAGATAAGCAGCGCTTGATTAAAAAAAATGAATAATTTCAATACATTTTTATAAATTCATTTTTTTTTAGTATAGAATCAATCGTCTTGACAGGCAAATCAGATTCAATATATTAAATGAAAGAGTCTCATACTTTTTTGTTGTCGATTGACTATATATATATATATATTCATAAACAAGATTTGAACGTTTTTTTCCAGGTCAGTGTCGCAAAAACAATGCGCTGTCTGCAAGAGGTTTCGCAATACGTATACATCGTGTCGCAAGCGACATCTCGCTCATTTGTAAAACTCCGTCTCTTACATCCGAAATATAATTGCATCCTTATACCTCGTTGCCTCGAAACTCGCTTCTTTTTTATATACTCATCCGCTTAGACAGAGAGCGAGAGAGAGATAGAGGAAGCGAGAGAGAGATGAAGAGAGAGAGAGAGAGAGAGAGAGAGAGAGAGAGAGAGAGAGAGAGAGATGACGGGAGGCAGACAGAAAGAGATATTCCTTTACGTTTTCTTTCTCCTGCCCGCTTCTATACCTTCAGCTGCAGGTTTCTCTTCATTCCGGCCGCGGGTCTCATCAACGCTTCATTGTTATCCCCGTGCCCCCCCCCCGTTCAAACACACTTCCTCCTCCTCCTCCTACCTCAACTCGCTGGAGCTTTTAAGCGCGCAGTCGTCCCGGAGAAGCTACTCAACAATACAAAATCAGCATAAATTCCGAATCCCTTTGCCTCCTCGGTATGGAGCATGCTTGAGACGTCGGCGCTCCATAGTCGCTCCGTTATCGTCACTGTTGTTGCCTTGCGCTGTCTGTATCTCTCTCTATCTTTCTCTCTCTTCCGCTCTCACGTAATATTCCGCGCTTTCTTCCCGCGCATGCTTATTACTTTTTTTTGAAGCTCTATGATGCATTCCATGCGCGCACATGCATGCGCTTCATGGCTCAAAGTTCAATTGTACATTATTCATATATATATTATATATATTTTATTATTCATATATAGATATATATATATATATATATATATATATATATATATATATAACTGCTGCTACAGAGAAATGATAAAAATGATTATCAGAACGGGAAAAAGAAAATGCGACCGATAATTTTTATCTGTCGTAATTCACACGGGCGGTCTTCTCAGGGGCGCGATAAGATTTTGTCACAATAAATTCATCGCGGAAAGTGAATCATGATTTCATTGAAGATAGTACATGCGGTTTTGATCATTTATAATTACGAACGTATATGCTATTTTATTAGCGAATCGTAAAACTTTGTTAAAATAATTTAATATTTTTGTTAATGGCTTGAAATATAATTTTAAAATTAAATTCTTTTAGATAGATCTTGTCCAAACCTGCTCCATTTGCAATGCATGGTAAAAGTTAATTTATTTGTACATAATCTTTACGAATAATCGAATGAATATATATATATATATTCACACATACATATGAGTGAATATATCATTTCATTTTTATAATATCCTCTAATTCTAGCTACGGGCATTTTTAAAAATGTTTTCTATTTGCTCAGATTTAATATACGAGTACGCTAAATAATTTTTCAGTTCCAAAGTTACTTTATTGAAAAACAGTATATTTTTTCAAAATGTACTTTTAAAATAAATTTTGAACAATCTTCGTATCTCATGCAAACAGCAAGAAAGAAGGATAAAATAATTTTATATTTCTTATGTTTCATACTTTTACGCAGCGATATTATGTACGTAAAAAGTATAGAATAATCTCGAAAAATAATCCACCATTTTCTTACTCGACAATTTTCAGCCGGAGCTCGCGAGGAATTTTCCTCTTTTCTCTCTGTTTAGGTGATATAGGTCGGAATGCAAGTTGTCGTCGTGCGCGCGACAGCGCGTCAGCTTAATAATTCCGTTATAACTCGCGGAACGAATAACTCATGTTAGAGACAGGCGCGCATTAGGCTTAGATTTTTGATCCCCGTATAGTAGGTGTAAATATATGTACGGAAAGTGACGTCAATTTAGATTCTTTCTCGTGCATCGTGTCACATTCCATACTGCACATACAAGAGCGAACGATTCAAGATAATTATAATGCACAATTAATTTTTTCATGCAATTATTTTACTTCTGTTTAACAAAATCATGTTAAGTTAACAAAAAAGTTCGATCTCGCCTTGAATTACGCATACATAAAAAAAAAGAGAACAAAAAAAAATACCTTCGTCAACAATAAATGAATAAAGGATTTGCTTAGCAAATTGTTTTACCAATAATTTAATCAATGTGAAAATATTACGCTTCTTCCGAAGAATGTGAGATTTTTAAATTTATAAAAAAAGAATATTATAGCAATAATGATGCTACAGAAAAAAATTACCTCTGCAACATTCAGAAGAGAGCCCAGCGTCAAATACGAGCTAATTTAAATTGGACTTGGCTTCCCAGTTTAAGAAATTCTGAAAAAGCTCCACTTCTCTCAGTCTCAGTGCCGTACGTAACTCTCGCACCTCTCACGACTCTCCAGCCCCGTACATTATACGCTTTGTGCTGTTTTGCATATATATATATATATATATATATATATATATATATATATATAAACATATGTCAGTGCACGTCCCACCTCTGGGCCAGTGTCGTGAATCCCGAGAGCGCGGGCGCGGTACCTCACGCCGATGAAATATGCAAAGAGTCCGGAGACCGAGGGGGGACAAAAAAAAACGAGACGAACCGTGTGAGTGTGGAAGAGGGGGGGTGGGGTGGAGGCAGGGGAGCAAGTGGGAGGCGCGGACATATATTATACGTGGGTCGCGCTGGAGCGACAGAGAGCTAATTGGCCCGTTAATTGCGTGTTTGTTAATGAAATTGGGTCCGCGCGATGCGGGGGCGTCCTCGATTCGAAACTGACCCTAATTAGGCGTTTTAATCAAGGATTAATGAAGCGAAACTCGCATCCTCCTCGCCGGGACGCTCTCTCGCGCTTTTGCATAATTCTCTCTCTCTCTCGCTCACTCACTCTCTCTCTCTCTCTCTCTCTCTCTTTCTCTCTGTCGTTGTATCGGTCGCCGCGACGAAGAGCGCGGGAGTATATTTTTTTTAAACGTACGAATTTACACGCGTCGAGTTTGATTTCATCGTAGTATGATCCTTTCTCTTTCTATCAAGTGTGTTTGTATCCGTGTCGTTTAACCGAGTAAAGAGAGAGAGAGAGAGAGAGAGAGAGAGAGAGATAGCTCTCAGTCCTCTCGATCTCATAATTACCGTTGGACAAATTGCTATTAATGTACAATTAATCTACGTTTTCAGCTTTTCCTACTAATGGATATTGGCTGGCGAGGGGGGGGGGAGTCGGTTTCGAAGCCGTAGCCGATATCTCTCGGGGCCCGTTATTATTATGGGTGGAACAAAAAAAAAGGAATAAAAAAATTTAAAAGGCTATTCGCTTGGGGACGACGGTTGGATGGAGCAAGCGAAACTTTCGGCCATGTGTTAAAAAATGCACACAACACTTCTACATTGAATAGTGTCGTGAAAAAAAAAACTGATGAAAATAGACCGTTCGACTTTCCGTGCGGTTATACCGTTGCCGAAAATTTAGTAATAGCGCACTTGTAAAGTTCAGTATTATGAATTTCTGATATATCTTAATACTTTTACTTAAAATATATATAACATATTTTGTTCTACATAATTAAAGAAAGCTCATTTTGATTATCTTATTAAATACAAAACGTATATGTTTAAATATATATTTATAATGGTGCATTTCCACTAAGGAGTTATCTTAAATTATTGAGATATTTGCGCCTACATTGAAAACAATTAAAGAGTCGCTGAAGCGTATTCAACAACATTAAAAAAGCTTAAAAGTCAATTCCACCCGGGTTTTTATATGTCTGTTCATCTTGCTCACTCTAAAATTAGCGCTAAGCGTTCGAAATTTAATACGAATAATAAACAGATAAAAATAATAACTATTTTCGTGAAATTGTTTAGATTAATTAAAGCCACGCGTGCCCGTAATCGAGGAGAAGAATTGTCACGCGCAATTGCGTTTTTATTGTATTATTCTGACGAACCGGCTGAACTACCTCTTATAACTGTATGTATTGTCGTTCTCGCGTCCAAAACTCGCCCGAGCCGGTTGAAAAAGTCAAGACTCGGAATCGCCCATGATGAATCTACGTTCCGTGATCACGGTCGAAATTTTAAGATATAGACATGCTTTCGTCACGATATACCGAGCAGTCAGTTTTGAAAGGATACTTTCGGCGGGCTTCTTTTTTTTTCATTATCAAATTTGGCTTTTTTCAATCGAATCATATAGGTAACGAGCTTCTGGATCTTACGCAATTGTCATCGATATTGTCGCTACAGTTACATTATTCTATCGCGTATCTATTGCATTGTTCAGAAATCATTAATGGATGCTGATAAAAATCGTCCGATTCAACGGTTGAACTTGTCGAGTCAGCCCTACACCCCTCCACCAGGCTGTACACCAATCGATTATTCGCTCGTACATACAGCGTTCCCCAGAGCCCGAACTATTTGTATTTAATTATTTTCTCTAAATAGCGACTCTACGTTTCTCTCTCTCTCTCTCTCTCTCTCTCTCTCTCTCTCTCTCTCTCTTCTATGTGTGTGTGCGTGTGTGTGTGTGTTTGTATCTGCTAGATAGTATACAGGCGTGATATTTAGAATACGACCGGGACCGCTTCGTTTCCGTAAATTGTAAATATACACGGAGTTCCATATATACATATATATATAGGCGAATGTTTATTTGCCCACCGCGCAAAGGATGGAACGGCGCTCTGATGTATTATCCAAATGTTCGCTCATCTCTCCTGCCTGCCAGTATTTATACGTCCTCGTGTGAATGGGGTAAGATTTCTCCTGTTTTTCTTTTTTATCCTCTTATACGACGTATACAGCGATTTCGAAGCGAGCGATTTGAATATATGAAAATGGTTTAGAGGCGAGATTTTTACAATGCGAAAATCAGAATGATGAAAAGTTTCAAATTGAAGATTTTGCGCGTTAACGAGGTAGGCACGAATACGACAAGAGAAATTTGTTCTTGAATCGCATGAAAGTTTTCCAGGATGAAGCCATTTTTGTATGAAAGTCTTTAGTTATATATATATATATATATATATATATATATATATATATATATGTATGTATGTATGTATGTATGTATGTAAATAACGCCGTTGTTTAAGATTACAGTCCCCTTCCGCCTCTACATTCCATACCACCTTGGCGGCGATAAAACAAAATACCGCACGAGCGCGTGTGTGTATAGTACATCAGTCCGAAGCATATAGGCGTAATTTCGGTTTTAGAATTTAGTTCTAAAACTTTGCCCCGTAACGTTTAAACTTTTACGAGGAAGCTTTTTAGAGAGATAAGTTATTGCACGGGCTGCGGAGGGCGGGGAGGGGGGCGCTACCGTGCTTGCACGGTTTCGAAATTTGTTGCCCAGCACCGGCGTTCAGCCCCCCCCCCCTTTATACTGGTGTATGTATATATATACCGGTTGACCGCGGACACGGCTACTTCGTCGCGCCGAGACCCTTAACCGAAACTTTTCTCCTCAATTGTCACGGATCTGTTCCGCCGATATATAAATACGTATCTCCACCGTACGTGGGCCGCGGCTCGGCGCGGGCGCGAGCTGCTTATAAAATGTATAAGGGTCCTATATATATATTTCTTAAATAGATATGAATACGTGATAAATGCTAAGGTATAAGTAGTTGGAATGAATAAAACATCGAGGCGTATCCTTATAACCGGTACTTCACTGAACGTATATATGTACATTGTACATACACAGCGGGGAATTTGCTTCGATCAGTTCTGGATATATATATATATATATATATATTGCATGTATAAAAAAAGGCCCCAGGATCTCTTTACACCGAAGAATCATTGAGCTCTTGCTAAAAATATCCCTTATGAAAACAGCGGGAATCGAAGGAAATCGTATTTGAAATTGGTCTAGAATATCTGCAATAGTTTTCAATTGTGTTGAAATCATTATAAGATCATTTCATGTTATTCGATGAAGTATAACAATTGAAAGTAAGCAAATTGAAAGTAACTCTCAAATCTTTTTCACACCCGCATTCTTAAAATAAATAATTAATCGAAATTAGATATCGCACTAAAATAAACATTAAATATGTATTAATTTATGAAAATTAATAAATGACATTAATACGGGCATGAAGTAAAATGTATGTAATTGTATGTAAAAATTTTGTATGGTTAGTGTTATTATTATTGTTTTATTTACGTAATTTCTGAGCTCAAAATCAAGGTAGTTCAAATCAATATTTTTTCTGTAGGTTGATAATGTTTATATTAAATTGCTTTATGTTTAAGACTCAAAGGATTTTCTACGTGTATGTATAAATTCATAAAATACTTTAAATTGAGTACAGTTGATAGTGCCTAAAATTTATAAAAGCATGCATCTGTGCGTACTCAAGAATTTTCTTTTAAAACTAAAAAATTTATTTTATTTCTTCGTCTGATTATTATTTATTGTATTTATTCGATTTATACATGGTGTGACCAAGGTAAAAAAGGATAAATAGAAAGTGTTTCATACGAAAACGAGTTTATTGTTTCAACGGAATACAAAATGTTTCTTCAGTGAAAGAAATTGATTCGTTGACTAATATTGAAGCTAAAATGTCTACGTATGTGCCGTTTCATTCAATACCATAAATAAAGCGAATCTGCCGCAAAGCTTTGGTAACCCTTCTTTCGAGATACGACATGCAGATACTTTTACCTTGATGTCAAGTTTCGAATTTGACTTACAATTATTATTGAAATGAAAAACGAGGGATAAAAATGATTTTTTTTCTTCCTGGTTAGCGAATAACTGTTTTCTTAACTAATACGATATTGGGAAGTTATTTCACCTAATTTCATGGCAACGTACACCTAGATCTGATCTTTTAATGACCTCCAGAGTTGATTTTGACCCAGAGTCAAATACTGGAAAAATTTTCGCTCTTCAAATACTCAAATAAAGGTATGGTTTTAGTTTTTATTTGATAAATCAAAGCTGATCGTCATTTGAGCTTGGCAAATTTTCGTGGGGTCAAACTCAATATAATTGATTAATTTCATTGACCAAATCCTGCAGTTTCTGTCTAAACTTGTTTTCTCGAACATTGCGCTCGTGGAAAGTTCATCGAAACTACTTTTGCTACATCCTCTACATACATTTAATCAATAGAGATATTGTTCTTTTAATGCATAACACAAGCACCCGCAGGTGTGTATATTCCAATGCGCGTAGTGCGCAAACTAATTGCACGATAGCCGCAATCTGCTCGCGTATATATTATCGCGGTCGGAAATTAAATTAACACTCGCGTTGTAACAGATTGCATATATATATCTATATATCTATATATATATATCAGTAGATTTCTATCGTACGGGTATAGGAATAGAAAGCTTAAGCGTGCAGTAGCTGCGTTTATGGCAATGTTTCTGGAATGTAAAGGAAAAATTGTATTTAAAAAGAGCAAAATTTAAATTATTATTACGGAAATTATGCGTAATTCTATTAAGAAAGTGGCGTATACCACATCGCATGACTTACAGATACGAATGATCGTTCGTAAAAGTTCCAACTGTGGGTATTAATGGTGCAGACATTGAAATTCAAGGTAGCCCAGCTTTTTCACTATGTCTGTACTTATGGAATTCAAAAAGAGAGAACAGGACATTTTTCACAATAAAGTCAAACATCGTTTTTGCGCGCGTTCGGAAACAGCGTCAAGTCGGTAGTGAAGGATTAGGCCAAGTCAGTTGTGGCCTTAAATATAAGTCGACATTAAGTCTACGCGCAAACAGGAATAAATGAGACTTTTTTTTCAAACATTATTCTCTCTTTTATAATCTGGTTATAAAAGAAATTAAATCTCTTTTATCAGTGCTACATGATAGTCTCAAGAACTACCTGACTTAAAAAAGAAAAAGACACAATTTTAAGAAAAATAAGATGGTGATTTTTTATGATAATCTCCATTCCGATCTATATACTGTTTCTAGAATGATTCAATAAATTAGCTTCTCTGTTCATAATAAGAAGCATCGAGCTCCTCAAAAGAATCTTCCATTCACAAGTTTGTTAGCTTTTAAATTTTTTTAAATATTTGATTTGTGAGTGAATTTCATTCGTATTTGGAATCAGAAAACAATTTGGAATATAATATCCGATGCTTGCGAATAGTGATCGTGATATGTTTTCTTTTTTGAAATGTTTATCACCCTTAATTGCTCACGTACTTACATCCAACGATCATTCCATAGCGCCAAGTACATTTTATCGCCATTTCTGGCATGGCCCGTCTTTGCAGTTCACACCGCCTCGTATATAATCTACTATCCGATAATAATCTGTTGCGAACGAAGAAGCAGACAATTCTGGGTTAGGATCTAGTTCAGCTTTCATAATACATGGATTGAAACCATTCGCATAAAAATGTATTGCGTTATACAACGAGAATGAATTATCGTTTGCATTTTAATCAATTCATGAACAACGTTCGCTACTGATCGCTGCCTAAAAATACGTACCTATAAGAAACATTTTGCATTCGCATTTAAATGTTTTGTAGCCAATGTACTTTCTCATACATTAAATATACTCACAGAACCGCTTCCATCTCTGTAGGTCAGGTCGGTTATAATCTGTGATCGCCCTACAGTACGAGCCGTATCGGCTCCTAATGCGCATGCGAGTCGGTTCGCGCGTGCCTCGCCCCCCTCCCCCCTGCCACCGATATTTCTTTCCAGCAAAACTGTCGCCAAATAAGGCGGTGGCGCGCGTATCCGCGCCGCCAATGCTCCTCTTTGGCGGCATAAATGAAATCCTCCGCAGCGCGCCGCCGGTCGCCAATTAAAACGCTCCTTATTGAGGATCCCCTAACGAGTCCCCGCGACTTCTGTATCCTTCCTTCGTTTTCTCTCTCTCTCTCTCTCTCTCTCTCTCTCTCTCTCTGCTTCACTCTGCTTCTTCTTCTTCTTCTTATTCTCCTCCTTCTTCTCCCGCACGTGCAAACTTTCACTCGAGATATACAGTCGCGAGGAGTCTGCACGCCCGCCGCGCTCTCGCGTATGTATTTCTATCATACATGTACGCACGCGTATGTGGGTGAACGTCGAGGGGGTGGGTGGGGGTCGTCGGCACGGCGGCGCCGCGCTCCCGCGGGATGGGCGCGCTCTTGCGGATATAATGGGACGTGGAATGCCTAGAAACGCGACTTTACACTTATTTAACCAGGTGTCGGGGCGAGGGGAGCGGAGTTTGGGCTCGTACACGTGAGAGTCGTTTTTTCTTTTTATAATAATCCGAGGAGAGCCCAGAGTCGCACGAGGCTCTTGCTACCGCTGCTACTGTTACTTCCCCTTGAATTTCAAGATAATGCTCGTTGTTCTGTGCGCGGTCTCTTCTCTTTTTTTGCTCCCTCTCTCTCTCTCTCTCTCTCTCTCTCTTTCTCTCTCTCTCTTCTTCTATTTCGCGTGGAGAATAGTTACTAACTAAAATTTTCATTATTCTACAAGGGATTGGGAGAATCCAAGTGGAGTACCCTGTGAACACACACACACACACACACACACACACACATATGTTGGTGTGTGAATCCTATATACGCGGTGTTGGGATCACACGAGAACTTGTTGCGGAGAGAAAAATTCGGAATTGGTTCTGCCCCCTCCTTCGCGGAGCTTGCGCGCCCTGCCTCGGAGAACTACCACGAATTTTTCGAATAGCATTGTTGCCCGTGCGCCGCGCGTACGGGCGCGGAAATTTCTTGTTAAAGAATTTTTAAGCGGAGATAAGCGCTCTGGGAGAATGGAGGAGGTGAGGCTTTGTATATATATATAGATATATATACATTGTTCGTTTCGCGGACAATATGTATGGGATTGAACAAAGTATATATATAGCGGAGGAAAACGAGTAATAATGCCTGTGGGCAGCGCTGCGGTGTACGAAGAGTGTGGAAAGTGGAAAATTCAGTGGCCCTTGTATTAGCTGTACTGTACGTGTCGAGGGATTCGCTAACGAATGAAACTGGGAGTCGCGTAAACGAGGTTTTTCCTGTGGGATGAGAAAATGTAGCATACTCCCCTCACCCCTCTCCATATACCTCCTATATCAGGTCTGAAGGTGGATGAATGTAGTTAAATCGTGTGAAAAGCATCATATTCTCTTTATACGAGAAGCTGAAATAATTTATGAAAGCTAACTGATCTTCCTGATTACACTGTTCATTAGCCTTTGAAAATAAAAGGATGTCAAGAATGATCATTTCGTAATAATTATTTCGTCGGTAACTTTACGATTACCTGTGGATGTGGACCATATCAAGAACGTTTTTTGAGTAGAGTCTTTAAGTGCTCTCCTTTGAAATTTTACGAACCAAAAGGCTCTACTTAATAATACGCTCCTGATAAGGATCACAACCAAAAGTGTCGGAAACGTAGTTGGAGAAATATATGTTATTGAATAATCATTTGATATTTCTTGATTTCACTGTACTATAAATGACAGTGTAACTAGTAATATCATCATATTTAATTAGTATAAGCTGCTCTCAGTCATATCAATCATACAACTTTTCATTTATATTTATGGTACTTTTCATTTAAATTGGCGCATTTAAATTTAAACACAATTGTCGTATTATCTATGAAATAAAAATTTCAAAGTGTATACGTGTCACAAGTTTGACTACGACACAATAACAACTGCAGAGCAAAGTGTGCAATCTGTTCAACAAGTATTAAACACTTTCAGAAATGAATTTAATAAATTTAAAAAATACATTTAATCTAAAATGACTGTATATTGTCAGTTTTCTCCTATTTAGAAGCTTAATGAATATAATGAAAATTCATGTATGTTTATATGAAATTATTTAATGAAGAAATTTTATCTAAAAAATCACGATTAAATATTTAATGGGAAATTTTACATACAACGCGTGAGTTATTAGAATATAAGTAAATAAGTAATTCAACATTTCTGAGAAAGGGATATACCTAAAACAAGAAACATATTTTATATTATTGTATAAGCTACACTAATATATTTATGTTTTTTATATAATTGTATACGTTTATTTTAATTCTTAAAAAAAACTATAAGTGTATTAGTACATGATTTATATAGATATATGCGAATGGCTCTACATACTTCGGATGTACCGGTAGGCGAGCTAAAAATATCATCTATCCAATTACATTGAATAACGGAAATTGAGCCAATCGCAGCTCTCGAGCCTACCCGCGAGAACTGACGGGATCCGCTCTTTTGCCCGTAATATAGTGGCCGGAAAAATTTTCGCGAGAAGTCGTGGATTCTGCTCCGAGGACGATCTCGGGAGGGGTCCCAATATCCAGCTTCGGACGAGCTCAATAGTTGGGAAGATTCGCCGGCCGACTCGAGCCCATCGGGAATCGAGGGCGAATATTTTATGGGCGCGCGAGCGCGCGTAATAATGTAGCGACGTCGGCCGCGCTCGGTTACACCCTTCGTGGTTATTAAACAGATTGAAAACGAAAAATTCGCGTAATGTCATTGGACATAAATTTTGAATAAATTCTCGTGGAATATTATGAATATCCCGATTTCTTTTCAAAATATTAGGTACAAATTCTCTGTAGATCGTCAAGTTGATTGAATTAATGATTTTTGGTGGCCGATGATGGTTGGAATACTAGAGAAATATTTACACGTGATTCGTTTACAAACACATAGTAGACATTCGTCACTCGTTGATACCCGTATTTGGGAGCACAAGTGGAATGAAGTGCCAAATAAATAGATTAAATAATTAATACATTAATTAAAAAATTGGTTAACTAAACGATATTATTAATTATCATTATAGGAAAAAGATTATAAGATTAATTTTATAAATATATATATATATTCAATTTATTTATCGGCTGCTATTTCTGCCACATCCGATATTTTCGAGGTTTATAATAAAATAATGAAGCGTTCAATAAATAATATCATACATGCATAAATGAAGATGTAGAAAGTAGAAATTGGATGGATTGCATAAATGAGAATAGTGAAATAAGCCTAATATTCGAAAAGATTATTTTATATATCCGATAAAAAATCTGTATACTAATCGAGAATATTTAGTAATCTCGTAAGCTCCTGATATGAAAAACATTTAAAACCCTGGAAAAAAATCAAATCGTATTTAAGAAAATTAAAGCCAGCCGATTGTATTATTAAAGGCAACACGCGTATATCTTCAAGATCAAGAAAACATATGGCTAATTTATGCCTCGCTAACAGCTCAGGACATGGTGTGACGATTTTTTTTATCTAAGCTTACCCCGACAAAGAACGAATGGTCAATTAAGATAATCTGAGGATGTCTGTATCGTTCAGATACATAATAATATTGGGATTGAGTGATTATTATTAAACTTCATTTTTTTAAAAATACAGAACATTAAGTTACTAAGCCTTTAAAGTTGAAGTCATTGTTAAAAGTTTCGCAAAACATAGAAACGAATTTGCAAACGCACTTATTTCAACTTGCCCTGTTAAAATTATAGAACAATGATCTATGTAGATCCACGAAAATCGAAGCGCTGCTGCTTATCTCAATTAATTCGGAATCAATCACAGCAATCGTTGCAGTACGATTGAGAATAGTAAAGTGTGCATTATTATGTGCAAAATCTAAGAAAAAACTCATACATATTGCATGGAAATGTCCATAGTTATGCAGGTTAGAACGAACGAAGTGTATTGTTAGAAAAATCAGTCGAAATAAATTTAACGTTTCCACTTACCGCCGAAATAATTCTTGTTACACGGGACAGTATTACGTATTCACACTTATAATATTTAGGTTCTCGGAAAGATATAATTTCCATGTACAATTTTACTTCAAATCTACGCAACGTACTAATTTCGCATTAACAATAATATTATACGTTACGCAAGTTTTTGTTTTTAACAAACCTCAACCAAAAAGAAAAAAAAATAGCAAATAAAAAAATAAACAAAAGTTAAAACGATACTTATCATTATATAATCCTTCCTCTCCTGAAATTTTGCGCATTCCAAAAAAAAAATTAATCATCCTTCTCGAGCGATTTAATAATAACGGGCGAGCATTATCACTCCACAGACGTATCTGCTGTACACATACTGTCTATACCTCATCATGGATTATAGCGCTTTTTGTATTTTCCTCGTTTTTTTGCGCCGCATGCAGCTTTCGTATCAGGCGGAGGGTTCGGGCAGAGAGAAAGAGAGAAAGACAGAGAGAGAGAGAGAGAGAGAGAGAGAGAGAGGAGAGAGAGAGAGAGAGAGAGACAGAGAAAAGGCACAAGTGGATAAAAAATAAAGAAAAATAATAGTATAAAAAATAAAACAGAAGCGGTCAAGGCTACGCGCGGGCGTAGAGATGGATTAGCGGTGGAATAGATCTCGTAAATAAAGCACGCGGCGAGGATGAGGAACGCAGAGGGAGCTGAATTATTATTCGCAGAACGTGGCGCGCGCGCGCGCGCTCGAAATGACGTCTATACATTCACTCAAACTCTTCCTGCCCGTTTCTGGTATATATATATATATATATATATATATATATATATATATACACACATTTTCAAGCGAAAATCAATTAAAGATGCTGCGTATGCTATATACCGAATTTGAGTGGCTCAGATTTACGAGGAGGGAGGGGGAGAGGCGTTGCACCCGATGTTGTTCGAGTATTAGAGATCGGCGATTCGATATTTGCTGTTTGATGTATTTTATTTTAGACGTCGTGCGGGATGTTTGCAGATCGAGAGAGGGGGAGAGAGATAGAAATAGAGAAAGAGAGATTGGAAATATATATAATAATAATATCGGTTGCTTAATAATCATTATGATACTATTAATTATTTCGCATGTACATAGAGGAAAGTGGTTAGTCGATGAGTTGTTAGTCCATCCAGCCTCGCTTTGAATATGGAATGAGTGAGATAAATATTTCAAATATCACTTAAACTCATAATTATATATGCATTATATTAATGAAACATGTCGATATAGTGTGATATTACTTACGGAATTTTTTTTTCAATCAGCTATATTACTCCGGTTTATTAAGCGAGTCGATATAGGGCCTGTTATAAATTTCGATTACAACGCGATAAGCTGGCTGAGTCTGGCAGAGCGAATTAATTTTTTAAATTTACGCCAAATTGTGTAATATCGATAGAGAATCCCATTGTGATTTCATAAAAAAAAGTATATATATCGAACGATTTTCATTCATGGCCTTTACCGATTGATTTAATATGAAAGGTTATGAAAAACCCGACTTAGCAATCAGGACAGTAATGAAAATTTTTATAGCGTTACTTTTATGTCGGGAAAGGCCATTTACACCTACTGCGCTGGGGGAAAATGAAATTATTCCTTATATTGGTTCGCGCGTGATTTAAATATTGAAATCCAGATGGCGCACGAGCGTAAACTCGTTAATATCGCCTATATACAATCATGGATTTTAAACGCGAGAGCTCCTCCTCCCAGCCGACGCGCTCAAAACAGGATCGGATGAATCGGATCGCGCAATAGGCCTTAAAACCAATTCGGTCGACCAGTCAATAATAATCGAGTTGGGAGATGGCGTTGAATTTTGAATCCGTGGAATATTTCGCTAAAGCCCGTTAATGATCATCCTTGCACCCTCGCGAGTCAACAAATTACCTGAGGGGACCTGCGTAACTAAATCAATACGGCGATACAGGGGTTTTGGGTTATGAAGAGCGCAAAATTTTTCACGGATATAATACCACTGAACACTCCTCTCCCATTGGATTTTTCTCTGAAATCGCAATATCATACTCCGGGATTGCACGGCGTGAAAGGTCAGCGTGTTCCCTTTGCTTTTCTCCCCATTGTTTGTTTATAATAAGCAAAAGCTTCGTTGGATTCCGTCAATGCACTGGCTCAACTGCGTTACATATTTATATATGCGTATACATTCCATGGTTCATATTACACTCCTGGATACAAGCTTCCGTATTGTCTTTCGATTTGGCATATACATATATAGAAGCACACAGTTGTATCTACAATTTGACAGACGAACTTGGCATCTCGAAGATATATAGGACGAGATACTCAGCATCCTCCCCCACCCCCGGTGCGTCGACAGGATCACGAACTCTTCCCACATCAGAGCGTAGAGCGGGGGTCGTTTTAAATTCCGAACGACGCGCGCGACGGTGAAAGCCCACCGCAATACCAGGAAGGAAATGTTTTACGTCCTTATACTACGTGCTCGTCTTGTTAAAGTGCGATTCCTTTTTCGCCGCGTCTTTGTATAAAGTATCGCAAGTGTCGCGCATCGCTTATTAATGGCATAGCAATGTGTTACGGAAAAAATTGAGATTATACGTATTTTCTTTTATCGATGAAGAAGTATTTTTGAGAATGCAATCCGGGCTTCGCAGTTAATTTGGTCGAAATCGTTCATTCTTAATATTTCACAAACGAATAAAGATACCCGAATAAATGAAGCAATAAAATTGATTGTAATAAAAGAATCTATAACTAACAATACCTACTCATATTCAGAAAGTTTCCGCGTTTACTACTTTAAGAAGACCAAAATATTGTCTTATTATTATTATAATTAAACGTATCTAGGGTGCTAAGCTCCGAAACAGGAGCGACCGTTGTCCGTTGCCAGTGTCTAACAGCCAACAAACACAACAAGTCCATGTACATCCACCTTCGCAAAGCTCTCAGTTTCGAGGAATCGTGAGTAACTTTTAGACGGTATAGCATACTCAATCCTAACTCTGTTCTACTGACTATCGCGCGTCAGTCTGCTCTAATGGCCCCTATTAAAATGTCAAAGTTTAGGCTACTGAAGTGAAGGGAGCGATCTCCGTCTTATTGGAATTGACTCGCAGAGAACACTCCTAGCTATTTCATCAAATTTTTAATTATATTCTATAGAAGATCTGCCAAAATTTCATCATACACAACATGCTTAGATCGAAGTATCAAAGTCATCTGTCGCCCTTCACTCTGGTCATCTTTTACTAATCTTTTCTTTCACCCGGTTATTACTACATTCATTATAAATATCGCTATTTTTAAAGATTTTCACAATCGATAGCAATACTATTCTCACTAAAAGAACACAGTCAATAGTAGAATCTCTATTCAAAATACCGACTAACTTATCTACTGTATTGCGTATTTACCTAGTGAGACAACTTACAACCCGTCCCAGTCCTTGAAAGAGAACTAAATTGGTTAAGGAGAAATCAATATATAAACTAGTAGTAGACTACTTTCTTATCAAGAAAACCGATGAATCTTGTAAAAGTTGTCAATTTTAGGTTAAAATGGTCAAAAACAATTTTCCTTATCTAGCATTCGATCAAGCATTCTGTTTTGGACCGAAGGACGCAAAATATTTCACTTGAGCCCTTGGTGTAAATCCATATAAACACTTTTCATACAAACGTTAAATCCATATAAACGCTTTCTCTTAAATTAATGATTAGAAAATTCAGTTATTTTTATCGAAGCAACGAACCCATTGATTCATGTGTTTATTTATTCCCCAATAGAAAGTATTTCATTACAATTTTTGTTCAGCTATACAGAAAGGTAAATATATTTGTCAATGAAAGTTAGTGAACTTACTGTTAGAAAATATGCAAATTTCAAATCATTCACATTTTTGTATCCTCCGTAGAACGAAGCGAAGAAATAACAGGCATCCTGTTTTTTTTTACATAATTTTGGAACAAATTTATAAATTTACTAAATTTTTATTTTGAACAAATAATTGACTTATTTATTAATTTGAATTTAACGTAGGTAGGAATATTAAGTAAATTTCAGCTCCAAAAACCCATTACACCCGATTGTCTTCTATCATTTATTTTGTTCATTTTTTAAAAAACATAACACGCATTGCATTTTCATTGAAATCGGCATCAGTCACCTATAGAATACCTTTCCACTTACAATCGGTATTCAATAAATTACACTGCTACAATTTTCCGATTTCTTTTCGTCTGCAGATACTGAATCTGACGCAGTGGCTGTGGTATCGAAATTTGAGATTCAGTTCGAATTCTCGCCATGTCCCGTTAATAAATTAATGCCAGATTAATTCAAAAGTATCACTGTTAACTTTCTTACGGGAAATAAGGCGAAATAACGAGCATGGGTCGCAGCTCGTGAACCCATTAAAAACGAGTTTGCCCGTTTCATTTTCTCGCTCTCTTTTTTTACATTCTCTCTATATGTCGCGCTTAACTAAAAGAAAAGCGCATAAAAACGAACGGCGAGAACAAAAAAAAAGTGCTGGAAGAGAGAGAGAGAGAGGGAGACAGAGGGAGGAAGAGGTCGCAATGATTACGCACGTAGGCGTCGTGGTATAATGAAAGTCGCGCGCGGGCGCGTGGCCCCTTCTTATTCTCTTCCACTCTCTCTCTCTCTCTCTCTCTCTCTCTCTCTCTCTCTCTCTCTCTCTCTCTCTCTCTCTCTTTCTCCCACTGTCCCTCATCCCCACGCCGCAGTTTTGTACACGCCGAGGCAATAAAACGCGCGTACTTTTTCGCGCCCGTAGCGCAGCCTGCATACTTACATCCATGTATAAAACGCGCGCCGCGCGATGGAAGGAGGAAGGAGAAACAAAGGCTCGTACACGCATCTACCTACACGCGTGCGTCCCGTGGACGTGCATATATACATATAGGTACGTGAGGCACGTGCCATAAAGGAGAGAGAGAGAGAGAGAGAGAGAGAGAGAGAGAGGGATAGGTAGGAGATACAACGGTCATATAAGTGTTCACCGGCAGATTTCTGGCACATATACTATTTGTGTGTGTGCGTGTGTGTGTAGAATGCTGCTGCATTACGACGCCGAACGAAAGTGAAGTATATAGAGGAGGAAACAGTAATAGAAAGGATTGCCGTGTAAGTGGAGAAAGATAGATAGATAGATAGCGAACGAACGCACGGATATAGAGTAGGAAATGATATTGCCGAGGATATTCCGAGGTTCCATGCTTTTTCTCTCTTTCTCTCTCCCTCTCCCTCACTCTCGATGAGCGTGCGCATTCAAATCCTCGCTCTTCGATAATTAATATTAATTTCGTAGCTGTTTATTCAGAGGAGGTGGTTGCGGAGGCAAGGGAGAAATTCCGAATTATACCAGCTAATATGTAGATTAGTTGAGGAAATGGGGATTGAGAAAGTGAGAAAGAGAGAGCAGCATTTCCAATATATGTATTATATGTATATACATATCTTTCGCATTTGAAACCGGGTCCTCTTCGCTATGTACTGATATTAACGTCGATGTATTATTATCCTCCTCGATATTCTTAGCGGGGCAGTTGTATTTAGAGGGCTCGCTCAGCTCTCGTAATTTTCCGAATAATTGTACCGAGCTAAGAGATTATTCTCAAGAATCACGGCGCAAATCGGCAGTTCATTAAATTAATGAGCGAAGAGACAGAGGTAGATAGATTAAGTGAGAGGGAAAAAAAGAAGGGGGAGCGATGAGTATACGGGCGATAAAATCGTAAGTATATGTGCGGGTGTTTCCGTAAAGAAGGATGATGTGACGATGCATTCACAATGATTTATAGGATATCTGAGAAAGCAAAATAACATTGATGTTAAAATAAAATTTTCACGTAAAAGTTTACTAATAAAAAATAATTATTGTATGGAAATTTAAATAAAGTTCCCGATACTATTTTACTTTGAATGCTTTACTCTTAAATATGTTACTGTTAAATATACCTATATTAATTCATAATTGTTTTTCAGGAATGCTTTTTTAAATGGAAT
This sequence comes from Sycobia sp. Sy_11, assembly GCA_018907035.1. Lineage (NCBI taxonomy): Eukaryota > Metazoa > Arthropoda > Insecta > Hymenoptera > Epichrysomallidae > Sycobia > Sycobia sp. Sy_11. The sequence goes on along the minus strand of JACCIC010000045.1, from coordinate 1,018,488 downwards.
GATTAATATGTATGTGTAGTATGTAACAAGAAAATATGGTTTAATGGAAAGAATTAAAGATTGTCTATGATTGGTATGGCAAAAATTTAATAGTAAAGTATATATGGTATAATGTTTATTCGATTTTAAATGAAATTTTTTTATATAATTAACACGAAGTTTTTAAAGAAATGAATCCTAGAAATTTTTAGTACAGAGAATAGATTCAGTGAAAAATATTTTAAAATTTTTTGCCCGTCAGATTGCATTATATATATAGACGATTCATCTTCAAATGAACCATGAATCTCGTATAGAACGTAAAACCGTTATAAAACATATATTCGCTTGTTCGCCCGTTCGTTGACCGCGTTTTCTAACATCGAGAGGAATTCTTCGAAATTTGGCAAAACCGGAGGGACGGCGCCTCAGCGGCTCGATCGACGAGTTTATAAATAGAAGCGCGTAACGCGATTGATGCCTTGTACGTGTGAAGCGAACGTCGTCCGAGCAACGTTAATAACGCGTCGTTAACTGAATCATTCGAAGTACATGTGTTTTCTACATCTGTAATAAAAAAAAAAAAACAAAACAAAACAAAAAATCAAAAAAACAAGAAGTAGACAAATGCTCGTCGACGTCGTAACAAGTAATTAAACAATAGATAAATGAAAGGTGCGTGGAAGCGGGGTGTATACAGAGATTAGTTCTTATGGGGGAGAAGACGTTAACGCCGACTGGCGTTTGCGCTCCGACCGGCGGAGAATGAAACTTTTTGCCGGAAACTCGTCGCCTCGCTGACTTTACTTAAACGGAAGGAGTGGGAAGAGGGAGAGAGAGAGAGAGAGAGGGAAGTGCGCTTAATGTATATGCTCGTCCCAATCGATAATCTACTAAATCCGGATATTATACACTGTTCCTTACAAAGTGTCCGGGAATGAAGAAAAATTTCGCTTCTTATTTTGAATATCGTTGCATTCTACCCCGAGCTCCGGGCAGGAAAATCAAGCGGCTCGACGCATAAAATTTATTCTATACTAATTGTGACGTTTATTTCATAATTAATTTTTACGATATGTAAGAAAATATTGTAGTTCTTTATGCAAATTCTTTATTATAGAAGTCGGATTTATTTGACGGATTGATTCGATTTGTGGATATAATAGTCAGCGATTGGATCCAATTTTCCAACTGTAATCGCGATTCAGGCAATTTAGAACAGCGTTTTGAATAAAAAGAATTTTTTTTTAATTACGTATCTTTTTTTTCTTTCTCGGCAAATTGTAATGCTGTTGAGTGCGTGAAATATTAATTTCTAAAATATTTCCTAATTTCAGCTACTGGTACAACAAAAATTAATTTACAATTATAAAACAATCATCACATTGATGGTATTAACAAGAATTTCTCTGCGGTTATCAATTACGGGACATTTCCATCGCAATTATTGTCCTTAAAAAATTTAACTATACATAAACTCTTTATACATATTATATAATAATTTGCATTCACTTAAAAGCTTTTGAATAGAACCAGCAAGTATTTATAATGTTACAAGAGTCTTCTAAACATACAAAGTCGCGAAAAGCACCAACAAATTGGAACTCTTCTGAGAACTTTGCTCGCTCTCTCTCTCTCTCTCTCTCTCTCTCTCTCTCTCTCTCTCTCTCTCTCTCTCTCTCTGTCTCTTTCTCTCTCTGTTTCTCTCTCAAAGCAGTATTTCGCGTCTCAAAGCAAAGGGCGCATCGAGCCAATTAAAAGCGAGACGCTCAGCGTGAAAAGTCAACGGAGAAAAAATCATGGACAAGACGGTGAAGGAGCCACCGGTACGCGTAAAGAAGCCCCACGGATGGGAAAGCGGGACGATTATGCTGCGAGTACAAGCCGAGTGCGCATAGGGGCGATAGAGGGAGGAGAGGCAGCGCGCTTCAACTGTATATGTAATGGCGTATATTGTACGCGGTATTATACATATATATATATATATATATATATATATATATATATACGGCGTTATACGTCACGATTCCCTCTCTCGGCGTTGACGTCGCGGTATCGCGGCTCGCGAATTACGGCGGTCATATAAGCACGGCGCTTTGAATTAAATTTACGATCTCCTCGCGCTTTTACGCGCCTTATATGAGGGCGAGGAAAAGCGCCATGGGCGACGAGGTGGGGTGGGGGTGGGGGGTAGAATTATGACGAATTTTCAATCGGCTTTATATTATTTGGTATAAGGGCTGGAAGACTCTGAATATCCCGGCTATAAAAGGAAAATATACATTTGATTTGGCAATCTCTATTTAATTCAGTAGATGAAAATATTTTTCTTGTACTGTATAGCGTAGTTTAATTAGATTTTACATGAATAATTTAATATTTTTAATGAACCAACTAGAATCGATAGATGGAATATAATAATTAGTCGTATATAAAACCAAAATTTAACCTCTTGAAATGGTGAATAAAAATAGTTGAAATGCGGATCATACATGTAAATAGCAAAAAACAAAATAAGGTATTAATTTTATAGAAAAAGTCGCATATAAATACTACACTACATTATTTCGGGTATTGATTTTTCTTTTAAATATATATATATATATATATATATATATATATATATATATATATATATCAAAGTATAGTGGAATATTTTTTTTTTTTTAAAGAAGAATAAACTCACATATTTGGACAATGAAGACTACGACACGGTGCTAAATTGAATCTAATTAATAAATATTTTTAAGAAAGAAGGTGTCGGTCTTTTCGATTCATCAAAACATTGGCTGTTTTAGCTAGAAAAAAAAACAATTTTGGTGAAGGATTCAATCAGCAGATTATCCTGTTCTCACTAACTTAAATTTGTTGCTAATATTATTGGTTCTACATTTTCGACTCTATGAGCGTGATCATCCGACCGTCATCATAATTACATTCTATTGGAGTTTGTGAAAAAGACTGTATGGCCGATAAAAATAGTTATTAGTTGGATTTTTATTATTCGAGTTATTATTGGAGTCCATGAATGTAGAATTATTCAGTTTAAATTAAATCTACTCTTAACGTGTCACCGAATTGGTAGGGCTAATCGAGGAGATAGCGCGCGACATTCCGAAGCTTAAAATAATGACTATAAATACGAGTATAAATACGATGGCAGAAAAATTCGTCTATCAACGGGGCAGTAAAAATTTTAATTTAAATCGCGATTAAACGCAGTGACATATATTCGATCACTTCGTATGAATTCTAGTATTAAACACAAATTAAAGTCTTGGTTTGACAATACTGCTGTCGGAATATAGTCAATATACAAATCTTGGTTCTTGTGAAAGCAATCGAGAGTGGAGTAATGTTATTTCTTTTACAGTAACGTTGCATTGAATTCGCCAAAGGGACAGGCTGCGATTGAGCCTGATCACAAGAACTTTCTGGGATGCATAAGATTGAATATCAATACATATACATTGTTAAGATCTCTATTGATAGGACATGTCATTTTTATGAGTTTGCGACAAAAGTCGATTGGAGTAGATAATAGATAAATTCTAGGGATACAGGAAGACATTGTTAAATAACGTAAAGAATAATGGACTTGGAGGTGTTGTGTCGAGGCATATCAGCTATCTCTTTGATAGGATAAACACGAGCCTGGACGAACAAGAATGATTACACATCCGTCTAAAGACAGAGAATAAAGAAAAGTCCATGGTGATTTTTCAAGGAAGATATAATTGAACATAGGACAGCGTAGAACCGAACGTAAGAAAAAGTAAAAACTAAACAATCGAGAGATAATGAATTGATGCTTTCGATACCTTGATAAAAACAATATCTTTACACAAATTCCATAAAAACATGCGCAAATCGCTAATATAGTCCTTGCGAAAGCTGAATCGGTCTGGCTTCAGATGTCTCTATGCCCAACGCTGCACTCCGTGATCTGCTTACAAGCTCTATCTATATGTACTTTCGTGAATCTTAGAAACGACACACGAGGAATAATCGATGGGGCGAAAATCGAAAAGTCATTGGACGCTGCCAATGTCGGTGATCGGATGAGCTGAAGTTGAGATTTCGAAGAAGTGCGAAAGAAATCGGACGGATCGTATAACGAATGATGGAAGACGCATTGGAACTGGGTTAAGAGTCGCGTAGGCGAACAAAACAAACTTCGAATCGATTGGCGAGCAAGAGGCTGAGGTATCAAAAGAGCATTCGCAAACGGAACGCGTTGCTTAGAGATCCTTTTTATTAGAAGTCGTACGGTGCGGGTAATTTTGATTTGGTTTGATTTTTCTGTGGTTTTTGAGTTTTGGATTAATTAGGAACTGCTTTGTCGAAATCTTTCAAATGATCCATATATTAAATAGACAAAATATGAGGATTGATATTGCGAACCGTAAGGAATGATTATTATGCTGTTAAATTATTAATTTCTTAACTTGAGGAAGGAAACTGCGTCTCTATACTATATGTGAACTTTTGTATATATATAATACCATGAATTATTATTGGTCATGATTATTCTTTACATAAAGATGTATAAAATCAAAATTTACAAAATTGTATAAACATATATAAGAACTAACTATTAATAAAATATTTGATTAGATGATTAATATGACTATACCTTTCCGTCGAAATGTTTACCAATAGCCCTTATTAGCGAATTCCAATGTTTCGAGCACGCCCCCAGGCTCTATATACATATAGATCTTTTATTCTTATTTTTCTCCTCTATTACATAGTCTATTCTTCTCGTCTATATCTCTATGCCATTCCGAACATTAACTCGAATTAATAAAGAATAATAAATTATTATTGAATTCATCCGATTTTAACATTAAATGAACATTAGTTTGATTCCTAAAAACTTGAAAATTCTTAAATACTTGCACGATCCGCTCCTTTACAGTTATTCTCGATACCTTATTCCATAACATTCACACTTCCAAAATAAAAAGAATTCAAAAAATGTGAACATTATTATTTTAATCTCGTCGTAATATTTGCATTTCTAAAACTCAATTGATGTTCAGAAATTCTATTTTTCAAAGATTCGCTAATGTACCATTCGTTACGGTCATCAAAATGAATTTAATATATTGTTCCAGCTAGTCATCTTTATTTTTACAATTATTCAATAACTTACATAAATTTTTAATATTTTTAAACAAAATCTAAATACTTTTGTTTATAAATTTACTTGGCTTTCTTTCTCAGACTTATACATGTTAAAAAAGAACTGGATTATTGTTACTTTCGTGTCTCACTGGTTTTCTTCCACTAGTACATTGTAAATTACATTAGCTTAGAAAACGGCTTTAGCGTGATGCTGAAACGCTCGCGACGGACGGTGCATAATAAAATGCCGTCACCGTCTCGTATCCTATTTTGCAACTTTTGGGTCGAATTTTCGTTTAGCACAAATTCTAAAGGGTTATAAATTCTTCCGTTTGGATAATAGAAACGTTCCGACATAATTATTGCCTTGAAACGCGGATTAATCGAGAAATATAGGCTTCGTGTTATGCGTATTCTTTAACGCCAGACGTTGTTTACCGTCTCGAGCCGTATTTTCCTCACGAACTTTAGTCACGAACTGTCGTTTTGCACGAATTGTAACGGTATCAATTTTTCACTCGATAGCAGCTACCTCGCTTAACAGTATTTTGCGATCTGCAATGCTCCCAAATGATTCAATCGAATGCAATATTCTTCGTTTTATGATCGTCAATTTTTACTCCGACATATCCCAACCTATCCCATATATATATATAATGCTACTTTTAAATCCTTTCGCAGATCTTAAATATGTATGTATGCGCAAAGAATAGTTCCAGTTTTTCATGTATTTATAAGAAACGTTGAAATTTTGTTTACAGTATTAAATTAAGCATGATGTATATTCCAGACTATTTTACTTAGAGCGAATTAAGAAGATATTCCATCGAGAATTTGTATAGTTATAGCGCGATAACTCAGGGCCGCCTCGCCGCAATAATACCGCGTGTTCGACGTCCGAAATCGCGCACAGATTTTCGAGAGCATCGACGTGTAAATACCCCTTCCCCCGATAATCACCATCGCGACATCGCTTTACGGACACGGAATGAAAATTCAATTCCGGCCACTCGACCATAACGTATACATATATACGCGTAGAATATGCGCGCGTTCGATAAAGCGCGCGAGAATCCGCGCATACGTGCCTCGTCCAGTCGGGTGATAATAACACCTCCTCGGTATCATAACTCTCGCGCCCATAGGGTCCACTCCCTACGGCCTACCTGCGCTCGCCTTTTATATTCTTCTCATTCTCGAGCCCTCTCCGTCTCTCTCTCTCTCTCTATCTCTCTCCCTCTCTGCGGCCCTGGAGCAATACGCACTTGGTGCGCGCGGCAAATGGTTAGAGCGCGCTGACGCCGCTGACATAAATCCTCTCTCGTCGGCATTAATGCCTCTCTGCCCGTGCATATACCCGCGCTCGCTCGCGTGCATTCGTACGTATATATATATATATATATATATATATATATATATATATATATATATATATATCTACTAGCATGCCTCGTTCTTCGACTCCCTCCATATATTGCATAACTCGCTCTCCCGATCTCCCCCGCATGTATATATATATATATATATATATATATATATATATATATATATATATATACATGCTGTCGTGCATGAATTTGAAATACAGGAAGACGGAGCGAGGCGCATACAGAGAGAAAGACAGAGAGAGTGAGAGAGAAGAGGGACCGAGCGTCGACTGCAGAGTGCGGAGATAGCTGCAATGTCGCGAAGGTACGGACAATGCATCAAGCAGACGCCTCAGGAGGAGGACGAGGAAGAGGTGGCGGAGGTGGAGGAAACGGACCGACGCGCGGGGCTCGTCAGTGTCTTCGCGGGGGCGGAGGGAGGGGGGAGGGAATAATGTTGCTCGGCGCGCAAGGCTCGTTCATCATCTTCGGTTGCGACGCCACAAGGGCGGGCGCGTCGATGGAGAACACAAGCTAACAATGCAAGCGGAACTGCTCGAGAGAGACAGAGAGAGAAAGAGAGAGAGAGAGCGAGAGAGAGAGAGAGAGAGAGAGAGAGAAAGACACAGAGGGAATGGAGGATGGGAATGTGTCAAGAAGGAATTGAATTTTGGAGTATATTGTTAAGTGGTCGTCCCAGATGGTTGCTTGGATTTCCGGATGTCGGTTTTTTTTTCAATTCTGAACTTCTTAAGATATTGTAAAAAATAGAAGATTTTATTTGTTGTACTGTTATATTAAGCATACTGGTTAACGAAATAATTGATCGATATTTATGATTAAAAATCGATGTGCACGTTTCTAAGTTTTGTTAAATTGAAATGCGCGTTAAATCTACATCTTATTTCCAATTCAGTCCATTGCGTCAATAATGTAATTGTTTAAAAAGCATCATTTATTGAATTATTTCTGATTATGTAAAACTATAAGTATGTTGTTTTTTACAATATAAATAGCAACATTTTAATGTAAATGACGTTGAGGTAATTCAAACATTATATTTTTTTCTTTTACATCCGATTCTGTGTGATTCGAACAATTAGCATTGATATTGTTAAAAATTTTCAATTGAGAGTTTGTAAACTGAAGTTGATAGTCTTACGTCTAAGGAGTATGGAGTTATGGATTGTAAGTTATTCTGTGCGCAATGTATGCATGATTGCTACGCTTGATATGTGTGATCTTAAAATTAGAAAGCTGAAAATTTTAGTTTGACATTGTATAAGCATGCGGAAGGCTTAAAACTTTTTCGTTTCCAGGTCATTTTTACAAACTCATAAAAAGTGAAGAGTACATTGATATTATATTATTTATAAACAAAATATATTCGAGCAAAATCATGGCACTTCAAAGGACACATTGTACTTTGAATGGCTTTAGTAGTTTTTATAACTTTAAATATATAAAAAAATTGTCTTTTATACTTTTAAATTAGAATATCTTAACACTTCATAAACTTCCAAAGAAACTTTAAGACTGTAACCATATTTAGTACACTAAAATTTTTGTCATTCTTTTGCCTAATCTTCATGGGCATTATAAGTTTAATTTATACCCATCACCTACCAATAAGTGTATTCTGGGCCAACTCTTCGCTTTAGTTTACCTTTCGAAAGAATAAACTTCTATTAATTTTGCGTCATTAACAAAGACATTTCATCTGAATTGTTTTCAGCCTTTTTCAAGGCTTTTTTATGTTAATGTATTACTTATAAATTGGAATGTACGCGAATAAGATCGGCTAAAAAATTAATCACGGTAGGAAATCAGAAATCGCTATCTAAAAAAAATTAGGAAAAAAAGTAAAAAAAAATTATGAAAAATCAGACTATAGTGACAGGTCTCTGGGTTATATTAACTTATTTTAGAATAAAAATGAATATACTCCTGATATGATTAATTCAAAGAACATCATATTAAGTACCAGAAGTCATTGTATTACTTCACCCGAAATTAAGTCTTTGATGTTTCGATCTGTTAATTGAAATGTTCTTCAACTGTGAAGAACGATGAAAGCGAACTGCATTTTCGTGAAATTGATCAAAGGAAAAAAGTAACTGGACAGTTTATTGTTATTATATTTTTTACTAAAAGGCTTTTTAAAGTTGGTGACTCAAAAATTATAGGAAAATACTTCATTAAATTTGAAAGAAGATTCTAGCGTATACCCAACATTCGTTAATCATCTTGTTCATTTTATTCTGAATAAATTTGATACTCAGATACATTAAGTGCATCCATAAATACAAACCGAATCACGCAGTGCTACAAGAAGAGACAGCGCTCTGCTAATAAGCTGCGCTCAACTTTTCATGGCTTCAGCAAGGATAAATTTTTAAGCATCCCTCAACGATATGTAGAATTTATAAGCCGGATGGCATTTGAGCAAACTGTTTAAAATAGTATTGAGAATTAGGCAGACTGGATTCCTCCTATCAGCCGATATCTTAACAACATATCGACCGATAAATGTTTGATAATATATCATTTTCAAAAAATATTATCACATGAGGAGTGAAATTGAGCAATAAATCTGTTGGTTTCGAACAAATACGTTTAATAGGTGGAAGTGTCAGGAATTTGTGCGACACGATAAAAACAAACTGTCAAAATGAAAAATAAAGTAACAATGATTTTACGAAGAGATTGGGGATAATCCAATAAATGTGCCGCATATGATTTTTCAATTATAAGGGAAAATTAAGACACAAATAGCGAGATAATCTGCTTCCAAGAAAGGAAAGATGCAAAAGCATTAATTTTACTTTAGCGTGCGAAGAAAGATAAGCTAAAATATAAAAACGTGCAGACGGCTACAAGACGCCCTCCCAAAGGTATTTCTGTAGAATTTCATGGATTGTTTCAGACATTCAGGATTGTTAATCAAGTTACTACTGTTTTTAAGTGGTTAGTTCACTACTACCTTGCAATGGATAAGAGGTGAAGGCACACCCAACTGCATTTATTATCCGTTAACCCTATCACGTTAGAAATTCTTAAGAGCTCTGATTAAACATAAGGATAGAGTAATTGGATTTCTGATCTCACTTGACCGTTACATTTGTCTGCATAAAGGTATCCGAAAAACCATTCATTCTTCGCAATGCTGGGAAGAGCCGACATCGAAGGATCAAAACGTAAATTGCAATTACAGTTGGTCATCATCGAAACCTGATGCAGATGGAATAATATTCGCGTAAAATCATCTTGTTTATGATCGAATCAAGAAATTACACGAGATTACATAAAGGAAGGCGAATATTAGAAAAAAATCAAGCTCTTTTATTGTGTTTATTTATATCATTGAACATTATTTAGACTGTATAAGTTTTATAAAAATATATTAGATCGAACAGAAGAACCTGTTCCATAATTTAGTTTCCAGTTTGAATTGCATCTATATATGCGCATTCCTGAATCTGTATTCATGTATCCACTTAAACGGTAATAGAATTTTTGAATAGATCTCATAATGTAAATCATAAACGCTATATAAAGCAGCTGTTTTTTCTTTAAATAATTCTTTAATATTCACCTTGCGGCTCACAATAATGTATCGGTATTTTTATTTTCTTATGATCGTAACTATTATCTCCATAACGAAATAGAGAAAATTGTATTGATTTAAGTGTATATGTTGAAATTTGTATACAATCTAAGAACTGAAGTACGAAAAGATAATCATTTTCATTAAATTTTCTACGTGCACGATAAACAAAGGTCGAAGTTGCCGTGTGCATTAAAGTAAACTTTAAAGATACATGTCGATTAATCTGTGGATATATATATATATATATATATATATATATATATATATATATATATACATACAGATGCACGTATGTTTTCCCGTGGTGTATTATTCACGTGGCAACGGCCGCGGTAAATGCGGCAATCAAGCGGCGCCCATTCCGGGCACGTCGAAGGGCACGCCCGAACCCCGCGTACAAGCTACAGTGGCTGGAACCGTTGAAGCTTAATTGAAAGTGGGTATAGGAATCAAGATGAAAAGCGCGAGGCGAGAGAGTGGACGATGTTATAAAGAAAGCGAGCGAAGGTACGATGGGGGATGGGTAGGTAAAGAATTGACTTCCATTCTAGATTTACCTCGCTAAATCGTAGATACCGACTTCGATTTGAAAGGTTTCGTCGAGCACAATGAATGTTTATATATAATACATATTATATTGGCGCTGCAAATGCTTATATTTAAGAGCTTATATAACGGACGTTCAAAGGAGCAACGTATTTTTATTTATTACTTGCTCGCTCGCTTTTTAACGCCGACTCTTTATTATAAGAGGCGAGAATATGGAGAGACAGAGAGAGAGAGAGAGAGAGAGAGAGAGAGAGAGAGAAGAGAGAGTGCGGGAGAGATGGAGGCATGGAGAGTGGGAGGGACGTATTCTTATTCATATATTTAGAAAATATATTATTATAATTCATGTGTAAAAATTTGTACGATAAGCTTTTTTGAATTATAATGTATACCTAAATACCTACATAGTAGAATAATTATATTTATTTTTTCAAAATAAATGTGAGGGATCAAAACTACTATTATTATTTAATTCAATTTCATACTTTATATGAAATTGAAATAAAGCCTTTTCGTACTAGGTAAGGACTATATTTTTCCTGATGAGAACCGGAATCAAGGGGTGAAGGTGCGATTTTTAGGTTAGAGCGAGGAAAAATAATTTTACCCGAATGAAATGCCCCGGGACGTTCGCGCAGAGTTCGAATTGATTGCATTGAAAACTTTGAGAATCGAATCGAGCTCTGTAAAACTGTCCTCGACATAATTATAATAATCTCCTGCGCATGTAATTATAGTAATGAATGATCTTAATAACAAATGTTACAATAATTCGTTCGTCCACTTAGCTTCCGCGCATTAATAGAGCCACATTAATTAAACTGCAATTATTTGATAAGTTAATTGTTTAAATGTTGTCTATAGTTAATTATATACTACTGGAACATCATTGAAATCAAATATGCATATATACATGTATATATCTGCATATTTTCCTATCCCATATACTAATGGCATTTCCCGTACTTCGTACGAGGGCTCGGCGAGAGCGCGGTATTGAAATAATAATCATACATTCTAGTTTCGGTAGACACGTCAAAACTGAACCCTTCAACCCATATAATATATATATATATATATATATATATATATATATATATATATATATAGGGAGGCTTTTATCGTGGGCGGATATGGGATGCAACCGATTTAGACATAGCCAATTATATATGAGTTCGTTGTGCGGAATCGAGGCAATTCCGGCATATGTACATTGCCCAACTTTGCGGTGTGTGCTGCGCAGAAAATGAGAGAGAAGAGAGAAGAGAGAGAGAGAAAAGACAGAGCCGATATATAATCTGAAGAGCGCATACACTCTACTTTCTCTATATATGGCTGCAACTGGACGCGCCCCAAAAACCGTTGAATTTCGAATCGAATGAGAGGCTAAATAGACGAAGTTTTCCCCACTCCCAATGTGCGGGCGAGAGCGAATTCGAAATTCGGCGTTTAAGTAAATCCAGAGGGGGGGATGTGCATTTAATGAGCAAATTCAATATTTTAACGCAGCAGGCCGATGGGAGTTTTGATTTTTCGGGGCTGGGAGCGCGCGCATTATTATTGGTTGCGTATAGTATCCCATTTGCGAGCCATATATATATATATATATATATATATATATATATATATATATATATACCTTCTATAACACAAACAAAATTGGATATTGGCCATCATTTCATTGGTAATGAGTTTATAGAAAATGTACGTATCGAATTATAACTATAGCTACGGCTTATTCGTTGTCTATTATAAATACGCCTCATATATGTAATATAGAGACGCCAGTACGTGTGCAACTCATAACTATAGGACGAAGTTTCAAAAGATTGCGTATGATACAAAATTATCATGTCAAATTTTGAATATTCCACTTTAGAATAACCTCGATAATTGCACGTCAGCTATAGGGTGAGTAAGTAAAATAAAAAAAATTCAAGATAAGTGGAACTTTCAAAATTCTCATCCGCTGAAATTCTTTTCGATTAATGTAAATTTAACGACAGTCGCCATCTTTTGGCTTAAATTTCCTTACGTTGGTATCGCTCCGATCTTCTCATTGTGGCAATTTATTTGTATTTTTAAAGTATTTTAAATATATATATATATATATATATATATATATATATATATATATATTTCAATTAACTCTTATATATTTAAGTTATTTTACCATTTATAATTTCATTTCTAACGATCTTCGTCCATCCACCGCGCGCCCCGATCGTTTTCCGCACCCCCTCCAACGTGACGCGCGGGGCGAATGGCGCACCGCGATATTTGCAACGCACGAGAGGGCGATGCGAACTTCAAACGCGCCGCCGCGCGTATTTTCTTGCGTAATATTCGCGCGATTAGCGCTCCGAGGTGCGTCCAGTCCGGCGTAAATGACACGGTGCACAGCGAGGGATAGAAAAAAAAAATTAGAGCAATATCGCGTGTCGGTATATGGCGGGCGGCCGGGGATGGCAGGATCTCACCGCAAATTATCGATCGTGATGCTCAGTATCGGACCACAAAATGCAGCTTTCATCATTATATATATATATATATATATATATATATATATATATATATATATATAGAGAGAGAGAGAGAGAGAGAGAGAGTGAGAGAGAGAGAGAGAGAGAGACAGAGACATACCTGTAATAGCCTCATTTACGGATCATTGGATCAATTTAATCTTCGTAAATGCTCAAAATGTTCCGAGACATAGAGAGAGAGAGAGAGAGAGAGAGACTAGAAAAACATGGGACGGGGAAACTCCTAGAACGCGACCCTCGCGCCAATGCATATATATTTTTATAAAGCCGCATAAATTCCCCAAGCTTCCTTTGCGTGCACCTCGGGTTTTGCCGACGAATCGTCCTCTTTTTCTCTCTTTACCTCTCTTTATACCGATTTCTCCTATGTGTTTATATATCTTTACTCGCTCGAGCCTTTACTACATAACATACATACATACATACATATATATCTCCAAACAGAATATTTTATTTGCACGTTAAAGCAGAAGCCATTTACGAAAAATAAACATACGTTTTGAAGCGAATGGTAAAGGTTTAGAAGCTCTGGGAAAATTTGCTTTGAACTGGTTTGTTATATATATATATATATATATATATATATATATATATATATATATATATAATACATATCTTCTTATTCAATTATTATTATTAAATGATTTCTTTTGAAATTTTTTCTTTAATCAAGGAACGTTAAGATATAAGAAGGTGTATGTTCGATTTTAAAATTTCTTTGACGTATTAAAATATTCTATATATAAAATACATAAAAAAGATGAAAATAAGTGCGATCAATTTCAAAATAAATATTTTCTGCGGCATTTCCATTAAAATGAATTTATTTGCTTGAAAAGCAATGCGAGCAAGCAAAGGAGGAGGGCGAAGGAAAATACCTATATACATTTATTACAAATTATAATAAGCCAGCCTCGATACATTACAAATTATGCTTTACACTCGAAATATATATAATATATAATGTATATACTCATACAGAAGCAAAAAAAAAATGAAAAAAAATACGCGTGTTCATTCTACATTGTGTACTCGTCTCCTTTTTGTCCCCTCTTCGCCACCTTTCGTTTCCCGCGACGACAGCGGCCGACCTCGAAGCATTTAAATATAATTAAGTTTGTTGGTCCTGCGCGTACGGGAAAAAATGACGCGCCGATCTTCATTTTAGCGCTTTTCATCAATCATCTCTCTCGTCGAGGACGACGGGGGGGGGTGAACAGTTCTCTCACTCACCCTCTCTCTCCCTCTCTCACTCTCACCCTCTCTTTTTCCTCTTGCGTTCCACTTGCCCCTTCCTCCACGTTCGCGTCGACTGCGCGCGCGCGCGCTAATGATGAAGCAGTTCTCTCGTATAAACCGGTATATATATATATGTATGAAGACCGGTCGATGTCGGGGAGGGGAGGTGCCAGTGAAAGAAAAATCATCGTCTGCTTGCGCGCGCGCGCGCCAAATCTAATTTCACATACGAAGTCACACACGCACGGGCCGGCGCACTCACACTTACCAGTCGATACATAAATATTACAAACCAGGGAAGGTAATTTCACGCCCGGTGCTAAGGTATTTTTCCGAAAATATACTTCACGCTCTCACTCTCTCTCTCTCCCTCTCTCTCTCTCTCTCTCTCTTCTCTCTCACTGTCTCTGTGTTCGTCAGTATGTAGTAGGTGAGAAAGGGGGCGGTGAAACCCTCCCGTTTTACCTGACGCGCGAGGAAAACAAAACAAAAAAAAAACACACACAAAACAAAACGAGAAAAAAGAGAGAAAAAATTTTAGACGCGAGCCCGACGAGCGAACAGAGAGATTTTTCGGGCGAGACGAGCGAGGAGAAGAAGGTCGGCAGCCCGGGTAAGTATACGCGTATTATGGAAAATCTCTGGCCGGAACGCGCGGTAATCGACCTCGAGGAGTGCCTCCGCGCGAGCCGGCGACTCGCTCCTCTTGAATTACCCAGTCTCCCCCCTTCCTCCCCCCTCCCACTCACCAATCCGCCACTCTCATCCATTCCTCCTTGACCTACGTCTACTATGAGCTCGTCCCCGAGCGCCTTCGAGTGTTATTGAGGGGAAGGGGGGCGTGAAGGAAAAAAAGGAGGGAAAAAAAATACCCAGTTAAGCCGTCGCGTCGCAGCGTCGCCTCTAGGAGCTGCCCGCTGGCTAAACCTGTTGCTCCGCCGTGTCGTCCCTATTACACGGAGACAGAAAGAGATAGAGAGAGAGAGAGAGAGAGAGAGAGAGAGAGAGAGAGAGAGAGAGAGAGAGAAGAGAGAGAGAGACAGAAAGAATGAGGGAGAGAGAGAGAAAGAGAAGCTTTCCGCGGTTTCGCGTAACTCCACCTCGGCCAGCTTGCGACGAGCCTGACTTTCCGTTCTCGCCTCTCGGCTCTCTCGCGCGTTTTTCTTCCTTGCTTGCGCGCAATATATATATATATATATTACGCGTGAGGTAGAGGCGATCTTGAGTTTTATCTTTATTACGAAAGGGAAAGAGATGGGCGCGCTACCGGTTCGAAGGCGAGTCCAAGGGCCGTCCATCCATATAAAACGGGTTCTATGATCCCCACCCCACCCGGCACCGCGCGGTCTTCTCTCGGCGCTCGGCTTAATTTTCGTCGCGAGGAGATGCTTTTTCTTGTTCTTTTCCTCGTCGCAGCTGTGGTTTGTTTTTCTCTTCAGATTGACTCGGGCACGCGCGGATAATAAGCGCGCGCGGCATGCGCATATAATCAGGATTAAGGAAATTCGTTTTTTTTTTCTCGCATTTGCATAAGTTTCAAAGCGCGTTACGCCCATACGCACGCGCGCGCGCACACACACACACACACACACACACAATTATCAATTTTATTTGAAAGGATTTAAAAAGTAATATATGCGACAGCGGAGGTAGGACTAATAAGGATTCTTACATTTTTAGGCTAATCGATGTGTGCTATTATTTTTCACGCGATGAACAATTGTAAGTTCATTGATTATACTTATCGTTGTAAATCTCACGATATGTCCGTGTTTTTTCACGCAACGAATCGCGACGCTAGTTTTCTTCATTGAGCAGGCGTCGATACGGATTGCGCACCGTACGCGTAACGGAAATAGATACTGTGGCGGCAAAAACTTTTGCCAAAAGTTCCCAAACTGCGCAAAATGAATACGTTTCGAAATCTGACTGTACCGGAAGTTTTAGACGGCAACTTTTGGCAAAACCTGTGTCGGCATCGAGGACCGTCCGTCAACACACGACAGAGTGTATATATGCGTTCCAGCGCTCTCTGCAAATGGGCTTTTTTTTTAATTTTTGTTTTAATTTTACTTTTTTTTTTTTCTTATTTGATTGTTGATTATTTATATTTCTGATTTCACCTTCTACCGCGAGCCGCCTCCGTAATTATACGCATTTTACCCAGTCGAACGTTTTTCATTCGCGTCGTTTATCCGAGGGCGCTTAATTGAAAATTCGGAAACGCATCGAAAACAAAGCGATAAATAGATAGGTTTTATTACTTTCGTTCTTCGCAGGCGGTGGCTCGGTCTCCTACACGAACACTAAGCAAGATACAGATATATATATATATATATATATATATATATATATATATATATATATATATACATCTATATGATGATATTTTATGACTGAAAGATATTTTATGCGTGGCTGTCAAAGCGAATTGTCTTAAATTTGCAAACCTCTCTTTTGTCGTCTGGTGTAATATTAACAGAGCAAATAATAAAAAATTTCTGTAATGAATCTAATATAATATTTTAAGTTCTCATTTCTTACGAACATTGTTAATCATTGTTGTTAATTTATAAATTTTGTTATAAATTTATAAATAAAAGACGGAGATAAAAGTACGTCGAAAAAATAAAATTTAGGAACGTTTCAGTAATTATTTTCGTTTTTCTGATAAAATATCAATGTTTGCTGATCGTAGTTTCGTTCGTACGGAACAATAAAGAAATCCGGTACATCGGCCCGTATTATTTTACGGTTTCTCGAGTAAATTTTTAGACTGGGATATTACAGTGCCGTCGAAGAGACAATCGCCCTCTAGCATCTCGATGTTAATGCTTTCGAAAGAGCCCGTAATAAAATACCGAAAACGCGAGAAAGAGAGAAACAGTGAGAGATAGAAAGAAAGGGGGGGGGGAGAACGTCTCCTTCTTCGAGACCTCCCAGTGTGCATGGATTCTATATACGTTATACTATTTTTCGGCTGCTCGTCCCCCCCCCCCCCGACTATAACTTTAGGGCCCGCACGCTGCACTCCCGCACTCCCGACCGCCTACGCACCTGACCGTTATAATACCCGCGGTGTCGCTGTGTTTTCTCCAAATTCTCGTTGCAACCTCCCCCTCCCCTGTCTTCCTTCACCCGCGCGGCCTTTGTTGTTAGACCCATATATAACCAATGGTATTTAGAGTGACAAAAAAAATGGGTAAAAGTCCGCATTCCAACGATGATATTATTTATGATACTTTTTTGCCTCCAGAATAATTCTATGTTTTATTGGCAGGTATCCCTATTAATTGAGAGTGAGAGAAAAAAGGGCGAGATTTTCGTTAAGCGGACGTGGCGCTTTGGTGCTACCTGGATGTAGGAAATGTAAAAGTAAAAAAATTAATCTAGTACAAAAATCTTTCAATCTCCGTAATGAAATGCATTTGGTGTGTTCTATGTCATTCTACCGTTTCTTTCAATTAGATTCTAATAAATTGAATAAAATATTTCTCGAATCGAAGAGCCAGCCCTGCACTCTCGATGAAAGTAATTGTAAAATACACGGTATAATTTATTACTTTATAAAATGAAATGTAAAAAATGCCAATCAGCACAAGTAATGCAGTTGTATTCACCATCGTCATTAGCATCGATTGGATAAATCGGAGAAGATTTACAATAGAGCAGTCGTATAACTCTCCTTACTGAAACCAACGTTGGCAATAATCCGATCTACGAGATACGTCACGAATAATAGAAAATATCTGCGGCAATGGCTTTATTTTACGGCGATATAAGTTACCAACACCGATAGAGTCGTAAAAAAAACACGTATTTTAAAATATTACTAATTGCCATATGCAGTGAAGTCACGCTCTATTTTCTAGCGTACAAACAGCATTTGTAAGGTGTCTTCGACAACAGTTTCGTAAATGACGCGGAAATCAACGTTCAGCGTGTACGACGATCAAAAAAAAACTTAAGGCGTATTTAATAAACATAATTACATCTATTGGTATATTGCATAAAATAAACAGAATTTACAGTTTCACAGTGTTATTTTCATCTTTATTATTATTATTATTATTTAAATTTTACAATTACAAAATTTACAAATTGTGAATTAACACTTTTACAAACACCCTGTTGGGTAGAAATTATATGTCGCGAAAAGACATGCGTGTATATATGTACATACATATGTGCTTATGCATACGCAAGTTTAGCATAAAATAAAACTACCTCATATATACATTATAAAGATGTTAAAGATCTAGTCAATCATCACCTTGTAAAAGAGAATCCTCTATATGTACGCATACACGAGCGAATGCAAAATGCATTTGCCCAAAAGGTATTATATATACACTCTTGCTTTACGTGTTCGTCATATTTCTCCTGCTCATTTTTTTACACTCGCCCACTTCTTAACCCATGTGCACACACACACACACACACATAACTTGCCCAAATGTCGAGACCATTCTTTCTTATTATATTATAAGATACCTCGGAAAAAAACACTCGAAGAAGACAGAGAGAATGAAAGGGAGAGGGAGTTGGGTGGGGAAACGTGTATCGAACCCTTCTCCCCCCGCCCACGAGGAGTCGAGTATAGGGTGCGCCTCCCTACTCTTCTCTTTTTTTTCTTTTTCTTTTTCTGTTTTTTTATATACTTCCACTCGTATCTTCTGCCCGGAGAACGACTCATGCCTCGTTCCGGCAGTTCCGTTTTTAGAATATATATATATATATATATATATATATATATATATATATATATATATATATGTATAGTATATACTCCCTCGACTCTTCTTCGTCTCATTCAAAGGCGGTCCGTGTTCCCTAATCGTGAGAACCCGGCGCATTCTTATGCTAAACGCAACAATAATAATTCTGCCCTTTCATCCTTTTATACTCTCTCTCTCTCTCTCTCTCTCTCTCTCTCTCTCTCTCTCTCTCTCTCTCGCTCTCTCTCTCTCACTCTCACACACACCACACACACTCTCTGTCCCTCTCAATCTCAATATAATTGTACGGTCGGCAATGCGCGCTCGCTGAATGTCTGTATATTTCACGTACAGCGAAAAGTTGGCACCCGCTGCGTTAGTTTACCGAATTAACAAAGTTGGATTACTCTTGGAGGGGTGGGGGAGCATCTCGCGCAGGCGTCTTACACCCACCCCTCTTCATCACCTCTTTCGCATCCCTGAAAGATTACAAAGGCAAATTTTTCATCACAAATCCACGGTCTGATTGAATATATATATATATATATATATATATATATATATATATATATATATCCGATGCGGAGGCTCGCCATACCCGTTCCTCCTCTTTTGATAGAAATCTATTGTTCGTGCCTTCGTATTGTGTGGTCTGTGTCTTGCTTTTCTATCTATATAGAATACAAGGCTTGAAGTTTTTAAGATTGTCTAGTCTTAATATATTATTTAATTACGTTGATATATTGAAACGTTAAAAGTTTCTTTTCTTTTGAATTATATGTACAGTGAAGATAGAATATATAGATGTGTATAGTAATATAGTGAATTTCATTTAGTTTAAGCTAGCTGTTGAAAACATTGTTTACCGATCTAACAAAAAGTGTTTTCCATTTTCAATACTATTAATTATGTGTAAACATTAAATTATTGCGCATTTTAGAGAATTATCACCTTAATTATACGTCTATCCTATTACATTACTGCAAAAGCTTGAGAAAAATTCGCGTGCAAATGAAAACTAATTAGTAAAAATTACAAATAAAATTTTCAAAAATCTGCCCAATTCTACACCGTTTACTCAATTGCACTGGTGTATACAACGGGTCAAAACGAGCAGTCGATATCCCGTTAAAACAAACTATTAGATTACTCTTGGCTTGTGTAAAAATGGATATATATATATACATTGGATAAAAGCATTTTTATTCTTCTCGCTTTCCCGCAATCTTTTTTTCAAGCCCGATACCGAATACAGGCGATTTTTTTTCGTCACACAGATGGAAAATATTTCCTAAAAGTATGGACCGCAAGCAGAGTGAAAATTTCGTTAATTTGTATAGACACACACACACACACATATATATATATATATATATATATATATATATATATATATATATATATATATATATTTATATTTACGTACCGTACGCGCGTTTGGTTCGCGCTCGAACTTCAGCCTCAGCCTGACGTAACGATCGGCCGGAATGCCGTGTATAGCGAACTCTATTCCGACGCGGACTGATTAATTGATCCAATAAATGTCATAATTAATTGTTCGGTAATTAAATTGACTATGGCGGTGAATATAATTTAATTGCAAAACGAGGCGGGGTCAGGATGGAGGCGTATCTTATCACACGCGCGAGCCCCTCTTTACTAAAAACGTATAAACGTATCGACAGCCGCTTCCCCATAGACAATTAAACCAATTCTAGTCGGAGAAATTTAATTGTATAAAGGGAAAAAAACAATCAAACGAAATCACATCATTTTCGTTAGTACGGTTCGTTAAAGTCTCTCAACGTTATGGCCGATAAAAAAAATAAATAAACGTACGTATAATAAAAACGGCACGCGTAGCAAAATTTATTCGAACTCTCGCGGGATACGTTTGGCAATGTTGAATATATATATATATATATATATATATATATATATATATATATAACTCACGCGCCGCTCGAAAGGAATTCTCGGCGGTGCTTTTTAAAGATCCGCCGTGGCAGCGAGGGGAGTGGGGAGGGTGGGGCGCCAACCCCCGCGGCGCGTCCCGTCTGCAGTTCTTCGATTTTATTTTATTTTTTATTTATTTTTTTATATCGTTCCTCCTTTTCTTCAACTTCTTCTCCTCCGCGACGTATATATATATATATATATATATATATATATATATATATATATATATATATACTAGGTCCCATATTCCCACACGCTGAGAGTCGTTGGATTCTTCTCCTCTCACTCTTACTGTACCAATTCAACATCGCCAATGGCATGGAAAAGGTTTGAGTCTGTCGATACACCCGTGTATGTATATAATTCACGTGTATATATATATATATATATATATACGCGTAAGTCTGTAGGCGATTTACACGATTTACACAGCTCACCGACGTTGCCCTCCGCTGATCCATATAATTCATATTTTCGCTCTACATTCTAGTCTATAAATTACGGAAAATTGAAGGATGGATTCGGCTCGCGTGCATTAGTCATTAGCTAAATACGCAATTACCTCGAATCGAGCTTTCATGATTAGAAAAAAAAGAATCAAACTTACCAAGAACTCTTTTATATTACGTTCGATAGTTGAGAATATACGCAAAACCCATAAAGTAAGTATGAGTATAAGTAGCTTAAAATTATGTACGTTATACAGGTTAGGATTTAAAAAAAAAGGCTCAATATAATAAGGATTGCATAAATGTCACTTTAAATTTTCCACTGAATTAGCCCATTTCTCTGTCTGAATTATAGTCTATAACTTACTTTAAATCCGTTGGAAATTTAACTTTATAATTACAATCAGTATTCCTGGATTTGATCGTAAAGAGTCATTTTGATCAAGTTTATCTATCTTAAAAATTAAAGAATACAATTTTTTTGACACGAAATTTTCAGTTATGATAAGTAAGATTGTCTATACGGGATATTTACTATGTATATAGAGTATTATCTTATGCTTCAACATGATAATTGATCGAAGAAAATTATCGAAGATGATAATATAATTATTATATTAGAAATTTTTTTCTTTTAAACTTTTGATTTTTTACTCTGTTGATGCTGTTCTAAATTAAATAATATTTGTTAAATCATTGATTATACAAGACATTAATGTAATAGATTGGAATATAATACGTAATGTAAATTGAATTATATTTTATAAAGAAAGACTGCAATAGAAGTAAAATTTGAATAAAAGCATGTGTATATATCAAGTATTAATTCGCATCAAATGTATATATGATTTTTTCTTTTTATTACTGAAGCACTTAATATTTTTCATCCCACAAATTGCTATAGTATAATCAATTATTACAAAAGAGAATTCGTATATTTATTTTGGATTACTGAAATGGCTTTTTTGATTAAAACTTTCAATTAGTTATATTTCAATTACTCGCGGTTTACATAGGACGCTCTCGTGGTAGTTGAAATATTAACGGAAAATCAAATTAAAAATGATCCAAAAACTAATTGCGATTATAATTTTATATAGTCATCACTATCAGATAGAAAAGATTGTTAAAAATAAATTAATTCGCTTAGTCAGATTTTTTTTTTTTTACTTTAAATTTCTCATAATAAATATTACTTATCATTGGCGCTCAGGTTAATTAACGAAGCGAGCGACGGATTTCATCAGATATTTCATCGACTTCACGCATCGGCGAGCACGTCGGAGAAATTTCATTAGCCCATAGACTGAGAATAATCCGTTCTTGACCGGCGGGAAATAATTATTGCCCGTTGCATTATCGAGGATTTTAGGATTTTTCTTTACAACCGGTGCGCGTCAAGCGCGATGGTTGGAAGTTTTATACACTATAACCTGTAGTAAAGTCCTTATCCGCCATCAATCCATGTGGTTGTAAAGCCAATCGACCGCCGACGCTTCCTTCGATATACATATATATATAAGGAGCCGAGCAGTAACACCGTGGTCGCCACCGATATTCTTGTACGCGCGCGCGCCCCAGATCCCAGTGCTCCCCGCTGACAAGGCTAACCGGTAAAAATTATTACCCGGCGAGTCCCCTTCCCCCCCCACTCGCCCTCTCTCTCTCTCTCTCTCTCTTGCTTTTCCACGTGGACGTGCGATGCACCGCTCGCTGGTGTACACAGCGTCCCCTGGGATTGGAAGTTCAAGAACCGAACTTTATGGCTGCCGAGCGTCCCAGAGCAGAACATCCCTGTATCTACAGCTATATGTACGAGTATAAGTCCCTTAACGATTCGATCTATGATTTTCCTATATATATGCGCGCGCATGTGTGTGTCCGTGTATGCGGTATCTCTCGCTTATATCAAGCACGAGATCCGCTTACGGACAGCTCCGTCAGGTGGAGCTTCCCCCCCCCTCTCAACAACTTATACACAATTTACGCCGGAATGTCGAATTATGCATGTATATATTGGAAAGATGTCCCTGCTCTCTCTCTCTCTCTCTCTCTCTCTCTCTCTCTCTCTCACCCTCTGCCTCTCAAACGTCATCGCATTAAATGCCACCTGCACAGTACAATATATACTCCAGAGTGCTCTGCTGCGTATAGGTCGGGACTCCGGAAGTATCTCGACGTTTGAATTACGCCACTTTACCCGCGGTGTTGCGCCCGCCTAGCTTCCCTCTTTCGCCCCCCCCCCTCCCGCTGCTCGACTCTCAAGCTCGTTTGAGGTCTTATTCGCGCGGGATACATTGTGCATGTAGTTCCCTTTCAGGTACGCTCGCGCGCGCCGAAGTGGCGAATACGTTTTAATTAACAAATGCCCGATGAAGCGCTAAAGCTCAATTATGCATATTCTTTTGAAGAAAATTCATTTGCGTTTATGGGGAATTACTTTTGCAATTTACGTGTTGCGCGTGTATGTATATATTCTGTTTTCTATTTTTGTTTAACGTTATTATTTATGTATTGATCAATATATCGCCGATTTTGCATTATTTATCATTATTTATTTATTTATTTTCTTTACTCAAATTATGATTACCGGTAATGTATTGTTTACTTTCGCATATATATATATATATATATATATATATATATATATATATAAACATTTCTTTTGCAATATGAAAATTATATTGTTTCGTGATGAATGAAAGTTTACTTAATGAAATTAAGCATTAACATCGAAATAAATACAGCATTGTTTCATTTATTTTACCTTCATATATTCCGAATGGATTCCTTTGAAAACTGTGCACGCTTTGTGATTGGGAGTCGATTGGAATAATTTTCTATTATATATATATATATATATATATATATATATATATATATATATATATATATATATATATATATAGATGTACATTATATATAAAAGCGTCCTTTTAATCTGGCAATGAATGCTTCTCATTTTGACCGACCTACTTTCCACATTCAATTAAATCAAACAAAATGGCCCACGAATAATATGAAATAAATAAACGTTGGTCGTAAATATATATATATATATATTCTACATACATACATACATACATATATTTGCACTCATCAATATCGAAAATTGCCTTGGATATGTCAGCATTTGCATAAGTTAGAATAAACACTTTTTATTAAAATTATTATTTATTCTCACAAAGAGAGCACTCTGCAATTGGTGCCCGACAAAGGTTTAAAAGTACATAAAAGTACGTATACTTAATCTTTTTTTAATTTAATTACTTGTAATCTGGCGCTTAAAAAGTAATTAATTCCGCGTTTCTAATAATTTTCACGTGATAATGGTATACATTTTGAAAAAGCTTAAATTTAATGAAACAAAAAAAAAAAAACAAAAAAAGACAGAATCTATATGCAAACGACGGTCCGACGAAAATTGATGAAATTCTCCGAGGGTGGGACAAATTATAATCGATCGATCTTTCCTCCTGCATTCGAGAACGCGCTTGACGCGTGTTTGCGCCTAGCGCGCTTTAATAAATCGACCGCCGAGACGCCAGGGCGCATTAATGAGTTGACTAATTCACGTACAGCAAGAAGCAGGAGCAATCAATCCTTTTCTTATGCGGCCTAATGAATTCGCGTTACTTACTGCGTTCGTTTCGAGGTGATGGAAAAATCGCTCTGGATAATGTTAATAAGTGCAATATACTGATTATACATAAAGTATCTTGTATTTTTGCATTTTTATCGCGGAATGAATTGTAATTTCATTTTTTAGCTTAAGTACAATGTTCACTAAGTACGCAAATGTGAAGTTATATAGAGTAAATTATATATATATATTAACTGGCATCAAGCTCAATCCATGTCTTTAACCTATATGATAGAAAAATATTAATTATCGTATTTCCAAACTAAAATAATCAATCGAGAAATGATGGACCCAGGAATGAAAATGCCCCGGAAACTTGGGTGTCCAAGTCTCGGCTTGGCGGCTTTACGGTCACGCGGTCCCCCGAGACTTGTCCAGAATCTCTAATGACCAATTCATTTCTATCGTATTCGTATTATTAATTTACTGACAAGGTGAGTCTGCAATCATAGGAGATCCAAATGTTACTATTTTGACATACTGCATTGGATATAATAAAAAAATGAATATCTCAATTTTTTTTGTCCTAATGGCTATTGCTTCTAATTATTTTTGTGAAAATTATTTATATCGAATTTTCTTTGCTATTAAGAGATTTCCGCGTTATTTTTAATTTTTTCATTCTTTCCAAATTTTTCAATGTACTTTTTCTTATGTAACAATACCATTCCATAGCTCTTACCTCATTAAATGCAACTACAAATTTTATTCTGCACTGATAAAATTTTTTCGTTATTTATTCAATAATTCATTAATTTTTCGCTTTAAAAGTAATTATTATTCACATATAGGTATATATATTTATTCTGTATATACAAATTTATATACAACATTATTACCTCGATAGTAAGCACAATTAAAGAACAATACTTTGTGTCGTATTTTGTTGTCTAGGTACAGAAATTCGCATATTGAATAGTAAATGGGAAAATACATTCTAGTTTAATAACCAAAAATAGAGTTGTTGAAAAATAGTAATAACTAGTAGATTTAGGTTACGTACGATAAGAATTACTGTGAGGTAAGAATGCTATCTGCATTTATGTGAATATTAATAATTATTAAGTTACGGAGAGATTGAAAAAATGGAAAACCATCGAAAAATATGGATTAATAACCAAGAAAATTTAATATAACTAATTTTCACATAAGAATAATTAGAAGGAAGGAAAATTGGCACAAATACAAGGTATAGCATTAAAATCAGAGAAACTGTACTATTTATGTGAAAACAAATGTATTCATGTATTTGCTTAACGAAAATTTTTATACATAAGTATTTTTGTAATAGTGATCGATGTATATGCTATTGAATTATTTTTAACGAATCCTTTTCTCCCATTTTTGCCCTAATTAAATGTTATTTTTCTTCTGTTGCAGGTAAGCTGTGCCTTCGTGCACATTTACATTTCCATTCGAAGCGCGACGTATCGGTGAGTGAAATTACAAATGAGGATCGGCGAATGATATAAGTATCATATGCAGAAAGCGAAGTTTTTCAGCTGTAATTTGCGAAATCGATCTGAATTCAAGAAATGTATAAATGAAATTTTCAAAATTTTCATATTTCTATTGCTAAAACAATGTAATAGCATTAGTAGATAAAAACTGAACTGTTTACGCGTCTATCTAGGCTGATGAAAAATTTTCGAAACAGGATGATCAATTGATCTATAGACTGTCCAAATTTATCAGAACATGTAGGAAAACCAGAAAATAAAAGTTTAGCGTCTACATGTTTGAATTAAAAAAAAAAAAATTTCCAGTCACCAGGCGAATTTAGAATGAGCTTTAATGGAAAGCTGAAAATATTAAATTATTTTGTATAAAGTTTAAGTAGATTTATTACTATAGGATCAAAATTAATACGGCAATTTTTATAATTCTAGAAACCCAGAAATGATTGAGAAATTTCTCGTAACATGAATAAATTAAGTAAACTAAATATTCTCAATCTAATTTAACTATAGACATTTAAATAAATATGCATAATCAACCCGAGCTCTTCGTAGATGAAACGAGTTGCTGCAAATTTCGCTCAAGCCTTCTTTCTTTCGGCGACAATTTCAGCTTAGATACTCGGAACTAAATTGAAGAGATAAAGCCTCGGAATTTGCACTTTTTACATCGAGCAGAATGAAACGTACCTTTGCCCGTGCTGTTCAAAAAAATACTTTATATATATATTTAGAACAAAATATTAATACGTGATTCTTCACCATATGGAATCTAATATACTTTGTTTTTATCATTCATAGTTGGTCAAAATCGTTTTTGCCCAACAATAGTTAGTTAAAATAGCCGCCTCAATCCCGGCAAATACCAATGAGTATTGAACAGCGACGCGGGAACGAGTATTCTGGACTATGTGGGAATTTCTAAACGGTGTCCATGCTCAACACTTTTTTTATACATAAACCCGTAATTATTTCGATAAGATATCAGGATGGCAGAAAACTTTCATTTACGTACAACCGCGACTGATGAAAATCTTTGGTTGAAAAACATTTTGTTTATACCCAACGCCTTGTGCGAGCTTACCCGTAAGAAGATAAATACGTAAAGTACAACTGGCGCGATATCCGCGGTAGCGACTTTTCTATTTCTCTCTCTCTCTCTCTCTCCCTCCACCCCCCCCGAAGAGAGGAGCAAAACCAATTTAAACGCCATAGAATTTATCCTCATTTCTCTCTCTCTCTCTCTCTCTCTCTCTCTCTCTCTCTCGAATTAGCATAATTTATCTACTCGTGCTAATATCTTCTTCCGAAGGCGGGCAGTGAATTAGCGGGATTATAATTCCGCGAGCGCTGAGCTCTCGAGAGCGGCTGTAAAGATTACGGGAAGTGTGAGAAAAGGGAGAAAAAATTCATCGAGGAAGCAACGGATGGAGAGAGAGAGAGAGAGAGAGAGAGAGAGAGAGAAAACACCGGTATTAGACTTAATTATATGCGCGATAACTATAATCTAGGCATCTGATGCTCACCGCGCCAGCGCTCCTTCCAATTGACGCGCAGTGACTTTCCGATATAATCTGTACCTTGCTTTGCCCATATTTGGGATCTGACTTGTTGACGGTATTACAATTTAATCTGAGGCCTGAGCTGTAAACGACGTCAACGTGTGGGATTTTACATCGATCGGCATATAAGAATAAAATATCCTGTTCTGCAATTCTGCTTGTTTTTTTGTTATCAGAAATTTCAACCATTTAAATCAACCATGTAGACTAATATTTATTTATAAAAAAGAATAAATAATTAGTACTCAAGTACATGCCTTTTATTCTGCACGATCTGATATTCATTTTCAATCAATGCATTTCTTTCGCATCAAGATACAGATCTAATTTCGAAAAAAACATATTCCAAAAGTACTTTTCATAAAATTTCAAATGTCCGCAGTCTCTTGCCTCTTGTGTCTTTGATCTTCACGAAATTTTTGGTACCATAGCTTCTTTATAAAGTCAACGAGTATCCAATTATTGATTCGAGGGCTAGTAATTAAAAAATAAAGATCGTAACGGAAACATATTGCTTGTCTTTGTAAAGAGTTATTATGTCAATAGGTTACGTGCATACGGTTTGGCAAAGAGGCGGCAGTAGATATAAAAATCATTATACCTGGATGAAGGATTTGGTCGATATCTATATATATATATATATATATATATATATATATATATATATATATGTAATGTTTTATATTTTTTATTTTTTATCATCATAATAATATACCAACCATAGTAGAATACATGCATCTAGCACTGACATCACGGTTTAATTCAAAGAAAAGACAGTTGACGCGCCGATAACACAAGCAAAAACAAATTTGAGAAGTATGAGATAGAAGAACACACCAAGACTGAGGCGGCGACGTAGAACCAGAACGAGAGACTGTTCGCGCTTTGAAAGAGGGATCGCTTTAGATCGCACGAAACTTCCGGATTATACGGGCGTCGGGTTTACCGCGTTTTTCCATTCGTTTGGCAAGAATGGAACAGCGCGAGATTCCATGTATACGTCTTTAGGTAACTCATTTTGAGAGCCATTAACTGAGTTGGCCTCGCTCGACACGGATCAAATCCGTCAACCATTATCTGACGACGCGACCACGCCTTGTCGGCGTGTAGCGCGATTTTCAATTACGAGGGTAGACGGACGCAGGGCGCTTTTCACGTCGTTCTCTTCTCGAGTTTTCTTATTCATTCCTTTTGTTTTTTTTTTTTCACGGTGAACCGGTTGCCGCACAGCCCCTCGATCATCCAGCCCGGTCCTCGCCTCGCGAATATTTATCGATCCGGAATAGACACCGGCTCGTCGCTCTCCCTCTCTCTCTCTCTCTCTCTCTCTCTCTCTCTGCAGTTAATTTGATGGAACCCGTTCCCTCACGCACGGTCTCTCTTTCTCCATCGTATCGGAATCCGTCAATCTGGAGTTTGATGCCCCTGGTGCTCGGGTTTTAAACCAATCCGTAAACGGAGGGATATTGTTTTACAGAATCGCTCCGATGGGCGTTCGATAAGCTATGTATATATATATATATAAAGATGAGGTAAGCCGTACGGGATTAGAAAGCTCTCCGAGAGTGCGCTGCTGTGGTTGCTACCGCGAAGGAAGTTGTAAAATTTAATTGTCCCATTGTGAAGCGACCGGTTTCTGCAGCGAGGAATTGCATTTTTTTTCAAGAAGTTTAATTGGGATTAGATACAAGTTCAGACTGTTGGAATTTTACTCATTGGGTACTCGTATTTTATCTCTCTCTTTCTCTCTCTCTCTCTGTCTGTCTCTCTCTCTCTCTCTCTCTCTCTCTCTCTCTCTCTCTCTATATATATATATATATATATATATATATATATATATATATATATATATATATATCGGTATAGAGGGTTTATTTACCTTGTGCTAGGAAGTTTAAGTAGAAAAATGGAGTATGCGAATGAAAAGAAAGAATGAAGCTTCTGGTAAAAAAGCTACGTTACGTTTTCAAATCGAATATTTTCTTTCTCTGAAAAATCAGTGGCGTTGTAGGATAGGGCTTGTTAGATAACAAAAGCGAAATATTCATTACTTTTTTCGAATGAAAAAAGATATGGAGTTGCCATTGACGGTGGAACGTATATACATACTGCATATATTTTGTTTATTCATCGAGGATGCTCTGCTGTATAACTAAAACTATATACGTTCAACCTCGTTAATTTCGAGTTAGCGTCAGTTTTGTTTTGTTATGCAAAACAATGGATTTTCCGGCCCAATTAGTGCCGCGCGCGCAATCGAAAGAAGAAACTATAAACAGTAAATCGGTATAAATATACGCGTATACACTGCAGCTATAATTCAATATCCGGCGTTTTATAAAATCCTTATATATACGACGCATTAATTTATAATTTCGTTTTCCGCGAAATGTAATTATGTAGACTTCGCTAAAGTAATATTAGTTGTTGCTCCATCCCCTCCGCGGAAGGGAAGTAATTAGATATTCAGTTAAGGAGTTTCGCGCCGATGCTTTATGAAAATTTCGTTTAACGATTTCGAGAGCTTGAACGAGCGTTATACGTATAGCATTACGGGTGCTCGGGAAAGTTCAAAAAGCGGATAACGATCCCGGGGTTAAGCAGCGTATGGATTAATTGCAATTGAGCAATATAATTCGAATAAGAAAGTTCGTGTACACGAAGCACCGATGCTTACGTACAGGACGGTCGCTTCAACAGCACTTCAAAGAAACAGCGGGGCCGGCCGCGTTATATACGCCGTAAAGCGCGGTATAATACATCGGCTCAAATGACAATTGGACGATTGCAATTCGGATCAACGATGAGCCCTAATTGCAGGGTCGGACAATGAAGCCATTCATTAGCCGGAGAGTTATTACCGAGTTAAGACTCTGGATTTTCCATACAATTACACGTGCGGTCGTACACGACTCGATTGTCAGATTAAAGGGTATCATGTCGATCCTTGGAGCGGCGACGATTCTCCTGCAGGAAGCGTAGATACATTTCGTAAAAAACATATATATATATATATATATATATATATATATATATATATATAGAATGTGTAGATGTTTAAAAAAAACTTACGCTTACACCAACATAATGATTTAGCAAGCCTATCTAGAATTTTTTTTATAGCGACGGTCTACATCGGCTGTTCAACATTTTCCAGACACTCCAATTATAGCAAAAGGAAAGTACATTTGAAACATCGATAATTCAAAGTTCTTCTAAACGAGGCGCATGAACTTCGATTGTCTTCGATTGTCGTTATCAAGGTCATTATGAGATCTTCTTATTCCGATTAAAGTGATACCGAGGGGGAAGTTTTTTATAAAAATTACTAAATTTTCTACTAATCAGTAGAGATACTTGAATTATGAGAATATGTACTATACATGTACTGATTCTTAATATAATTTTTATTAAACATCAGTATAAGTATGGCAATTATAAATAAAATTGTAGTAAACTTTCATAAGTCAAATACGCTCCCCAGTATTAGGAGAAAGTTAAGTAAATATTAGTAAAAAATTTCATTCGGTGTAATTACCATAAAGATTGTCCAATACAGAATCAAGTAACTTTAGTATTATTCAGTTGCGCCCAAAGTTCTTAATCATAGGACTTTCTTTTTCTTCCTCTATTAAAAAATGTTCTACGATTCCTAAATGACATATCTGCGTCATTTTGATTTAAACATGGACTAACATGTACTGTTTCGGAATCCGTATGATAAAAATTAAGAATCCACATTTAAATCCTATGTGTGTGTGCGCGCGCGTGTGTATGTGTGTAGAATTCAGAACCTCATTCTTAATTCATAAATATTTTTAATATATTCATCGTCAGTCCCGCATATACGTTTGTATACTATATATACCGGATCTATTTCGTTTTGTCGTTAAAAGCAATACCTGACGTTGAAATTGAGTTTTCAAAACCGCAACCAACGAATCATTCGAAATTTTAATTTTCTTGCTTGCAAAAATAATAGCGTCAATGCCAAACACTCTAGGAACTTGTTACCGCAAGAATAATATATAAAACGAAAATAGGTTGCCAAACTATTAATGCATAACGTTTTTCATGGCGCTGTGTGCGTGCGAGCGCGCGCGCGCCTGTGTGTATTTGTAAGTGTGAGTAACTTTCCCGTTTATGGGTAGCTATTCTATTGATTTTCAAAAGGAAAAAAAGCTGCGATTCGTTGTTCGGCTTGGATCTCGCAAGAAACACGACGCCTTTCAAAGATTATATATATATACACACACACACACACACACACACACACACACACACACACACACACACACACACACACGTATGTATAACGTATAATATATGTGTATATATATATATATATTTATTTATGTTACGTTATATATATATATATATATATATATATATATATATATATAACGTGTATATGTGTAGTGTATAAAACTTTTGTCCCGTTCCTCCTAAAACAATGGGTATAATGCAAAAAAGAAGAATGACAGAAAAAACTGCGCACCGTTTTATTCTGCGCGGACTTTTTACCATCCCCCTCTACAATCGATGAGATATATATATATCTATATAATATAAAGACGTTTGAAGTAAAATCAATCTCTTTTTCTATCGCCTTCGTTTATTTTAACTCTTCCTCGGAGCGGACCCCCTCCTCGTTTCTTTACCAGCATCGATTCGACTTGAAACGTCGATTCGTCTCTGTCCTAAACTATATGGTCTCTTTTTTTTTTATTCCGCATTCCCGTGACGAAGCCTAACAACTGAACCTATATATAATATGTATATATACTGCACCTCAGGCTCGCAATAGTATATATATATATATATATATATATATATATATATATATATATATCAATCCTTAACAGTGTGCGATCAGTCATATGAAAAACGAATGCGTTGCGCATTTTTCCGTTCGATCAGGTGCAAACACGCCCGGGGCCAATTCGCGTGTAACGCTCGTGGTTTCTCTCTCTCCCTCTCCCTTTCCCTCTCTCGCTTTCTCTCTCATACATAAACACATATAAATACGCTATCTATCCTCTTTTGTTTCACTCTGTTCATCGGTGCAATCATTGCGAAGGAACGGAAATCGAGATGGTTCAACGAGCGATTATGAACGGTTGCAGGATGCCTGCTGTAAGATTTTCCTTTTTGTTTCCCTTGTATAGAGCGTTGTTTACAGCTGCACATTTCTCTCTCTCTCTCTCTCTCTCTCTCTCTCTCTCTCTCTCTCTCTCTCTCTCTCTCTCTCTATATATATATATATATATATATATATATATATATATATATATAGTTTCAGCGACACTTACAGTTTGGGTGGCTCGTGAAAACGAGAAGGTAGATACCGTATCCGCGGTTGCTTGTTGCCCCTGCATAAATCAGACTGTAAGGGCGATATTTTTCCTCTAAAATGATATATATATATATATATATATATATATATATATATATAATATATATATATATATGTTTGCATATATGTATGTATGTATGTATGTATGTATGTATGTATGTATGTATGTATACATACATATACGTATACCCCGCACTCGACCAGGACGATCAACGCCATCTCAAACGTGATCGAGGAAGATATTTGTGTAAATTTGTGTCTTTTCTTTGCTTTATCATGACCGCTCACTCGAGTGATTATCTGTTTCCCAAATGAAAAATATACGCCTTATATTCTTCAACATTATGCAATTCTTCTTTTTGCAAAAATTCGCAGTACTATAATTTAAAGGTCAGAGGCAATTTTGTAAATAAATTGAATTAACTTTAACAAAAAGTACTTTTTATTATTCTATACGAATTCCATTTAATCGCTTTATTTAATTAAACTTTATTTTAAACAGAGAAAATTTCACATTGCGTTCATATTTATATGGTGTAGCATTGTCGAACAAATCGGAAATTACATCTTTAGCATTTGACATTGGCTTTCTTGACTACGGTAGAATTTTTCTGCATGGCTAAAAATAGAATGTCGATAGAAGAGCATTATTATACGAACATGAAAAATGTTGTCATATAAGCAATAAAAAAAATGAGTTTCAAAGATATACTGATTACGTAATAAATTTTGTTTGTTCAGCATATATATATATATAACATGGGAATCCGAGGAGTTTAATTCTTAAAGTTTGTTTTACCTCCAATCATCCAATTTCACTTTCTAGAGTTTCTTATGAAACTATCCATTTGGACAGAATTCAATTAATTTTGACAATCATAAACTAGATTATATACTTTTACAAGGATTTATAATGCGCTAAATAAGAATTCGGTTTCTATATTTGTCTGTAATGCATAAGGTTTTTGAGATTTATGCGAGAATACATGTGTAAAACAATTTCCCATACAGTACAAATAAAAGAAAGTTAATTTTCGCTATTTAAGTTCTTAATTTATATTTGAATGCGTACATTATATTTCAAAAAATAAATATTATTCGGATATACGAGTGATTCAGAACCGCAAGTGTGCATAATGCAATATCTCAGTGAGAAAAAAAGATGTTCGTAAGAAAGCTGAACGGTTTTCCAAAGGTCAAGCGTTCTAGTGAATTTGCCTGTTGGCATATATATATAAATTTTTTTATGAAAAAATTTACATGTCATTCTATATTTTAACATCTCGACCTGATATGATATATTTTAACATCCGACCTGATAGATGAATTCTAAGATCAGATTAGTGCCGAGCGCATAAAAATCCTTCAAGACACGCATTTCGGCTCGTTTTCAGGTGTGATTTTTAACGACCTCTGTGATTTTTCTACAAATAGAACCGCCATCGAATCTTTCAAACACACAAGATGGACTGGCGTTAGTAAATATATATATGTTACGTTTCGAGAAAAAAAAATTTTTAGCCGAATACATTTACACCAGTCTCCTAATTCACGATAATTAAAAGATATTACTTCTTCGTTTCCGAAAATGCGCGTACGGAGAATATTAAATATATAATATATATATATATATATATATATATATATATATATATATATATATATATATATACCTATTTCTCCACAGTCGTCACGCGAGTATTTGAGTATTTATAACGGATCTTCCATTCTATCTACCATATTCTCCACGCTAAAGCGCGCGCGGGCCGATCGCAAATACGTTCCCATGCCTCCCCCCCCTTCTCCATACGGATCGCGCGAGCGGGCGCGCGCATCTGCTTATTACGCTTCTCGCGGGATCGTTAAGGGGGGGGGGAGAGATCATCCACCCCCGTTCTCGTCCTCCGGTCTTCCGCGTTAATATCGTATATCGTATGGCTCGTAATGGAAGAGCCCCCGATAGGGTGGGACGTGGGGGCGTGACAGAGAAAGCAGGAAAAACAAGGCGTCGCCTCATACTTTAGCCGTCGTTTTTCCAATTCTCGTGTAGAATGGAACAACGGCCGCATCGAGAAGGCGATTGGACATATTTTTCTCAGTTCTTCCTTTTTTTTTAGTTCCATACATGCAACTAATCGTAGTTAATATATATCGTCGTATACGCGGGGTACATTATAATATAGAGATTCAACTTGAATGGGAGTTTTATGAGCACTTTATATATATATATATATATATATATATATATATATATATATATATATATATATGCGCCAGACGGGACGACTTCCACGAGTACGACTGCAGAAATGTTCTTGCGCTCGTGTTGGAGGGGAGTATATAGCGCGAGATATATATATATATATATATATACAGAGGTAGAGACGTATCCTTACCGCACATTACCATATACATAAAATAGAGAAAGGTGAAGGAGAAAAAGGAGAAAAAGAGAGGATGGGGTTCTGGAAGAAGAGAGAATGAGTGAAACTTTTCTTATAATGCATCAACTCTTCTCCTCTATACAGTTTAGTAAAGATATCTGTAGACGACGTATTTTCTGACATCGGCGCTTCCGCGGACTTTATATTTTTACTTATACATACATACATACAAACGTACATACATACATGCATACATACGTACATACATATATATATATATATATATATATATATATATATATATATATATATCTACAGTAACGGTATTATATTCAGCGGGAACAGCGCACCGCTGTACGCGAGCTGTCTCAATTCGGAGAGATCGGTTTTCAGAATTTCCCTCGCTTCTCCTCACTTGTTATTTTTCCTTTTTTTCATTCAAAATTAAAAGCGACAACCGAGTATAAAAGCACCACTATAAATTACATAGAGCTCGGGCTGCAAATTACAGGTCTCACCTCGCGCTTGGCGGAGTATTATATATATGTACCTCGAATTATACGCCATTTTATGACTTACTTTGTAAAACGTTTAATATATATAGAGGAATAAGTACATGCGAACGTGTTTGTTGGGAATAAACATCCTATTTAGCGTATTGGGAAAAAACACTGAAATCTCGACTGTAGTTTACACGACTTTAGAATTTCCAGCATACGTGTGTAATAATGTTATTATTATTAGTCATCGCATCGTTTTGTATATGCTTCTCGTTCCTTTTCTGTTTTTCGCATATATATATACAGCTATTATATATATATATATATATATATATATATATATATATATATATATATATATATATACAGCTACGGTGTTCGTGTACTGTAATATATGCGATATAATATCCATATGAAGATTCAGAGATTTTCAATGGCTGGTAACAATTTCTTTTTATCATCATCAAGACCAATGAACTACTATTTGATAACATTACCGTAAATATAGAAAGCTTAAAAAGTTGTACAAATTTAATTAAATTATTGTATTATGTAATTGTAACAAACGCTTCATCATCAATTTTCAATGAAAACTATATATACAAATTTAGAATACACACAAGTGAAAGTGACAATAACTAAGAAACTATATTTATGATCGTAGGGTTAATTAGAATTATATTTTCCTTCAAATTTTATTCTTTTTTCGAATAAGATAATGAACAATTGGATGTTATATACTAAAAAATTAGACGGTAATAACGTTATTACATTTTGAGAATGGAGTATGAGCAGTTCGTTAAGGAAACTGTAAAGGACACTCGTTTTGGCTGATAATTATAGAGATTTTTTTATTTCCACTGTCATGAATATAGAACAATATGATTAGAATTCATTGTTTCTCGCCGAAATATTCTATTTACCGTTACAATTTCTGTGGAATATGTAAAAATGAAAATTAATAAAAAATAACTTTTTAAATTATCCCGTTGTATATCAATCCGATCAGATGCAATATAAATTAGTATAAATTATTATGTTCATAAATTCACGCTCTCAATCGTACATTGTGAAAACTTTTTCGGCTGACTTTGGCTCGATCAAGGTGTGCGCCCACAACGTCATTGTTCCTATAGACGTCCGCTACTATGTTGGTTATAAATGGATTAATACAACGGGAGTGGTACAATGGATTTATTTATTTATTTATTTATTTTTTAGTTAAACTCTTGCTCTCTTATTATGTTATTAGTATTACCATGTTTAACAACGTTTCTGAGGTTAATTCACTTCTCATACGTATTCCATAGATGCAATAAATTAATTGGCTTTAGGTTGTGTAATGTGTTTACATAATTTATTTTCATTTTTCCAATCATTTTCCTAAACATGTCTCCTTTGATTATAATCAAAATAGCTGTTATTAATAAAACCGTTAAATAAAACGACGCGTGTATCTTGATTATTTCAAATATTTGAGTTGGGTAATTTATCAGTTCCAAAGGATCGTTTATTTTTCTGTGCTTAAGAAGCGTTTTTACTTCCTTGATATTAGTAAAGAATATTACAATTATTCGATGACATAATACGCTCCGGAGAAGGCCTACATTAACAAGGCCTTAATGTAGGCATGTTATTGCATTGCTTTTATCTTTCCGCTATTTTCAGACTGAAATAGCTTTTTCAAAAAGTAAAACTTTTGGGACCAGACATAACGACTAATATATGATTAAATGAGCTGGTTTGTTTATAGAAGTTATTTATAGCAAACAACATTTAAATAATACTAATAATTCAGTTCATATTGAATTTTATTTAACTAATGTAAATAATAAATTTTTCATTTATTCAATGTACGCAACTCAGTTCATAATCTAAAAAATATGTTGATATATTTAATATAAATGCAAAAATATTATGTATTCCAAAGAACGCATTATATTTTCATTTAATTTTTTTTTTCGCATGGAATTATTGTTTAACACAAATTTCTACAATCAGTGTTAGATAATTTTTCGTCAAAAATGCGAATGTGTTTTAACACAGAGTCACTTGTGAGCAAATCTATAGACTCTTTTTCGTGAAACGAATACGTTCAATATACATAAAAGCGTTTTCTAGAGAAATTTCGCACGCGCGTAAAACGCCTTTATTTATATATGTACAAACGATATCGTTCGCAACACGCCTCCTCTGCCAACCGCGGTACGCGCAAGAAAAATACCGATCGCGCCGCGCAGCCGGGGTCGCGCCCGGCGCGCTCGCGCGCCCCATTAGCGGGCAAATACACAAGTCGAGATAAGAGCCGACAATAACTTTAAATAGCACTCTCGTAAAGCTTTCTTTCCGCTCTTCTCCGCCGCCTTCTCCTTCTTTTTTTGCTCTCCTTCTCCACATATATATATAACATCCGACCGCGGGGTAATAGATAGGCGGATGTACATTGATTAGTATAAAATTAAAATAAAAAATAGAATAAATGGTTAAAAAATTATAATTATACAATCGAGTACATAAAATGCACAAAAATATATAATTGCTACACGTAGTAAAATATATTTTGTGAAAAACATGATGGTACTAAAAGCGTAGTAAATAATAT
Organism: Sycobia sp. Sy_11; assembly: GCA_018907035.1. Lineage (NCBI taxonomy): Eukaryota > Metazoa > Arthropoda > Insecta > Hymenoptera > Epichrysomallidae > Sycobia > Sycobia sp. Sy_11. The sequence continues at coordinate 979,441 of JACCIC010000045.1, read as the reverse complement.
AAATTATCACAGTGAATAAATAACTTATATAAATATAATGTTATTCAATAATTTAAAAATGTACAGAAGTACGATATAATATAAATATATTTTCCGTTCATACATCTATCAATCAAAGGACGAAAAGTAAGAGATATTCAATGATTACTGTATTTACCTTTTCTGCTCAGCCATTTCTGACGTAGGTACAGGGAAGCAGAAAACTCAAAACATTATACACTATATATGGAACCACACGAAATAAATTAAAATAAACTTTAAACTATTAATCAAGTGGAAAGAGATTGTTTTTTAATTGCATTCTGTACCTGCATTAAAATGTGGAATATTATCATTCTCAATATGAAGATTATTCAGCAAAGACACATCTTGGACCTGGAATGAACGTTTTTAGTCTCCGTATCCAATACAAGGAGGTCGCAGCTTTCTTTTCCTACCTTCTTGAAAACATCTAGCAGAAGATCTGGGGAAAAGTCAGTTAAGTATTTCGGGTGGTCCATATGCATAATCTTATATAGTATTACTACGGCATATAATATTTTCTTGTAGTATCAAACCGGAGTTATTCAAAGAATACTGCAAAAGGTGTTCCGTGATCATTCCATCTAATAAGGAATAATGCATAGTAATTTTATAATAATCCAAATGAAGAAATATTAACGCCTCGGAAAGCCTCTTCCTTAAGATCGTGATGGTGTACTCCTGTAAGACCCTAATTTCATACAAGATTATGTTGAGTTCAATTTGTTGAATCAGAACAAATTATTCACATATAGTTTCCATAACAGATTCATAACTATACCATAACACTAATGCTGGATTCTGTATTGAAAAAATGCAATCCATGATATCCTTTCCAAAATCCCCGCTGAACTGATTTTCATTATGAATTTGCGCAGTATTGCTTGAGTTTCATCATCACTGAGTCTCAGAGGGGCGTACCAGTTGGCCATACCGAAAATGCTAACGCATTTGCTAACTCCGAGTGTAAATTTTCAGGTCGTCACCATAAAGTAAATGCCGATTATTTGTATCATCCATAGTAAGCTTCGCAGATAATTGTTAGTGTAAATAATAGTCAAGGTTTTTATGGATCGAATATGATTAATTGTATAGCGAGAATACGGATTGTTTTCGGTTTAATAAGTAGATATAGATTCACGTGACATTAGTTTAAGAGAACGATAGAAGACAAAGTCTGCAAAGTCAAAATGGTAAAAGGACATTGGGTCGTAACTATCTTTGAGAACTGGATAATAAAATGATAATGCAATAAACATAATATATATATTTAAGAGATTATAAGTGTAAAAAACTAGCAAAGCCTCAGCGCCGGAAGCCATCCTAGCATCATCTACGATGTTTCCTTTCCTCTCATCTCGGTGCCGGTTGCAGAAATAGAAATAAACTGGCGGGCGCGACGCGTTCACCCACAACATCCCGCGGTTCACCGCACACATTGCATCGTTCTCGCCGGCGGCGCAAGAGAGAGCGCGCGCGCCTTTTAACGCCGCTTTTTTATCGCATCGCCGCCTAGCGGATAGCAGCGCGGTTCCATGGCGCGAAATCGAACCGCACGCTCGGTACTTCTATGTAATTGAGCATCGATGCAGGAATCGGTTATTTCATCTATGATATGGGCTATATAATGTGTTTTGGACACGTCGTGAGGCTGGCCTTTTGTTAGTTACCGGTTGTAGAACGAGGCGTGCGGTGAGAAGGGGTCACTTAAGAAAAACGTGAGAGATAGATAAGATAGATTAGATGTATATTTGTCTGTAATCAATGGAAGAAAATTGGGGATAGGCAGCGTAAGGGAGAGAGAGAGAGGATAGAGAGAGAGAGAGAGAAGGAGAGAACAATTATATTTTAGGATGTGGAGATGCAGATATATATATATATATATATATATATATATATATATATATATATATATATACATTTAAAAATAAGAAACTTCCAGACACAAACACATCAAGGATACCGGCGATGTATTTGATACATTCGCTCACCATTTTACGATCGTATTATACATTTATAGTTCTGTTACAGTCGGGCACAAGTCGTGACTCACGGCACGACGTGTGCATTATTATTAGTCGATCATTTCATTCGGACGATGAGACCGCGCGCGAAGTACGGTGTATGGTGCATCGAGCGCAGCGAACCCTCCGCCCTCGCCGCCGCTCAATGCGGTCCTCGGCCCAAACCGATCGTTATCTCTTATGTTGCGAGCGAGAGGAACGACGAGGCTGGCGCGATCATTTTTTAGTGACGAGGGTAAAGGACAGGTCGGGGAATTGAGAATTAATTAGATACACTGCAGGAGCGCTGGGATTTATCTTTTTTTTTTCTTGAGTCGGTGACATGTTTTTTGGAATATTAGAAAAAAGGATGGGAATCGAAGATTGAAGAAAAATAGTGTTGTGTTAAATTAGACTCGTAAAAATACCCGGCTAAACTTCATTAATATGTACGTTTCTTACATTTAGCAATATCTCGTAACCAGATGATAATTACATTATATATAGATATAATAACTTCAAATTCAGCTAAATGCAAATTGAGAATTCAGGGAGATTGAAAATATTTTCATTAATATTTATCGGACTTGCAAAAGCACACAAGTGTAAATATGACAGCAGAAATATGCAGAGATCAAGATTTATAACGAAAAATAACATTTCTACCTAGGGGAATTTTGATGTGATTATATCCTTGATATTATTAGAATTTGCCTTCTCGTTTTCAAAACGCTACAGAAATCATATTTTTTAAAGCAGCCACCAGTACCTATTAATCTGAATAAAATAATCTGGAGTATATACACGTGTATCTCCAGATATAGCGTGGAGAATCGTAAATTACAGAAGATGTAGAATTGCTGTTCTTATTAGATGAGGATGATTTGTAAACATAACCAGAACTAGCCGAGCAATGAATGATGTCGACAAGCTATTTCTCATTCTATAGGGGACAGGAGACAAAGATTTGGAAAGCCGGCAAATCAAGACAATGATATATGCAAATGTGATAGGGCAAAAAGAGCGCGTACGTGATACGTCGTTCTCCCTGTATCAAAAAAGTGGTCTCTTCGAATCGTTTAGTTAATCGGGAATGACGAGTGGATTTATTGTGTGATTTCCAAGCATAAAAAATCATGGATAGACACGAACGGCCGTAATATCCACGCAGACCGCGGGACCGAATCGCTTTCACAGAAGGACCATGCGCGCCGTGTTTGATGGGGCCAGAGGGTTGGGGATAGTAGAGGCGTGGTCGTTGGCGAGCTGTTGAAAACCGAAAGAAACGGCTAATACGAAACGTCACCAACAATAACTGACAGATTCGAATCGTTCGCTGCTCGGGCGAGAGGCTTGAGAATGTACCGTAGGGGGCAATACAAAATCATTTTTCTTCCGCACAATGTTTTGTATACGTATATAAAAATATATACTATATATATATATATATATATATATATATGTATATATATATGTATATATGGATATACGTGGCGAAAGCAAAACCGGTTCATGACAGGCTAAAATGCCTCAGCTAAGGAAAGTTAGTCCATGCGGTCCTTTCGCCAAATTTGACACTTGCCCTCGTTTTCAACGATGGGTCTCCCATGACTACGAAAAAATAGTTTGAGGAAGCATTGGCGTTAAAAGGGGATGCGGTTTAATACCGCGGTATTCGTGAATTGATTAAAATTAATCAAATAGTAAGATAATTAGAGAAGAAGCATGAGTTTTGGGTAAAGAACTCTTTAAACGTTCTCCTATATTGAGAATATTTTGTACAATAATTCGTATTTCATACACCTGTCAAAGAATTTTTAACTTTTATAAAACGTATAACAAAATAAAACTAAGTTATTGGTGTAATATTCATTGCCTATTTTAAAAATTCAAAATTTTACTTACGTTGCTTGTGTAAACTAAATTAAAATTTCGTTTTGTCGCTCTTACTGTCTTTATAAACTAATATATTTATATTTATATGATAGTCAGATTGTCCTTGTTTATAATAAGCACCATAAAATATGAAATAAAAAAAACACTAAAAAATAAAAATAAATCAATATACTATTGTTAGTAAAGGACAACCTGACGGCACCCACCACCATTACCGAGCCGATGTATTTCTTGTATCCAATGTATTGAGCCGCTTAGACTCATCCACGGGGACTCACTGATTCACTAAGTTAATAATATATTTATCTTATAGATAATCAAAACTAAATTGATAAAATAGTATATTTATCTTCTTTTCTAAAGACTGTAAGACGAATAAAGAAATTTATTATTTTAATTTTCTATTTCAATCAATAAAAATAAGATTCAATGTATTAGTCGCGAAACTGACGCGCGCGAGATTAGCGTTGAATTCAACGCCAAAGCCTACTCCGTAATTTACAATATGTACAATAATATTTAATATCGCGATACGCACGCTTTAGAAATTATTAATTTACACTGTCGGCCAATCCGATATAGATGCTAATTTATAACGTGTATAATCGTTAACAATTTATAGCGTATATAATAGAGCAGTAGTACTTGGCCGCAATGGTATATATACACGATCAACCCGATATTCGCTTCAATTTGGTTCGAAATTTGCGGAAGGGATTTTTTGGAGGGGGGTGGCAGGGGAGAACGGTTAAGCCCGGAATTTATAGACGGCTACGCGGGGAACCGAGGGCTCGTCCTGCTCTTCCTCCGCTGTGGTATATATATATAATATACTGAGAAATATATGCCCCTCGTTTCAAAATCTAAAAAGTTGTGTGTGTGTGTGTGTGTGTGTGTGTGTGTGTGTGTGTATATATAGAGAGAGAGAGAGAGAGACAGCCTATGTTTGTCGTAAATTTCTTAAAAACGAGCTGCAACTTCGAGCACTTGAAAATTAATGGCTATCTATATGGTTATATGGTTGGAATCTTTAACTATATGCATTATTTCTACTTCTATATTTGCTATATAGAAGCGTCTAGTAGGGTAAGACACATATAATCGAATAGCTTTTACTTTTCATTAAGATTATCCCATTCTAATGAATTAGTTTTTTGAAATTCCTTTTCAAAACTTTTCATTTTATATATTTTCTCACTTGCTATATTGACGACTTAATTATAATATACGATACTAGTGGTGGAGAAAAGAACTAAATGAATAGTAGCCATGCGATCTGTAAAAATATGCAGACACATTGCTCGGATTACTATCTTTTCAGGATTCTTTAACAGTTCCAAAAGTAAGGAAACTAAAAATTACCGAAATACATTAAAATAAAGCTTAAGAAGCGTGATAGTAGAACCATGAGTGTAAAAATAGCTGTACGGACTCTTTCCACATCATCGAAAGGGTTTTATAAGGGGATACTTATGTAAAAAACTTGACTTTTTATAGAACTATTAAGATTAAACTAAATTATTTTTTTCATCCAAAAAAAATCTAACAAATGGATCAGAATAATAATATATATTCAATGCGATAAGAAAGTATTAATTTATAGCTGATACGGTTAGTTATATCTCTAAATCATTTACATGTATTGCAATTGCAGTATTAAAATGGCAATTGCAGAGAAATAAATCTATTTAAAAAATTATTTTTATCTAATTTTTTGTAATTGTATAATGTATTTAAATGAAATATATAAAAAACAATTATATCACATTTATTTTGTTTTTTTTTTATTAATATGCTATCAGATTATAAAATATAGTACAACTTTTTAATAAATATTTTAATTATAAATCGTTTATTAAAAAAAAAATTCACTGCATGTACACTCTCTACCATCGTAGCTGAGACGACAGTTATATTTATTACGATGCAGTGGCGTCCTCGTAGAAGCGATGGACGCTTTCTTTTCCAATTGAGATTATTTTATAAAAGTAAAATTTATTTTCGTTCTTTTCTCGTGCACAGATTGTTGCGCGTCGCTCTATGCAGCCAGCATCGTACAACCGGCTTTAGCTCATACTCAAAGTATATATATATATATATAATAGCAAGAAAATAAAATATTTAAAACAAACGAGAGTACTAGAGCTGTATATGCCGCACCTGGTAAAACATATCGCGCGATAAAACTTAAATTTAATACCGATAAACGAGTGCATGTTTCCAGCTCCTTCGAAATAAATTTTTGACGCAAGCCGAAATGGCTGTTTGAATGGGACAGGTGGAGGGAAAAGAAAAAAGACGAGCAAATTATTATCTAAGCATTTACACTCATATTCGTTTTATGAATCTTTATATAGTATTTTAATTTTCTAGTATATATATATATATATATATATATATATATATATATATATATATATATATATAAAAGCTCGCTACGTAAAATTTGCTCGCCACATGCAGCACGCAAAACGCCTCGTAGAACGGATAGGAATTACTGCCTCGCAGTGTGGCTTAATTACTATTTAATTATAAACATATATATACTTCTCGTACCCCACAATCCGCCGCTGTCTAAAATACCGTATTCATTCTACGTATTATATCGTCGGCGTACACACACACACACACACACACACAGACACACACACACACAATATTCTATATACATACGGAGTGTAGTACTCTTGGCGAACCAGCAGCCGATTTACACGGCATTAACTAGGTATGTTCTCTTCCTTCTCCTCCCCTCCCCACTCTAAAATTTACTATTCACAACAGTCATGTTTACGACTCGCACGAGTGCGACTCTCTCGCGGCGCGATTCCCATCATAGCAATAAAAATGCTCCTCGGCATCGGGCCGACCGCCTGTATATGTATATATATATGTATATATATATATATATATATATATATATATATATATATGCGTGTATGTATGTATATATAAAGTACTTTTCCGCGCACATTACTCCCGTGTCGTTCTCTCTACCCTTCATTTTGTGGTTTCCTCTTTTTTCCATTTTTCTTCGTCCCCCTTTCTGTATTTCAATTCAACGACGCATGGGTTCGAACATGCGCGAGAACGCACACGCAAACGCAAACGCGCGCGCGCGCGCACAGAGAGAGAGATACGCACACACACACACACACACACGCGCGCGCGCGCGTCGCTGGGATCTCGATCAATGGAGTTCGACGGCAGGTTGGGCGCGACGACTAAAGACGGGCGCAATGCTTTCAATTTGCTCGTGCGATGGGGGGGGGGGAGGCGATGGGGAGGAGAAGAAAATGTATTACGGACCTGGCTCACGTACGTCTACGGAAAGCGAGGAAGAAAGGGGGAGGCGGATTGAAGCCGAGGGAGAACCGGTGTATATACATATAAATTTTGGCGAATAAGATCGAGTAATAGCCGCGAGTGGGAGATAGAGGTGGCCGGTGAGGGGGGTGGGTGAGAGGGGTAAAGTAACAAAGACTATACGTATATTATTGGCTTCAAATTGGCTAAGCACCGCGCGCTCCTCGGTAGAACAGCGATGGCGCGCGCTCGGGCGGGACGGAGGCGGGGCGGGAATATAATAGCGGCAGTTTCATCGACCGCGCGTTTTCCGACCGCGCGCGCGCGATATAGGCTTCTGGCTTCACGGGGAAAATTGCTCAAGAAACCACCGCCGTCACTACCATCTGTGTGTGTGTGTGTGCGTGTGCGTGTGAAAGCGAAGCGGCATAATCGGGTCTTACACAATCAACCCCCTTATATACGCGCGCCTCAAAGCTCGGCCTCCGCCGTCGCTCTTCCCTCCCGTTTCCTCGCCCGGCCTCTCGCGAGCCGTTGGCGCGTCGTCGTCGTTGTCGTCGTGTAAGACTCAGCGCGGCAGATTTGCATCTTTCGTCCCGGCCGCGAGCGCTCCCTCCTCTTTTATGCACAGAGGGAGCTTTTATCCATGGCCCAGCACCGCGTAGCGCTCGGTCGAGCGAGAGCCGCTAATTGAATTGTAATCTAAATTCTATTTCCACGAGCCGTGTGCTCACCTCGCGCGAATATATCCCCCTTTGTATATATAATTAACATATATGTGTGCGTGTGGGCGCGCGCGCGAGTGCTCGCGTATGTATGGAGAGCTGGATAGATATGGTTGTGAGAGGGTCCGTGGAATTGCGAACCGAATTTTGCGCATCGGTGATGATGTGTAATGACGCGTGTGTTAAGGAGATAAATTTTTTTCTGCTCTTTTTTCTTTCGCAAAAGGATAGAGGCGAAAAGGTTCTGATTCGTGCGGTTCGCGTTCGTGCACCGATTTAATCAATCGTGTAGATCGGTATCCGAGGCATAAGATGTAAGGGGTAAAATTCGTCGTTATGCACTTGCCGGCAAATCTTGAACGGATATACGAGTACAAATGATCGTGCGTCTCTGTATATTATAAAGAGAGCCGAATGATAAGGTGATATCGTATGTGCAACCTAGTTGCCGACGAATAAGACTTCTACCTTTATAATAGAGAAAAGTCAATCACTGAGAATCAGTGAATCATGTCTAATAAATGAATAAACTCAGCCAATGCCATAGTGAGAGCAAACTGATTGATTGAACTGTATTCTCGGTCTTTTAGAGAGCTGACGATTATTTACAATTCGTCCAATTTAAAATTTTTTTTTACAGATTCTATCCCCATTAAAGTTACGCCACTTGAATTAGAAATTCATTAAAGATTTTGATGAGTTGTTATTATCTAGAACTATAATATACGTTCTACATTCGAATTCACGCACGCAACTGATGATGCTTTGTATATACACATCTTGTTTTGTTTATAAAAACTGATTGGATTTTCATAATTTTTTTTTCACTGATTCTTATTTAATTAGTACACAGTATTATTGATTTAATATAAGTTTTTATTTAAAATTATATTTATTGAAAGAAAAATAATAAAAATTTACAGAAAGATACATGGACATATTATATATTATATAAAAATGTCAGGTTTTTTACCATAAACCGTATACAAGAATCAAACAATGACAATAATATTTTCTCCATACGTGTCCGCGGATATAAATGTGAAATATGATTTGCTGTACTTGTTTTTCGAGAGGGAGGTGAAAATTTTTCGTCCTGATCATGAAGAACAGTTATTTTGTCCATTAAAGAAGGTTATATCTTTCTACGTAACTTCCCTTGATATCAATATATATATATATATATATATATATATATATATATATATATATACTTAGTTCAGCGTTTCGCCAAAAATCAACATTTTTTTCCGATTACGAGCGTCCGGCAGAGCTGCGAAAATATTCACGTCATACGGTAATGCGCTCAACTTTTTAATTGGAGTGAAACACTGCTCATCGGCTACACATTTTGCTATGTTTGGAAATAGGTGGAAAACGATACGCGTGAAATCAAGATAACAAGTAGTGACGATGGCTGAACAAATGGTATTCCAATTTTCTGATTTTTTCTACCACCATAGCATGTGTACATGTATACCAAGGACATTGTCCCCCTGAAAGTTATCGTTTTTCTTTCTTTAAGCCTATTTTTATCTCGAAAATTGTCGAATCCGTGTAGAAATTTATTCTTGTATCTCACCAGTATATATGGTTACTTTTTCATATTTATTATTGAGATTTGAGTAAGGAAATCTAACCGAATCCTGGTTCTGATTTGTTTCACTTTTATTTGTATTTTCATTTTGGGGCGAGCATAGATTACTTTGGGTATACCTATTTGGAATCTAGTTATAATCTAGTCAGAAAATCTCACTAGAAATTGATAAGATTTATATGTTACTCGAATTTTTTCCATGAATCAGTGAATAATTTTTTTGCTCTTTTAATTGTTATTTATTTAAAATCAGAAAAACATTGGCGCTTTTTGGTAGCGCGTTATTATTCAATTAGAAGTTATAAATAATATTTTATGTGTATTATTAAGTTTCCGATTTAGAATTAACAATGAATAATTATCAATATATTTTCTAACTGTATAAACTAAATATGCATAATAATATATATATTGATTACTACATATAATATACACTAATTATGTTAAATTTTAATGTTAAACACTTCTGCTGAACCTATAAACACTTATTTCGCTTCTCTTTCGCTTAAAAGAATGTCGACCCCCGATGAGTTTCGCGAACTCACAGCTATTCGAAACGCTAAATATTATGATAATACTAATATTATACTATGCATACATGAATATAATTTTTCTACTTTTTTCCATGCTCCATAGAACTGTGGATTAATGCACACATAGTTTCGCATGTCTTCGCGCGCGTAGACATACACACGTCCGCAAGACCGCGCGATACACGCACTCACGTACACACATGTAAAGACTTCTGAGCAGCCACTTCGCTTTTTCTCCCAAATTTCTGGGAAGTGCAACGGTCTACCAGTTCGTTGAAGTTTTTTCAGAAATCTCATATATTATAAATATAGACAATTTTATAACTCTGGATGAGAAAATTGTACGATATAATATTTACTGTGAGTAAAATAATGCGTGTATTTCGAGTGTTCAACCGCCATAGAAGTCGAGGGAACAACATTTAGTTCGCGTTACGATCTTCCGATCGCATGCACCTAACCTCACGCGAGCAGATCGAAAATAAAAAGAATCCTTGCAGTTCTCTGTCCGAAATCAAATTAATATCTTCGATCAATCTACCACCACTTCAGCTTCGTGCCCGAATCATCAAAAAACGAATATCGCGTTACGATTTTCGACAATCGTCTTATTATCGCAATACCTATAGAGTTAAATAAACATTTTCAAATTTTTTTTTATTAATTTTTTTATTAATTATTAATTAATTTTTTTTTTATTAATTATTCTGAGGACGAAAATAACTATAAAACGCACTGTTTCTCCGAATACACCATTGGTCGTAGTTTCACTGCTCAAATTTCAGACCTCCAGACCATTATAACATTGTCGACCGTGAGCGAGAAAATAGCGAACGTCGAAGAAAAATTTCTTTTGAACAATGCTTGCAAAGGAGGAAGTAATTTGCGGTACCTAATAATAATAATGATAATGATAATAACAATAATAATAATAATAATAATAATAATAATAATAATAATAATAATATCGGTGCGCCGATGGCGCGTGCGCCGAAAACTTTACACCGAACTTCGCAAGCGTGCGGCGCGGCGCGGCACGACCCCCCGTGAAACTATTCTCGTTAACGTCCAAGTTAATTTACAATCGTTCGACTGTTGCGCAAGGTTATGAGCTTATTAAGCGCGCGGGTGGCGCGTAAATGCTGCGTATGTATATATCTACATAATATGTACGCATATATATATATATATATATATATATATATATATATATATATATATATATGTATGCGTGCGAGTACGAGTGCTCGCGCGCGCCCGGGGCGTTTAATTGAATTGAACTGAGAGGTTATTTAAGTATAGGGGGAGGTCGCGGGCGTACTAAACAAGCGCGGCGAGGACTGTTTTAATCCGGTGACGAGGGGAATCGCAGCTGTATCGAGAGGAATAGGGTTTAATTTCGAATCCGCTGTTCGACAGTCTGTCGTCTTTGGTCACGCTTTTAATTAATTTGCGCGAATCAGGATTTTGATTTTACTTTAGAATTGTGGAAGTAGGCGTGATTGAAATTATCTTTGCCATACTTTTCTATATTATACCTTCGAAAGTAAATATTTGTCAGTACGTCAATTTTCTTTCAAGTATATGGATGTGTGAGTAGAGTTGCATGTTAATGTACGTACACTCGTTGATTATAAACTTTACATTTTAACGAGGCGATGTTGATTCTATATATTATTTTCTTTTTATAATATTCCAATAGAAAAAAAAATCTGTCTCGCGCTTTTAAACGCAAAAGTACAGGAATAAAATTGAAAACTATATACGCGCATAAAGTCGGGAGGCACAAAAATTATTCGCTTACTGTGTACAGAATAGAAATTGCCCCGTTTATGAAGCAATCCATTTTCATGAGATGCGCTCTTTCAAAATTAAGTTATTTTATACCGGGAAAATAGATGGATGCAGTGGATTTTAAAGGAAAATTGAAGGAGGCAATATAGGGACAAATATAATATACGGAAATTACGTTAATAAATCGGTAAATATTGGAAAATTCATATAAATAAAAGCGTCATTACACAATTATTTGAAATGTTTTCAAATATATGTAGATATATATATATATATATATATATATATATATATATTTTTTTTTTTTTGATAAAGCATCGCTTTAATTTATGTATATTTCAGGGAATTAACAGGATCGAAAAATAATTCCCAAATGCGCTGAAAATGCTTTTTAAATCTCGACCGACAAGCAGTTTAAAATATATACGCGAATTAAAATAACGCGCGTCCTTTGACCAGCGTATATATAATACACGATGATTCAAACGCGCGCCGTGCAGATTCAGCCACGGTCATTAATATGGATTCGTATATACTTTTTATAACGAGCAATAGAGCGAGGGAAGGAATGGGGGGGAGAGAGAGAGAGAGAGAGAGAGAGAGAGAGAGAGAGAGAGAGAGAGAGAGAGAGAGCGCGAGCGAGAGAACTGGTGAGACCGGACTGATTGGAGTCCGACGCACCGGCACTAATGCATTTCGTCTAATCGTCCCTCCCATGGCCCGCGGTCGCAGGCCGCACCGGCCGATCATACCTATATATCTGTTCTATGGCCTTTGTAAGTGTGCGAGCGCGAGGGAGCTTTTCAGCCAGCGCGCGGCTCGGCGAGAAAGCACTACCGAGCGGATCGAGGCCTCCCCCCCCCCTTCGCACCATTCCATTTCGCCATTCAAAGGAGGGACATCGGTGACGGGATCGGGGCAGAAAGAGCGAGAGAGAGAGAGAGAGAGAGAGAGAGGATTACACTGGAGATTCGTTATGTATACACGCTTGTATGTATTATATATATATATATATATATATATATATATATATATATATATATATATATATGCAATCGATTCGACCGCAAACGCTCTTGCGGCTTTCGTTTCTTCTCTGTCCACTTTTCCCGCTTGCGCCGATTCCGATGGGGTCGCTCTACGGCTTTTCTTGATAGTTCGCGTAGCAAAACGTGCTTCAAAGGCAAGATAAAGTACGCAAAAAAGAATTTTTTATTTACAGAAATATAAGTTGAATCGTAAGCTGGCGTTAATGTATAATCGATTATAAAAAAAAAAACAACCAATCAAATTAATACTATTTTTTATATTTTAATGCGATAAATTGCTGTAATAAAAGAATCAATAATTTTTTATGTATTTTTATTCGAATTAAATTATTAGAACGGGCGTCAATCAATCGCCGTTCTGAAGGAATACTAAGCAAACAGCTGATACGATTAAAGCTCAAAATTATTTTATTTTATTTATATTTTCGAAAGTGTGTATTCAAAAATAGCGCGACTCTCTTTCTCTGTCTATCTGTCCCTCTCTCACTCTCTCTCTCTCTCTCTCTCTCTCTCTCTCTCTCTCTAATAAATAGTGTTATTTTTTAAGTTAAATCTGAGCCATATAGTGATTTAAATAACTTTTCATAATCACACTTTAAAGAAGTGCGATTTTGACCTCTTAGATTTTAGTGATTTGATCTCGCGGTTCAAACAATTGATTTAAAGTTTATTTGAAAGTCAAATTTATTTCTAGAAACACATAATTTACAACTATAAAGATAGAAACAATTCACCTTCAAATAAGTACTTGTCCTTGGGTCAGAGTTACGCCTAGAGTCATATAAAGGACGTACTCAAGAGTAAGAATCATTCTGTAGCAGACGTCATTGTGAAACTTCTTAAAGATAAATATTCTGGGGTTTGGTCCTTGATCGATGAGCTTGACTCCAATATCAACGATGAAAAAGTACACACAAAAAATTTTTTCAGTAATTTGGATAGATAACATTTTTTGACTCGTATATCGAGTTTCCATCTGATGTCTTATCAGTTAATTATATATATATATACATTTTCCATTGAATTACAGATTCATAATTACAGTCAACAGCTAAAAATAAACTATTGTATCATGCTAACTATGCTCTTCTTCCATAGTCTTATAGTTATTTAAATTCTCTTTTGCCGTAGCAAAGTTTTTATAGAGTAACTTAAATTTTAAGAGCTTTTGAAATTTTCTATATATGTGTGTGTGTGTGTGTATGTATATATATAGATCTATATAACTATCACGGAAGAGGGAACCGCTATAAAAGCTCACACCACCGGTCGTAATACGCGCACGTGCCGTCCGCGGAGTGCCGGATCGCATTATGTGCCGGCGATGGCTCGGAACGTCCGTCTGTTCGCGGGTGCCTTTATGTATAGATGTGTGTGTGTGTGTGTGTGTGTGTGTGTGTGTGTGTACGTGCCTCAGGTGTGGCCTTTCATCACGTCGAGGAAGTGAAGAAGGATGGAGGAGGAGGAGGAGGAGGATAATTCTTTCCAAGCTGTATAATCCGTAGTAAATCAGGCTTGCTGCGGGGCTCTTTGATTCCGACGAGAGTGAGGAGAAGGGGAGTGACAACTCGGTGGTCATTGTCGCCCGGCGATCGAGGGCTCATTTTTCGTACAGAGATTCGAAAGAGCGCCGAAGCCTTACGCCTCGAATGGAGAAGCCTTACAGGCCGGCGCATTATCGATATACGTATAATGAAAAAAGCAGGGCGGGGGGATTTATGAATTATTTCTGTTATTATTACGCATTATGCTCGATGCGCCCGCCCGAACACAGCGATGATTGATTACGATCCGCGATGATTCAATGATGATCGGAACGTTCGAACGGTCGATGAGTCGCGAGGTCGAAAAAATCCACTCGGGCCGTGATTTCAATGCCAGATTCCTGCTATTGTCCGATTTTGTCTCGTTGAACTACTTTTTCGGTTCGTAGCCTATACACACGCCTGCAAGCCCGATTGGCCCCGCGTCTTACCTTTATACATTTTTATTCGGTCGGTGTCTTTTGATGACAAAAAAAAAAATAGCTGATTAGAATGTTGAGATTTTTCAAGTAACTTTTTACCTTATACAGAAAAAGTTTCATCGCGAATGAATTGTTTGATTTAAAAGTAGGACCTCAAAGGAGGTACATTTTATAATTTGCATTAAATTGAATTAGATTACGACTAAAAATCACAAAGAAAATAATCTTTTAACATATATTAAAATAATATTGTACTAATTATAGATAATACGAGTAAAACTTAGTACGCATCAAATGTTGTGAAATTTGCATATTAAAAATAGAACAATATTGTCTTTCTACTTATGCGAACATAAACTTATAATTTCGTATCCCTTTGTTTCGGTATATCTATAGTTCTGAAAATATGTAAAATTGTTGCCTGCCCAAACTTATTGTTATATTTTTACACTGGCTCGCGTGAATTAATGAGCTAGCGCTCATAGATGCAACGTCACGGAATATTTTAAATATGGTTTAATCCGATGGAATAGAGTCGTTGGCCCGCGGATAACTCGGGAATGTTTACATTCATCAACTGTGCTCGTTCGTTTTGCCTCCGGTGGAAAACAGTTATTTCTGCGCAACAAGTGAGAAAAATAGATGTTTGCCGGAGGTATAGCAATCGGTATTTACAGAGCTGACCTGGCACTATAACTTCATTAAGCGAAAGTTAGGTTAATGCATTTGTAACTGATAAGGATGAGAAAAATTATAGCACTAAATTATTGCATTTCAATCACAATCTAACAAAATAAATCAAGCATATAAAAAATCATGTACTTATTTCTCGTATAAATGAAAACAGCAAGAGAAGCAAGGCCTCTATGCAAGCATTATTAAAACAACAATATTAGAACATACTATCAAAATTGTTATTAGTTATACTAATTATGCTCAAGATATTGATACAAAAATAACAGATTCCAAATTTTGATGCTCAACATCTAAGATACTCTAATTTTTTTTCTTCGTAAATTTAACAAGGAAGCTTTTGCAAAAACTAACATCGAAATCAACAAGAAATGGAGCAAAATATAATAAGGTACATCGAATGAAACTTAAATCGAATAAATAAAAAAGAAAATTTTTAGTATAAACCTAATAATTAATCTCAGTAGAAGAGTCGGAGTTTTCATAACAAGACGTTGAATTGATGGGCAAATACAGTATTATCATGTGAATATACGATAAAAAAGAAAGATGACACGAAGAACTTCGAAGATTGCAAAACACGAATAATCATTTGCTAATAAAATCTTGAAAACACAAACAAAAGGTCAACATGTAAAAAATTCAAGAATAATTTACGGAAGACTGTAAAAGGTTAAATAATGTGTAAACCAGTGTGAAATAATATTTATGTTTATGCAGAAAAATTATGAAATCTAATATGATACTCTTATATACACTTAGCTTATACTTTATTAATATATAATAAGAATTGTAATTATGTAAAATGACTAAATAAACACTATGTATCTAGAATAATATAAAGCATGCGTGTTTATGTTGCTAATATCTAAATTAAAGAATATTAATTTAAACAAATAAACGATAAACACAAAGGTATTTTTCCATTTTCGTGTACATATAAAAGAATTATGCTTATATCTGAAATGAAATAAAGATTAGAGAAACATAAGGTTATATAAAGAATTCGCATGGAAAGGAAAAATAAGACATTGCTTATACATTTGCGTATGGGCAAAATTTGAAAATTCGCGGAGATGACCGAAGGCATGACTCGGTTAAAAATTTGAAAAACGGAAGTATGTAAAACTCGAAAATCGTCCGTCCACCGGTCGACGCAGTCAGTCTTGTGTGCGATTAATTCAATCATTTTTCATCTCTCGCGAGCGTAAGCGCTCGGTTTTTTTCGTAAATCAATATTCCTTCAACTGCTTGTGAAAAGAAATGGGATTTTTTTTGTAAATACCGACGGTAGTTATATGTTGTTTTTAACAGTGTCATTCAAGATAGATAAGAAAAAAAATTATCGAATAAGGGCATAATTGAAACACACTGACAAGCAATAATAGTTGTTTAATGTTGAGTACGAATGATAAATTGAAAAATAGAACGTTTTTATCAATGCGATAAAAACATACACGGTACATAAAAGATACTCAATGGGCTTGTATTTCTTTTCTATATTATTACTAAAAAAAAAAAAAAAACAACAAGAAAAGCACCATTCTTATATATTGCCCTACAAACTTTCTATTAGATTTTAACGATAAAGGTACACCAGACTGCTGTTTTAACCGTACCAACAAAGTATCGACACATCATCTTTGTATTGCCCGCAATGAAAAGCCCGTATAAACTATAAAATCCACCCTCCCCCTTCCGCTCGCGAGTGAAAAACGAGAAAGAAAGAAAAAAGGTTATAAAGCCCTCCCATCCCCGCTCTACCGTATATCGAGGACGATGATAGCTCCTGCGTCGGGAGTCTCGTACTTCACCTATACCTATATATAATACATTGGCTTTTAAAACTCGGAAAGTTTATGAGCTCATCAGGACGGGAAACGACGAGTCGAGAGGACAGAGAGGGGGGGGAGGATTTGCCGGTCGCATCGCTCCCCTTATATGCCTCTGGACGCCCGCATACCGTAAGGGTAGCCTGCTGGTATATATATATATATATATATATATATATATATATATATATATATGTATATATACACACACTGGGTCATTGGGTAATTGGGCAGCCGTGGCACGCTCTTTCGTAATGGTCGTAAAAGAAGAAAGGGCAAACGTCCGTTCGAACGGGGCTTTTTTGATGCGCGACGAGAGAGAAAGAGAGAGAGAGAGAGAGAGAGAGAGAGAGAGAGAGAGAGGGCGATGAGCGATTCGCCGAGAGGGGGTAGGGCAGGGATTTGTGATCGTTTTCAACGTCTTACGTAAGGGAAATACTTTAGTGAAAAAAGGAGTGAACGGTGTAATCGGTAGTTCAAATTGCTTTAACATTAATTACGCTCGAACTACTAAAGGTACTCCGATAAAATTTGTTAATCTTGCGCTACGTCATTGAAATGATTAATTGTCTTGGAGAGTTTGTGAAATTATTTTTACTAACTGTGCATTTTACGGTCGGAGTCTTTATATTATATGAAATATCTTGGAAAGAAAAACAAGACAATGACTTTCATTAGATGTAAATCTAATTCATCTAAAAAAATTTAATCCTCACTATCTAGAGATATTTCTCAAACCCTTTGAGAATTATCAAATCGACTATTTGACTACCCATGAACATTAATAATGATTAGCGACTTCTGACTCTTATTGGTGTCGAAGTCTTAGCTCTATAAGGCATCGAGAAGAAGATATAGGTATGATAAGGATTTTGTTACTTCGTACTGATTTTATTCCTTTAAATTTTACCAAGTTAATTAAACAGAATGTACGGGATAACGTTTGGAGATCAGCTAATCTGGTTACGCAACTTTGAAATGCAATTTTATTTTTTATCGCTAAATCAATCTTTTTATTTTGCCAATATAAGCGTTTCTATTTCCCGAAATGACGATCCCGACGAGTAGACGTTTTGCAGCTTGATCAGCTGATTCATTGTTAAATGTCGGTAGCGAGTGAAATAGACAGACGGATCAGAGCCATTTGACATTCTTGTTCGAAATCAACTAATTAAAAATATACGGCCGAATGTCGGAGCTATTATAAGATGATATGCGGTTCGGATAATGCAATCAATCCGCGACTATACGACTATGAATATCGAGGCTGTCGAACAGACACCGACCGCGCGAATTGGAGCGTTCGATTCACTGGTTACAGGATCGCGCGCACATTTGCATATATACACACCGAGGTATATACGTATAATTATTATCATTTCTAGTTATAACTGAACGTCAGTGTACAGTGCGATTTCCCAACTTGAAAACGTGTTCAAAAGCATCGAAAATTACCGTAAATTATTTCAGCAGAATTTTTTTGTTACGGAACCAAAAGGAATAATATCTTAACGGAAATGAATGTATATCGCAATATTAATAAACTGATAAGCATTGACAGGTATTTCTAAACGTCTTAAATTCGGATACTCAATGACCGACAATGGCAAAGTTCCGCAAAACTTGTTTTCAACAAAGTCCAACAGATTCAGCAATGCGCCCCCCCCCCCTAACTTTTATGAAAGTTTCGCAAAATCAGCAACAAAAAAGAAATTCTGTATACATTGTAGAAATGAATTTAGAACGAAATTTACTAGAGTTTGGCACATTTTATAACAGATTTTACCGAGTAACCCAATTTTTCACTTTTAGGAATGCTCGGCAAAGTCTGGCATCTCGTCTGGCGCAATATCGGGCAAAGTTTAGAAAAGTCCGGAAATAGCGAGTTTTTTTTCCCACTGCATAGTGTATAAAAAAAAAAAATCGAAAACTAACTCCATTAGTTCGCGACTATTAGTTGAAAATCCATTTGATTCGTACGAAGCGTAGGTTACGAATATCGGACGAAATTCAATTTGACCAAGAAAAAAAATGACTTCGATCAAAAAACGACAATCCTTCCAATAGAAGCTTATAAAGATTTTTTAAATGTACTCTACAGCACGCTCTGTCACTTTTGATTACTTTAGCGGAATATAATATGAAGACGGGAAAAAAAATCGCATTCCGCGCACAATGGAGCCTCTGCCGCTTTTCTGTAACTGCACAGCCGAAACAAGTGCGAGACACTTGCCCTCGACGCGGATGCGTTCACGCTCCACTGCAGTAACGGTCACGCACGACTTTTTCCCCTCCCCGCCGTCCCATCTCTCGCTCTCGTAATTTAATCCAGCCGTGTCCTCTTATTCAATAAGTGGAACGGGCGTATTAGTGTCGCCCGCGCAGCACATCCGTATTTGCTAACCGGGATAATTGATGCGTCGTTAGCGCGCTCTCGGTTCTCCCCCTTCTCCCGTATGTATATATATATATATATATATATATATATATATCCCGCGGGCGCGGCTCGCGACAAGCTCTGCACGATCGGCCGACGCGCCTGCTGCGAGCAAGAAAGGCGATTACGTACGTGGTCGCGGGTCGAGAGCAAAAAGCTCCTCCCCCCTCCCGCGCCCTCGACCGCCGAAATACTTTGCGGGTTCATCGCCCGTATTTGCGCGCGGAGAGCATCGGAGAGGGGGGGGGGAGGGCAAAAAAAAAATAAAAAATAAAAAAACAGTGCGCCGAGGACGTAATTGCGCGATCGCCCAGTCCTTCTCTCTGTCTCTCTCTCCCTCTATGACTGGCGCGCTCTTCGTTAAAATTTTTTGACCCTCGTAAGGCATACGTGCGCAGTAGGGGCATTGAGTGCGTTTTTAATGATTTGCGTGTTTTTTCTTCGTCGGGATTGTTGTGTTCTGCACGCACGTTCGTGCACATCAGATGAGTGAGAAGAGACGACGATGATGGGCAAAGGATTTGTGTTATTTTAGGGACAATTAAGGGAGATTGTCTTGCAATCATTGCGGTATATAATTAGAGCATTTAAGCAGTTTCGCGCGACGTTCTAGGAATTTAGTGATAATTTTTCTTTATACAATTTCGGGACGAATTCTGTTTTTTTCCAGCTAATACTGTCGTTTGGCACTTATGACTTTAGTTAATTTAATTAATTTCGATATTGTCAAATAATTGTCTTTCTTTCCAGAAAATAATTTGTTTTCTCTCAAGTGATTAAAAATAATCTTTTCAATTAGCGTTTACATACATTTAAAAAAAATGTATTCCTTGCAGTTCAATTAAAGTAGGCAAAAGTTGTATATATATATATATATATCCGAGAAAAACAATATAGATAATTTATCAAATCAATTGTCATAATTGCAGTTATGTTTATATTGAGCAAACGAACAGACCACTCCACAAATAGATTTAAAGATGGATGGAAGATATGTTATTACTGTCCGTAAAGTGGCCACCGTTATAATAATTGTGAAAATTTGAAAATTAAGAAAAATAATATTAATTAGCCAAGTGAATGACTATGTTTATACTGGCAAATAATTACAAACTAAATGTACACTGTACCATTTTACAAATAATACAGACTAAGATCCTATTTAAATTCCAGCGCAGAGCATTTACAGTCTATTTTCAAACATTATATTCTTTCGATATCATTTCTTGTTCTTTTCCCCCCATCGGTGTCGGTACTTCTCTTGATTAGACGTATATATTTAAATAAATCACTAATTCATTTTGTTTACAATTGTTTATGGAATTGTTGATTTTAACGATAGATATTACTTAAACAACTTTCGTTCTCATTTTTGAACGTCTTTCCATGATTATTAATGTGTGTTCTTTTAAATATAATACTCTATATAGAGTGTTATTTATAGAATAAATTTTTTTTATAGAATAAATTTATAGAAAAAATTATACCTAACAAGTAACATTAAATAAATTATTTGTAATGACGCCGAAATCCCGAGAGAAATAATATAGTTTAAACTACAATATGAGTTAACAGTGATTGATTTTTATTACCTGAAACAGAAATTAATTGTGCAAGCATAGAATTTGATTCTTCTCCAATGGAACATTGGAATAATAATGATCAAGGAAAGCCTACACTTGTCAATGTAGCTCGGCTTATCTACTCATTGTTAAAAATGGTTAAAATGTCAACTCAAATAACTCTTTGCTTCTGCACGTCGGATGGTTCTGAACTTTTAATCCCCATTCATTTCTCGATTCCCCAAGTTTTATAATTAAAGTTTTATTAAAAAAATTATTCTAAGAAAATGAATTTCGCAAGCCCATCGCAAAGTATGATTTTCTCTTGGCGCAGCGTACTATAGGCGTGATTAACAATGTTATTGTAAGTAAAATACTGAAATTGATGTATTAAATATTCCCATTGCGAAAACTTTTCTTTTTAAAACGAAACTTTGATGCTGTAATTAATTAAGTCTAGTAAAACTCCAAGTTTTAACTAAACGATCTGTGCAAAAAAGTTTCAAGCATTTATAATACATTACTAAATTTACAGAATCAAGTTGAATAATTTTAAATTCCATTTTCCAGAAAATGAAATGGTTGTAGGCGTTTATTTTCTAGAATATTTAATCAGTATAGTAGAACGTTTGTTTTATAATCTAAGTCAATAATTTGTATGTAAAAATGAACAAATTGAAGATAATATTTTAAAAAAATAATAGTAATAATAATATAGTCAAATGTCATATTAATTATATTAATTATATTATTAATTTTAATCAATACAGCCAATTTCTCAGTGTAAGAGAATGTCTGCTCGGCGAATTTCCAATGCTTTCCAAGAAATTTTTCACCAAGAAATCATTATTTTTCGACAAAATACTGAATAATGTAAAAGACGATGGATATGAAGGTAATCCTCGTCTACCAAAAAAATTAAGGTTCTTTAAACCGTTCAAGTTTATCGAAAAATGGTATAATATTTGCAATTAGGTATCCAATGAATTACTTTGATAAAATTCACGTAAATTTAACCAAAAGCAGATTCAGCCGCTTGGGTTACAGATGTATGAATATGGGCAAGTAAGAGCTTTTATATACCTTTCCACTACCGTTTGAGTTTACTCGACAGTGCACCTCGAGTGAATGCACCTGCGAAACTTGTATATATGTATATACATTGTATATATATATATATATATATATATATATATATATATATATATATATATGTATGTATGTCTGTGCGCGTGTGTGGTCTTTGTCAAGTGGTTTTCTGATGGATAGAGGGATGGAGAGTAAGTGAACAGAGAGCAAGATGGAGTGGGCGGGTCGAAAGTTCAAAGGCTCCGAGTGTCTCCAGACGTGAAAGTTCGAACTGATGTCTGGCGTTAAATTCGATTGTTCGTGTCTTTCAATTCAGTGCCTATACTGCAATTGTTCGAGGTCTGGTAGAGAACGGCGGGCATATAATATTCTTTAGACTTCGAATAAAAGGGCAAAGCTCTTGTCGCCAAATTGGTTATGCAAGCTTTATAAAAAACGTGTACCGACTCCTGGAAAGTTAGGTGATGAATTATTATTATTATTATTTCTTCGGTAATGTATCTAAAATTCATCACGAGAGCTAAAACATATAAAGTCAGCATAGTTGATACTTAATAAGACGTATATGATTATATTACTTAACGTTATACTTTTATCATCTTCGTTCGTGCTTTCACTGGGAAACTTAATAATCGAGTGAGGATAATAAACGGTTAGAGCTCCCGTCTGTTCACCAATTCGTGCCAGTCTTTATTAAAGCTCCACAGCTTCTCATTTTTCTTCTCTCATTCTCTATTCTAGCTGTGGTTCGCACTTTTACCATACTCCTACTTCTTTTCACATTTATAAATCTCATTTTGTATTTCATTGTAATCATGTATTCATTTCGTTTACCATGTTATATTCAAACTGTTATTGGACTGTCTTATTATTTGTTGTAGTGTGTAATTTCGTTTTCTTAAGGATTGCTAGTGACTTTTGCGACAGCCAATAAAAGAAACATTTGTAGTAATGTCTGTTCAATATAGTTTTCATTGTCATTCTCAAAACAGAATAAATTTATTTTATAGATGGCTATGTCAACTATTATGTGCAAATATTACTATAATGTTAAATTTTTGGCGATGCAAGTTTTGTGATAGATAAATAGCAAGATAAATATTGCATACTTATTTTTACTTCCTATAATCAGGACTTCAGAAAAATGAATGAAATGTCAATTATCAAACTAAATTTTTGGTATAATGAAAAATACCAAAATGAAACTGGAAACAAACAACGAGAAGCAGATTGGTAAAGTATATTATTTTCATTTGATTTCATTTGCTACTCAAGGAAATGGTTTCTGTCCAACAGGCGTGCATACTGAACATTCATAAACTGTAAAATAACACAAGTTGGCTTTGAGAAAGATTCACGCTTTAAACTTTTCAATTATTTAATCATTTAGATATATTTTAAGTTCGTAAAAAGAAACAGATAACGCCCTGTATTTTCGAAATTGACACATGGTTCAGAGTTGCAATTGAAAGGCATTTATATGTAATATAGAAACCATAGTTTGAGTCTTCACAATAAATTGATCATTGTGAACGAGTTCCGTAGATGGTCAGTTGACACTTTAACTTGCATATTGTGTGCGTTTTCGTCGGTCTATTCGTATCGAATACATTTTTTGTATTGTTAAAATAATTCAACGAATTGCTGAATTTCTTCGTATTATATTCTTTATAAAAGGTCAGTTGAATCTATTTGCCGTTTGAAATATTTCATGCCCCACTGTTCATTTCAACAAATGACAAGGCACTCAGCCAATCATATATATGCGCTTGATAAAGCTTTCGAAATATTCGATTTTTGTTTTATTCCATCGACGATCGACAAATAGATAGATAGATAGATAGATAGATAGATAGATAGAGAGAGAGAGAGAGAGAGAGAGAGGGAGGGAGGGAGAGAGAGAGAGACAGAGAGAACGTATATTGCTTTATGGAATATCGATCGGGAGCCAAACTGATGCTTGAAAAATCCGCTAAATAGAAGATATCGGCTTTAGTCTATATACATATATATTGATTCCGAGCAAGCATGTAAATAATCCATTAGTACAGCTAATACGATAAGCCTGGATCGATATTACTGATTTGGAAGCACGCGAGTGATACATCCCCGTGATAATTTTGTGCCTTTTGACGGCTGGTGCTGTTATACACGTTTAATTTAATCGGTCGATCCAACTGAAAGTAGCGGTGTATATAGTCTTCTCATTGTTACTCCCTCCCGCCCCCTCTCGCTCTCTCTCTTTCTCTCTGCACTTCGTAGTATATGCATTTATTAAAGGCTCGCATAACACACCAACTAAAATTTGCCTTTTATCAATTCTTGCGCTCTTCCTCTCTTTCTCTGTGCGCGTACGCACGCGAAGGCGTACTCACGCGTCCGTGTTGTGCGTGTGTAAGTCCAATAATGCGGGTTTTAGTAATTGTTCTACCATTGGTTCATACATCAAATTATATGTGTATGCTTAGAGGACTGGTCATTGACACAAAGGATATTAAGCAGTAGATTTAACTTAAATGGTAAAAATATTGATTTTTTGGCTTTAAGCTTTTTTTGTAAATTACGAATTGCGCTTTTAAAGAACAAGTTGCTCGTGGTAATGGAGTTCTAATATCCATCCTTCCGAAGCTGTCGAAGTTAGTGTCCCAAAAACGTTCATTAAACATTTAGAGGCAAATGCCTAACAAGTTTTATACTATATAAAAACATATATACGCTCATCCGGTTGACGAGTAAAGAGACATGTTCATATGTTCAAAAATTGCAGATATTATACGTTTAACCATAGACATTATACTAAAAAAGGACATGCTCGAATAATAATCCATATATTGTACATGTGTAGACTTGTTATGAAATTTACTTAACATATTATTTTCGAACATGTTTTTCTGATACAATAATGGCACCATCAGTGTATTCCATTAATCGGATTTTCTGGACATCATTTTACTCTTTTTATACGAGTGTTAGGCCAAAATCTTTACAACTACCAAGATTATCTATATCAACGCTCATAGTTGTCATCTTGTTAATGTTACGAATACTTTCACTGAGGACATAGTGTTTAATTTGGTTGAATTTGGGATCTCTAGTAACCTAAAATTGTACAGAAGAAAGAGTGGTGTGTAAAATTCCATTGGGCATTCTGAACAATGCACGGTTCTTATAGAAAATCGACATTACACGTAGGTTGACCGTAAATACACACACGTTATACACTGGGTAATTCAGCTTTCATTAAATAGCAACGAAATCCATTGGTTAGTATTTTAATACCTATATATATATATGTGCATAAAAAGTATAAATGTTATTCCCTCTCAATGGTGTTATAGCTGGGCTATTCTTGCGACGCGGGTGCGGGTGTGGGTGCGCGTTACAGTTGCGCTCCACAGAAACGGCCCATATAGAAGTCTCTTTAAATTAAACGAGATCCGAATGTATGTATATACTGCGTTACCTATCGATGTGAGGCTTATCTTTTCCAGTGGCGTCAATGGAGAGAAAGAGAGAGAGCGAGAGAGAGAGAGAGAGAGAGAGAGAGAGAGAGAGAGAGAGACGCCTCTGGTTTATCTCACCAAGGCCTCTTTAATGGGATTTTCTATACGCGCGCCTTAATCGTCTTATGTATTAGACCCAACTGCTTCTATCGCGTTTCCGTATCTTTTTCCATCTCTTCGTTTTTGCGACCCTAACCCCTTATAGTCTCCCTCGTTCCCTCTTAGTATCTAGATGTTTTT
This sequence comes from Sycobia sp. Sy_11, assembly GCA_018907035.1. Classification (NCBI taxonomy): domain Eukaryota; kingdom Metazoa; phylum Arthropoda; class Insecta; order Hymenoptera; family Epichrysomallidae; genus Sycobia; species Sycobia sp. Sy_11. The sequence continues at coordinate 953,198 of JACCIC010000045.1, read as the reverse complement.
TTGTCCATACTGTGCCCGAATTGTATAGTCTTGAAAATGATCTCTTTTTATATTGACGAAGCTGTTTCACATTAGTATTATTCTTATATAATACGAACATAATTTATCCATTTTAATTGAAAATTGAAAAAAAAATTTTCGTAAAAAATAAAGAAAAATGAATTATACTAATTTTTTAAAACATATATTGTATATACGAGTTTAAAAAAAATAGTCTATTATATATAAAAATATTCAAATGCAGTTTCTGGTATTCAAAATTGATCATATAACTGCAAATTTATATCTCTATCAGCACATAAATACAGTTTATCAGAAACTCCAAATCCAAATACTTTCACTTTCATTATATTTTATTTTTATTGCGCTATATACGGACGATGTAATCTCCAACCACTCTGAATAAGTGTAATTTATTAACTCCACTTTACTAAAACTCTTAATAAAACTAATAACGGGGTAATTAAATGATACGTTATCTATTTACCCATCAGACGCATAATTAATGAATATGAGCTCAAAATTATAATCTACTCCCAATAGACCCCCATTCGCTCCTCGCGAGCCAAAAACCCGATGCTTCGCTTAATCAATCTGATAATTAGAAAACACACGTACACTTTCCATTCCCTATATTTATCCAGTAAGCAGTTTTGTTTTGCCATTTTTTCATTATGGCTACATAACCCGACTCTTGCCGTATCCGCGATGCGTTCGCCTCCTTCCCTTTCGCGTCCCGGCCAAACTCTTTTATCGAAATTCCCTCTAACCCACGTTCTTATCTTTATATTCCCCCTTCATTCATCGGCTCTGGATATTTTCGCCCGCCGCTTATTCCGTTGGCGGGGCATCCCCTCCCATCCAGGTAACCGGATTAAACCCTCGGGGAGTTTCTTGAATCCCATTCGGAATTTCGCCGAAGGAAGATCACGTAATGCAGTTAACTTCTGTAAGTATAGACGGCGGGGTGGTTGGCGCCAATTAGCGCGCGCCGAGCTCTCGTGGTCTGATTGGGCGAATATTACACGCGAGGGGCAACGAGATTTGCGAAGTTAAGATAATAGGTTTGACGCGCGGAGTGCGCGGGCGCGCATTACTGTTTGTCAGTATCTTCTGGGAGATATTTTCGGGATATCCGGGGAAGAATATTTACACGTACTGTAATGCAACGGATATAATATGCTTTAATGGAGGAAGTTATAAGAGCAACTAGATTGAGGGTGATATAATTTATTTATGTATTATATAAATTTTACAAGGAAATTTAATTATTCACATATTTACGATAGCATTTTATAAATTGCCTCCGAACGACACAATTTTAGGTATTAGAGTTTAATTTAATTTTCGAAAGTTTAACTGTAATTCGGTAAAAAGGAATGCTATTGTATTTCTTTCATTTCAGAGAGAGAATTATTTGATGTGTTGGTTATCTAGAATATTTCATGGCCTGTAATGTAACCTAATGGATTGGATAAAATGTAGTATAATTTATTTTAGCATTTTTGTTATAAAGAATAATATCAGAAACTCAATGAATTTTCTAGATAATCTGTAAAATTCTTTGTTTGCCGTATCTTGGTGGACGTAATTATATTCAGCATAATAAGCTGTTTCAAGATTAAAATTTTCTCTACCACCCTTTCATTAACAATTTATAAGAGAGGTTTTTTACATTTCCCTTTTAGCTCAGTGCTATTTTGCATTTTTTCATAGAGATACCTGAAAAATATAAAAAAATAATATTTATTATGTCCCTTTTTCGAACAATTTAAGAAACTTTTATATTGTATTAAAAAAATTGAATATAGAAATATTTGAATAAACTTTATTTTAAATCAATTTAATTATTCATCATAAGAAAACTTACTAGGTAAAATTTCTTCCTAATATATACCAAAAGTTTTCGTATAAATTATATGACTATGGCGTATCTAAAATGATATCATAGTACAATTACACAATTTCATGGAATATAAAATAGTCTGCTATATTGCAATATACATTGCACTACAATTTGCAAATAAATATAAATTTTTTTCACAAACCACCCAACTTCTTATTCAATTTTGAATATAACTGCATCTAGGACTAGAAGGCAGATGAGTATAAAAGCATATAAAAGCAGGAAGGTACATAATACGAAGAGCAACAGGTGATGAATTAATTTTGACGTGAATTCAAGTGTAACTTCTGAATACGGTCGACATTTACTCGATACCATCCTCGATCAGTATCAGGGATTCGTAAAGAGAAGAAAAAAATATTCACTAGAGAGAGAGATATATATTAACATTGTTTTAATAAGAGATTGTTTTTAAACATTGTTTTCAAGAATATAGAATCTTATTTTTAATTTAGAAATCAAACATAAATTTCAATATGAAAAAATAGAAAAGTAGGATAAATTATCGACTCGTTTCAAGAGAGCCATAAATTTAAAATGCGCAAAAATCATAAGCCGAAAGTTTTACGATCCCAGTCTTCGGAATTTGGCGCTCCTTGCAGAAAGAGGCCGTTATGCGTGGCGAAAGAATAAAATTCGCGCAAGGAGTATGCAAGGACGAACGAATCCCCTTCTATGACGGAAATCGCGAGAAACCCTCGCCCTCGACTTCTATCGTCGATTGCCAGTCGGAAGTGGTATATAGCGCACGATACATACCAGCGGTAATTTGAAGTCTGCTCAAAATTTGTAAAGCTGTACTCGACTTACAAAGCAGGCATTCAAGCAACAATAAATAAACTTTCTTAAGAATACATAGTGTCTTGGTAAAACCGAACGGGACTCAGTGTGATCAGGACACGCAAATACCTAATGGCCTGATGTTGGTGCAAGAAAGAGATATGAGTTTAGTGCGTAGTGGCATGGGCTTGTGCCGAGCCGCACATATTCGACTCGCCGTATTCCAAGATTAATTTTGTAGAACAGTCATTAAAAATGTATAAAGAGTATTCACAGAGACTCTTAAAAAAAACAATAAAGAAACAAAAAAAAATCAATATTTAATGTTGATATTTTATCACAAACGCTATACGCAAAAATTAGGCATTACTTCGTGAAAAATATCTCTTGATTAAAACATTCCGTCGCTGATGATTAGCACCGATAATTGGAAGCATAAACAAGGCGACCTTAAATAACATAAAAAAAATAAATAAAAAATAACACTTCGATTACAACAATTGCCATGTTGTTTCGGCGTAGTCAATTGATTACGTTTAGTATTATTTCAGCTGCGAAATTTTGCAAACAGATTCTTTAATCTACGAAATGATACAAGCTAACATATATATACTACCGCTAAGAGCATTTATTTTCTTAAAAAAAATTTCCCGTTCTCCGCGTAGTAGTTTTTGGTATAGGGCGAGGGCTTACATTCTTCGGTTATTCGAATGTCGGGCTTATAATACGTATTATCCATCCATGCTTGTAGTGGGCTGTTACACACCACCAGGTGATCTAGCCATTAAAGTACGCGAACCACTATTTTAACGAACTGATCTAAGGGCAATTACTGTATATGATGATCTGTTTTCTGAAATGGATTCAGTATACTTTCTTTACTAATAATTCTTATCACTAGACTACTATTCCTTTTACTTCAATCTAAATTTAATGATTAATATCAACAAGTAGACAGATGATTCGAAATTTCACAAAATACTGTTACTGACAGAAATGTTACTTACCGCGTCAGCTACCAGAGATCAAAACCTGAAAACCCATATCATTTCTTTAATAGTCTTGTATTTCTGCAGCTTCTAGACCGCTTTTATTACAGGAATAACATAAACCGCATGCTCAGCCGCTTTTATGAATTAATTACGTTCAATTATACAAGAAAGAAAGATATATGCAATAAATGTCGGAGCATCTATTTACATTTTTTCTCTTTTCTGTCTACGAAGGGCTTTCCTCTGCACCGAAAGGACGGGGGGCAAATGCGTGTTATGCAAAACAGTCATACCCGCAGTTTTATCGACTATGTCTCTCTATATACTTTACGGAAGTTTCATGAGTTACACTCGGTAACTGCTTGTACATACAAATTTTCGCGTGTATTTTGAAATTTTCCGCGCTCCTACGAATATATAAGCGCATTAAATTGTTTAACGAAAGTTTTTTCGATTGAGTTAGAAACGCGTCAACTTGCCCTTGCTTTATCAATATTTACAAATATTTGACTTGAAATTCGTAAATTTGCCAAAAAACAGTAATATTGTTGGAAAAATACCGATATTACAAGTTCTAATTTTTTTAATCAAGTTCAATTTAAATAAATATAAACAGATAAATATCTAGGTCTTTTACTCATAATATAACATTCATGTGCAAATTATTTTTATCTTTCGTAAAAGTAAAAGAAAATATTAGTCATAATACTTGGTTCTTCAGTTGAAAATCTCTAATGAATGATCTATAGAAACTGATTTCAGAAACCTTCACAGATTCTAGTAAGCTTTTATATCAATTGAAACGTACTGTGAATCATTCTAATTGTGCAATGGGGTTCTCTTTATGACAATTTGCTCTCTATTATAAACATAATTCGTATAGTATGCAGTTCCCATATATCAAGATTGAACCAATTTCTCCCGCGACCGTCACAGAACTTCGGACCTGATAAATTTTAAAGCAACGCAGTCCTGTGCTACATCGGCAAACGTCACCAGCCCCTCGTTTACTGGTTTTTCGTAAGAGTACGCTTTCGTCATCTCCACTTTTCCCATATGAATCCGCCTTTATTTATCTACATGAATACATTGACGAGGCAAGGGTTAGCGGGCGAAAGCGTTCCTTCGCGAATATTCGCTATAATCTTGCACTTACAGGCGAGCTTACGGGTCTGCCCTCTCCCCCCTTACGCCAGCTTTTTTTTTCGAGAACTTCTGTTCCGAAGAAATACGCAGCTATCGAAGAAAAGCGAACGGCATTATAATTGTCCCTTTCATTGCGCCTTCGTGGCTCCATTGTCGTCGGAATTTCCAATGGATTGGGGGAGGGGGTCGAATTTTTAAAAGGGCACAGCGTATAACGTAGTCGTTGGCGTAGCAAGCGGCTTTCATCGAATTCATTAACGATATTGATGAAGGGAGGAGAGTAGAAAGTCGGCGATCGAAGGGATTGAGTATTTGCGAATTCTGTGCGGAGATTCAGCGACTGCTTATATACGTTCGCATTGTATTAACGGGAGTCACGGTGATGGTTGGAGGGCGCGAATCCAAGCGGCAGATATCGACGAGGTTGATAACAAAGATTACAACCGACAGCATATACCTGGATGAATATTAATTGAATATATATATATATATATATATATATATATATATTGATTTTTCCGCAATTTGTACATAAATTTTGATATTGATTTACGCATCGCCGTTCTTTACTTGTATCGTTAATTTAATTAAGAATTATTTTTAATAAAAGCATTGTACGATTTTCTCCATTTGTTTTACGATAATTTTATGATTATGCACGCAGTTAGCATTTATATACTTATACATATACATATACATATAGGTGCGAGCTCGCGTGTCTATGCGTGTGCAAGTATGCGTGCGCGCGCGCGTGTGTGTGTGTGTGTGTGTGTGTGTGTGTGTCGCGCGCTCGCAAAGTACGGTAAAATTTTCAGCGCGTGCTCCATTGGTGGTGCTCCGATACTATTATTATCATTGTTATTATTACGTATCGAAAATTATTTCCTCCTTTGCAAGCATTGTTCAAAAGAAATTTTTCTTCGACGTTCGCTATTTTCTCGCTCACGGTCGACAATGTTATAATGGTCTGGAGGTCAGAAATTTGAGCAGTGCAACTAAGACCAATGGTGTATTCGGAGAAACAGTGCATTTTATAGTTATTTTCGTCCTCAGAAAGCAAAACCGCTAATTATTAAAAAAAAAAATTTTTTAACGTTTATTTTACTCTATAGGTATTGCGATAATAAGACGATTGTCGAAAATCGTAACGCGATATTCGTTTTTTGATGATTCGGGCACGAAGCTGAAGTGGTGGTAGATTGATCGAAGATATTAATTTGATTTCGGACAGAAAACTGCAAGGATTCTTTTTATTTTCGAGCTGCTCACGTGAGGTAACAGTAAATATTACATCGTAGAATTTTTTCATTCAAAGATAGAAAATTGTCTATATTTATAATATATACGATTTTTTAAAAAATGTTCCAAGAAAGAGTCGACCGTTGCACTTCGCAGAATTTCGGGAGAAAAAGCGTAAGTTGGTTCGTCGCGAGTCTCTACATTCGAGTGCGTCAGTTCCTGAGTGAAAGCGTGCGCGCGAGTGTTTGTATCTATATATTATACACGTATGAATAAAAAATCTTTTACATTTTTCAACATTTTCTTCTAACAGTAATTTACAATGATTTCACAAATATACAAATAAAAAACTCTTAAAAATCTTAATGTTTCAAGTATGCAACTAGCAAAAATATATAACAGAGGTGCTTAATAAGCTCATCACTACATAGCGTATATTTATTTATTTAGAACAGGAGGCATTGAACACGGTGTAGATCTTCATGACGCATTTCTGTGTAAATTATATTCTACTTATTTAATTGAAGTAATTATCTTGCAATTCTAAATTATTGAATAACAGTTTAACTATTGAAATTTAATAACTGTTGGAACGACCAGTATCTATATAGAGGTATATATATATATATATATATATATATATATATATATATATATACTCAGTGCCTGGAAGTTCGACAGATGGACCAGCTTCCATTCCGTGATGATGCCACGGAAATGAAAAAGCAAGTTTGTCGCTTATACAGTCTCTGCACACACACACACACACACACACACACACACACACACACACACACACACACACACACACACACACTATATATATATATATATATATATATATATATATATATATATATAGCACGTAGTGGTTTTTTCCAGTACTATAAGAGTCGCGATTGCAGAAGCGTTCCGCGATTTTACAGAGGAAGCATTTGATGGACAGATTCGGGGAGTTGCGATGAATGGATCAGTTTTAGTCGTGGATTTTCCAGGCTGTTGGTTATTATTAGTTTTTTTTTATTTTTTTACGTTTTATTTTTTATTTTTTTCTCATGTGCTTCTCTGCGTAATAAAGGTTATCGAAACGAAAAAAGAGAATTTTTTACTATTTCAATGAATGTTAAAAATTGAATGATAATTGTCAAGCTAACCATATTAATAACAAATTAAAAAATGAAATTTTCCGCAAAATTCATAGAGTGAAAGGTCATTAAGTGCCATCAACAGTTCCACAATTTAAATATATTTTCCTTAAAGAATGAAAAAAGTTTATGGAAATTTCATATAAAAGTAATCTTTAAGAATAATTTTTTTAATATTATGATATAATTTACGAGTATATTAGGTTGCTTATTGCTTAAACATATTAATTTGAATTATTCTATATCATTATACAACTCAAAGATTCAAAGGAATACAAATCATGAAAATTAATAAAACAATGAATAAAAAATGTAAGTAATCATGGAACTAATTAGTAGAATAAATTGATAATTTATTATTTATTTTGTAATTAATTTATAATTTTATATAGCGTCTGACAATAATTATATTCCAACTTATTTTTCTAGTTTCAATAATAGTAAAGGTCAAATGTCAATATATATATATATATATATATATATATATATATATATATATATTGAATTTATGAAGATAGAGTATTAACTATTAATATTAATTAAATTATTACCAACAATATACTAAATATTATATTAATGCAGTCTATATTATTATCTAAATATATAGCTATATATATATATATATATATATATATATATATATATATAATATAAAAGTATAAAACTTGCGAATGATACTTGATGCTTAAAATTTATAACTACATTTAGTAATACTTACTTATACCCTACGATTACGTGGGTGGATAAGTGATGCTTGTAGAGTACAAGTACGAGTTGAAACATTATACGGAGCTACCGAAAGCACAATAACTTAATTGTAATCAATACCACGGAAATCCCAGAAATAGCCCGACGCATTGCCCGAGAGCGCGGGTTCTTCGCCCGTACGCGCAGACCGACCCCAATTCTCAAGATTAGCGCCAAGGAAAATTCACGGCCCCGGGCCATTTCGAGGGCGGGACGGCCGTGGCTCTTGGCTCTCTGCAAAATTTTCAGTTACAGCGCGCGCACGCGAGCGCGCGAGCTCCGAGTGGCCAATAAGTCCCTACGGGCTCGCCCGGTACAATACGCCCGCGCGCGTATTATACGGGCCGCTGATTTATACCCCGAAAAGTCTTCGCGCTCGCGGATGAGGGTGAGGGGGGGGGGGAGTGGGGTGGGGTTACGTTGGGTCGGAGTCGCAGTGTATTCCTCGCGAGCGTTATACTGTCCATTTTTCCGCGCTCCCGCGCGTGGCTTACGCGTAACGCGCTCGTGGAAGCTTTTTTATACGACGGTCGTCGCGTGGCCGGGAAAGTAATTCCATATATATATATATATATATATATATATATATACGAATGTGGTACTTCCGACTACTTGGCGCAGGGTTGATCCTCCCTTGAAAGCTTGTGGGAGGGCGGGGAATGTTTGGATTTTAATACTGTTCGCCGCTGTGGCAGCTCGGATTCTCAAAGGGTACTTTTAACCGGTCGCGCATGGCTTTTGTATGGTTTTTCATAGTACGCCGGAAACCTAAGCAATTCGAGCACATATTTTAGTTACTAATGGTATACCGGCGATTTTTCGGGCGAGACTGTGGAGTAATTATTCTGGCAATATATGTAGAATTTTGATTATTTCGTTATTTATTTTTTGTTTTTAAATCATAATTCTGTGCCATGTGTAAAAAATTTACGGACGTTTAATTGATAAAATCGATTTTGGATTTTCCATTGAACACAATAAATTGTAAGTAATGGCAAATAACATTATTATGGCTCATAATTTGCATATTATACATTTTCTCGTGTTCTAGCGCGGAATGTTTTTAATTACTATGAAATATGAAGCCTTCGGAGTTTAATTAACGTTGTTTATTAAAATTATAAACATTTTCCATTCTTTGAAGAAATTTACTAACAAGAATTAGTCTCTGTTACGGCATTCCTTAATGAATTAAGCCATAAAATTGCCAGAGCAATATTTCTCCCTATTACAAAATCTTAATTAATTATATAAATAATTTTGAAATTCACCACCATTTTGACCAACTTACACCAGTTCATTATTCAACTTTTAAAATTAATACCATTTATTAATAACTCTGATAAAATCCGGATGCACTTTTTAATTATACAAAGGTAAAGTAAATCTTAGCCGTAATTTTTTATTTTTGCTTTCAGCTAAGACATTCCTAAATATAATGACTGTATACAAAAATGTTAAAAAAAACTATTAAAAATGTTCGTGAATATAAACTTTATATGGAGTATCTTTAAAATTTATTAAAAGTAAAAAATGTTTTAAAACAATGTTTTTATATGTCACCAGCAATAGAGAGAAAAAGGTAGAGAGTTGCGGATTTAAATGTAAATAAAATAGGAGAAGAATTCTAAAATTTTACTCATAGTGTAATTGAAAAATGTAATATTAAAGGAAGTTAGCTTCTGAAAAATCGTAAAAATAGAGATTCAAAGTAAAATTTTGTCTGCATGTTAATGAAGTTTTGATAAATATATTATTTAATGTGCTAGTTGCCAGTTCAATAATTGTGACAATAATATTTGAAAATTTTTGCTTTAAAAAGAGGTTCTACGGCGGTCTTCTTGCTTGTTAAATATTAAAATTAATGTATACTTTTTATAACATGGCCGACGGATATGAAAATGAAAATATGGAAAGAAAGAAAATTATTATTGTTATTTTTTTTGTTTAAGTTATTATCTGAACCAGTCGAAACAGAAAGATATTTATTACAAATATGTAATATTTACGGTTTTGTCGTGCGCGTTATATTCGAATGTGCTTACATCTGCGAAACTTTAATAACAAAAAAAAAAAAAAATAAACAGTACAGTTTTCGGAAAACGACTCTGATTGTTTTTAAAGTAAATAATTTTGTTTTTAAAGTTTAATTATATATTTTGTTAATTGATAATAATTTTGTTTTTAAAGTTTCTGAAAAAATTTATGTTAAATTATTATACCTTATCATTGCAAACCTTATCTTTTTAATTTATTCACTTTATATAAATAAAATTAATTTATCGCACTCGGTGATTTAAATTCGCATTTATCGCACGCTTGTGCGTGACCGAAGTTGTTCGTTATTTCACGGTGTAATAATGAATTTACTAGTCACATACTTGTGAATTTCAATTACTATTTAACAAAGTTACTAGATAATCCATTTTTATATATAATAATGAGAATATCAATAAGTAAACATCCATCTGCATCTTAAAATTATACTAAAAGTTAATATTAATAAAAATATAAATGTATTAATTTTAGGTTAATTTCAATTGATAATAAATCGCGACAAAGCTCTGTTCATTTTAATGTTCATTTAATTTCTTCTGACTCTTTTATGAAAATTATTATTATTTATGTAAATATGTTTCATACGTAAATATTTTTCTTGAATTTCTTGTCAATTAGAAACTATAATTGGAAATTGGGGATAGAACTGATTGATATTCATCTGAAAAAACATATTTATCCACATACTCCTTACAAAAATATTTATAAGAAGGAATAAGATATTTGTTTTGATCATTACTAAAAAATGATATCATGCAAATAAAATATTTAATTTCCATGTTAGAGTAAACATAATTTTTATAACAACTTTTTTGTAATACAATAATAAGCAATACAAGTACATTCTAATTAAAATAATCAAGAAAATTGACCTATTTTCTATCAAGAAAATTCTAATATATATAATAATTGTAGTTTTAACAGTAAATAGAAATAATATAACACTAATCTTCGAAATTCATTAGTTTTTTGGAATCGCCTTAATTCGCATTTTGCTTTTGTAAAATTGGCGTTTATTGCGACAATGACTATTTAATTTGAGATCCCTTATCAATTAGTAAACCAAATACAAGAATGTCGATGATGATACAAGAATGTCGAATGAATAGAAAAATGATCATTTTTATCTCGCTTACTCTCACGATTCGAAGCGCTTCTGCACGAAATCGTTCCGCCCCATTGTATGAGATGAACGAGACTACATTAAAATTCATCATATGTATTTTAATACATGATTTTTTTTTATATATGACTAAACTAATAATAGTATTGATAAGATTATTATTTTGTCATTACAATACAAAAGCTTTTTATTTATTTAAATCAGTTGGATTTAAAAATTATTAGGCCATTTCAAAAATACTTGTACGATGGTTTTCAATAATTAATATGTAACGAGTGATTTACAAGTCAAAACCAACAATTAAAATGTAAAACATTGAATTTGGAATAAATGGATTTTGGTATCATTCAAATTTTCATCTGTTATTATCCTGATGAGCCTAGCAGGTAGCTTAAAGCATAACTTGAATGAATCTTAAATGAACTTAAATATCTTCTTACAAAATTTAATTCATTCTAATTCTCGTTTTTTTTTTAATTTAATTGCTTATTTTAACATGTAAATGAACAGTTTTGTATTAATTATTAAAAATGTTATTTTATTAATTAAATATTACAAAAAAGGTAAAATGTATTTTCTGTGATCATAAAAAAAGCATATAAGAAATGTTTAAATTAAATTTAAAAAAATTCTACGTAGTCAAGCTAATGAAAAAAACTATATGTAAGTAACAATTCACGTATAAGTTGTGATTTTATTATTCGTCACTGCGCTAAGTCGATTCTTATCGAATAAAGTGTGGATCATGGAATTGACGCGTTCGGCAATGAACTTTGCACTTACTTCTCACAATCATATGGAAATAAGACACTATGAGCATTACAAAAATTTTCATATATATATATATATATATATATATATATATATATATATATATATACTTTCGAGCCAATATTCAACAGGTTTTCTAAAAATTTTAACACGATGTTCTACTTTGAGCATTTTTTTAACAAAAGAATATTAACTTCTCTCTTCCACAGTTCCGAAATTCTATAATGGACCCCGATGTGTGTAAAGGCGCGTGCTATATTTTGCGCCGCTCCTTAATTCTATGCGCGAGTTGGTTCGCCCCGACCGCTACGCCTTTTCATTGAGTGAGAGAGAGAGAGAGAGAGAGAGAGAGAGAGAGAGCACCAGACGGTATAATAATGCGCCTGGGCCTGTTGCAATGCCGCGGGTGTTAACGGGGCGCGCGAAAATTGGATACCGACCCTCCCCTCTCACCCTCTGCTCTAGTTGGTCAGACAGTCGCATAATCGCCTTCCAACTATATCTATATACATACATATATATATCGAGAGAGAGAGAGAGAGAGAGAGAGAGAGAGAGAGACAGAGAGAGACAGAGAGAGAGCGAGAGAGACGTTACGCGTTGACTTTACCAAAAAGCAGGAACATAGCGGCGCAGGTGTCTGGAACGAGTTAACCTCCTCCCTGCACAAGAAGAGCTCGTACCGCCGCGACGTCGCTTTTTCTCCTCTTTCGCTATTTTTCTTTTCTCCCCCTCCCACATCTCCTCCCCGTCTCGCTGGCACTGCCGCGGCCGCTTTTCAATTAAGTTTTGAAATATTGCCCGCACCCTCGTCACTTCGGTTATAAACTCTCGAGTATTCGGCTCTGCCGTTCGTCCACTCGCCTTCCTCCCCCGCTCTTTCGCTCTCTCTCTCTCTCTCTCTCTCTCTCTCTCGCCGTCTCGATGTGCGTCGTTTTTATACAAGCCAAACCGGGCAATTTGAGCTGCCTCGCGAATTCCGCTGCCACGATGGAGAATTCGGTCGATTACAAAGGAATATATAGGTATATAAGTAGCGGCCTTGTGCTTTTTTTTTACTGCTCTCTTTTAGCGCTCCCGATGCTTAACAAGCTGGGAAGGATTGGCACGAGGAGGAGGCGAGGGGGGGCTAGGAAAGAATTTTACACGACCGCCCGATGGAGCAGGAATTGAGGCTGGAAGAGGAGAAGAACTGTATATATATATATATATATATATATATATATATATATATATATATATATATATATAGTATACAAGAGGAATGAAAGGGGTGTGGGGGAAGAGAGCGTGTTACCCTGATTCTCAGCGAGCGAGGATCATCAATTAGGATGAGGGTATGTTGGAATAAATGAGCCGAGGCACTGGCGGGATTATTATATAAATATACATGGGGATGTAACGAATTTTAAATAACTGGAAAATTTCTCAAGTCTAAATTTGAGCGCCCACGCGATTATTTATCGATCGCTGGAATTTTCATCTACTCCCTCTTCCGGATTATAATTTAACGCCTTTCAGCAGTGACCGTTTAAAATTCAGCTTTAATAAATTTACACGATAGGACGCGACTGTGCGAAATAAATATCCTTTCATGGCTTTCTATATATATATATATATATATATATATATATATATATTGGTTGAATATGTCGATAGTAAATATTAATTTGATTTTTCTAAGAATCATATTACGATAGAAAGCAATTAAGCTTTGCATTATAACCTAGGGAAAAAAAGAGAATGGACAGTAGGTCTTTTTTCTCTTTGATCTGCATTTAATGCACCATTTTTTCCTCTTTTCACAAATAAGACCAAACTAAAAAATTTCTACTTCTATAAAGAAAAAATAAAAAAAAACATAAACGAAACATTTCGCTTTCTTGATACTATAGGTTGCCTCACTCGCAACGCCATATATATAGATTTATTATACTATCATACAATCATTGATTACTCCTGCAAACAAAAAAAATTGATTTATAAATTTCTCTCCAAAATAATAAATTAGAACCAATCCAGTCAGTTTTCAAATACAACCATCAACCTAGTAGTCGCTTGCATCCCATTTGATTTGGTGTCAATACTTTATTTACTCTTTCTTTCTCTTACACTTTCCTCCTTCCTCCCGCCCTCCCTCATCCTTCTTCTCTCTCTCTCTCTCTCTCTCTCTCTCTCTCTCTCTCTCTCTCTCTCTCTCTCTCTCTCTATAATAAGTGTGTGTGTGTGTGTGTGTGTATGTGTGTGTGTGTCTGAAGATTAGGACTAATATTAGTTTTCGCAAAAATATAAATTGTGCGGCATTTTATTGCTGTTTTATCGTTTATATATATATATATATATATATATATATATATATCGTTTTATATATATATATATATATATATATATATATATATATATCGTTTATATACATAATTATTAATGGTATAATACGAAACTGGTTCCAATCCAGCCCTGGCCGTGAGGAAATAAAGTTCGACTGCGCACAAATGCGTGGTACTCACTATGGGTATATATATATATATATATATATATATTAATCCATAAATTTTCGAGCTTTAATAAAGAAGGCTTTAGCCGAAACTTGGCTTATACTTGGCCTTACTTGGCGGGCAATAACTGCACCTCTCTCTCTCTCTCTCTCTCTCTCTCTCTCTCTCTCTCTCTCTCGGTCTGTCTCTTTTTCTCAAGATAAACGATTACCTATACATAAATTCTTTCTTCTCGGTGCGAAAGGAAGGACACAGGAAGAGTAAAGAAGCTGTAGTGGTGAATCAGAGTAAAAAGCAAATGTGCTATGCGAGGAGAAACAGATAGATAGATAGAGAGAGAGAGAGAGAGAGAGAGAGAGAAAGAATAAAAGTAGAACCCAAGCCGCGCTCTCGACGGCGGGCGATTCATATTTCGTCTCTCCTCTGCCCGTGTGCATGCGTAATAAACGCCCACACGACCGAGTTGCTTATTGCTCTTGAACGAGTTTCTCTAGTTAGATATATATACACATATATACTTCGTGTACGTTTATTTTTTCTTCTTCGTCTTTTCGTAAACCTCCCGTGGCCCGCGCAGAATCGTTCGAGCCATAACTTTTAACGACTTTTGTATGTATGTATAAATATATATATATATATATATATATATATATATATATATATATATATATATGTACGCGTGCGTTTATATTGTTGAATGCAATATAAAATCAAGCGAACCACACCGAGTTGGCAGTCGGCGAAACTTAAATTTTTTTGTTCTTTTTTTGCAAATAGTAAAGTGTAAATTTCTATATCTTAATCTTGATCGACGATATAGATTAAATTATGTAATGCTAATTCTAGAGTCCTCTTTTGACCGGTTTCCACATAAAAAGGAACGGGAGAAATATTGAAATATATAGTTAGAGAAATAACTATCTGTATTATGTCAACTACATTTCATTAATGCTATGCAAATTATATCTTCCAAGTACGTTGAGGACTACGTATAATTTGTTACTTTTGGATACTAACGGTAGAGAGAGCAAGGTTTTCTGATCGATAATTCAGTATAAATCTTGATTATAGATCTGTCATTTATGCAGTAGTCTAGAAATCTGCAAATATAAATCAAATGCATTTGACATGCTTATCAGATTTCTTTTAATCGGCCATTTGTAATTTTCATTTAACAACTTTTCAAGTTCGATGGAATGTACATTCATCTGACATGACTTTTCAAGCCGGAATGCAATGTAGTCCTAATTTGAGAGTATGAATAAAATGAAGAGTAATATTTCAAATACCAAATGAAACCAAAAGAAATACTCAAGAAAACGCCGTTATTACCGGTAAGTTACTATAGTCTTTATTACGATTCATGTAAGCTGATATGGCATTTTTCATAGAAATTTTCCAGATGCAGTCATCGGTTCTATCCAAATCTAATTGGAACAAAAATTAACGAATCATTGCATGAGGTATTCCTTTTTTATGGATTGGTATTTAAGGTTTTTTAACTAATTTTAAATATTCGAGCCTGAATTTATTTTTAATGTTCTTATATACACACCTTAATACATGTTCATAATCTCGCGTGTTCGTGATGATCATTAGGAGGTACAAAAAGCAATTATCTGTATCCATACGTATCGATTTTTCCTTATTTATCAAAATCGATCGAAGAAGTTGTGTTATTTTTACGCTGAAATCAAAATTCATTGCTCGGATGGGAAAGAAATATTTACAATAAGTAAAAGCAATTTGAACAAAGCTAGGAAGATGTGAAGGATAATCTTCATTTTGAACCTTCCAGCAGTTAAAGAACTGATGAAAAGATTTTGAAGCAGCGCGAAAAATAATTTTTGAAAAACGTTCTATAATGATGCGATAGGTTACATCGTTATAGAATTATTAGCACTTAACAACGAAGTTCATTCCGAAATTGCTCTCTGGCAAGTAAGAATCAAAAACAGTGCCGTAACTTGGTCATTTCTTAAGAATTGTTTAATGTAATTATTGACAATACAGAATTGTTCAAAATTAATCTCAATAGTGGAGGTATCTTGACTCTCCAAGACTGAAGAATAAACTCGATATAATTTTTTTTTATCACGATGGTATTGTTCATCCAGATATTTTAGCAAAAGTTACTACCTTGAAGAAAGATCATTACCTTAAGTTATGGCTCCCGATTGCGCGAAGAAATAAGAAGAAAACGCTTTGATTTATGGGGAAGTAATTCATGGCCATTGTACCGTAACAGTGTCCCTGTTCAGATCACATTATTGCTGATTCTCAACTTTTCCCTAAAAAACATCACAAATATCCTTTAGCTTCCATTTCCACCAGATATAGTTGATACAATTTTTTCTTATTTACGAAATTATTGGGTGTACAAATAAGTTTGCGCCGTTTTTTTTTATAAAGAAATAAGAATTTATTGTATAAAAGCGTTGTCATGCGGACAAATGACTTTATCGCGCCTTTTGGCAAATTGTGGACGTTTAATCATCAATATTCGGCTCAATTATATCAGCTGTTGTTGATAACGTTCCCCGGTGACGGTTTAATTGTGTTGGAGTAGTTCGTAATAGATTACTCCAAGCTTATCCCACCAAATGCACAGTATTAGTTTGTTGCCATGAATGTTTGGATTGACCATCGAAGTAAAGGCATGCCCGGGCTCACCCCATGACTTCCTACGCTTTGGATTGTAGTGAATCTACTTTTCGTCTCTGGTCATGATTCGATGTAAAAATTCTTTGCGATTTTGACTTTTGAGCAATTGTCCGCAAGCGAATAAGCGACGCTCGACGTCACGTAGCTTCAGTTCGTAAGGAACCCAATTTCATTGCTTTTGGATTATACCCAGGGTTTGGAGATGTTCTGAAATAGCTTGCTAAGTCACTCCTAACTCTTGTGCAAGTTCTTCTTGCGTTTGGCACGGATCTTCCTCCAGTAAAGCTTCCAATTCTGTGTCACTATACATTTTGGGCCTTCCACTGTGTGTTTCGTTCTCCACGTCAAAATCACCACTTTTAAATTTTTTGAACCACCCCTGACAACTTCTCTCACGAAAATTAACATCACCACATGGTTCTATGAGTAGACGATGCGCTTCAGCTGCAGATTGCTTTAAAGGAAAGAAATAAATTAATAATTCCGGCAAATGACGCTTATTTGGCTCAAAACTTGACATCTTCACACGATGAAAACTAAGTGATGCTAGCAAAAAGTCAAAGGTATTAAAAGTTTATACTGTTTTCAGATGTCAACATATACTATACGACTTCTTACAGCTGACAATTTCGATGTTAACTTATCGGTGGCGCCATCTTTTCAAAACCGCGAAAACTTATTTTTACACCTAATAAAAAGTACATCTCATTAAAACTTAACATTTAAAACAACTTTATTTTAAATTCCAAAAATTGTTAAATTAAAGTATTTCAAAGATTGAACAAACCCTTGATAAAGCATTACTTTGTTTAGGATAATAGGAACATCGATGAATAATTAAATATGTTTCTTAAATAAATCAAAATTAAATTTATTAATTGAATACATCTCTTAACCACGAATTCGTCGTATTAAACACTCTCGCTCGATGTACGCACTTCTTGTTGGTATTATCGAGGCTCTGATTCTCCCGCCGGCTTAGCATCAGGAATTATGTGTATACACTATCCGTGGAACTACGTGGAGACGAAGTGTCTTTACGTATTGCTCCGCGCGTACGAGGATCTCGTTTTATACATATACATACATGCATACATACATACATATATATATATATATATATATATATATATATATATATATATATCGTGCAAGGTACTTCAGAACTCAATGTTTACCAGACTGGTGAGCACAGAATGAACATTCGAGGGAGCGTCGTGAATTAGAATAGAGGACGTTAGGAACTGCGGTGTAGTATAACTCTGATGTTGGGCTTAAAAGGGACGTTCGCGCTCCGCTGGTCTTTATTACAGTGATTTCTAAGCGACAAAGCGTCCAGAATTTATTAGCAATCAAAAATATTGATAATGAATATAGAGAATGATTTCTTTTATTTCGAGATTAAAATGGATTATGTTGCTTCAATACCCTGTAATTCAGATTTATCCATGTATTAAGTTTGATCTTTACATTACCGTGAAATGCATATAAATAATAATTTGTACGCTTCTAAAAGTTAGTACAATTGTTTTTATGGTGAATATTGAAGTATTAATTATTCGTGTTTTAATCGAAACATGGATTAGAGAAATATCAGAGCGATGTTTATAAACGTAATGTGGTAAGCTTATATCGGCAATATGTGGACGATGCTAAAATAGATGCGAAACAATCATAGAAACTTTCAATATCTTTCTGAAAGAATCACTAATAGGAATTAATTTTCAAAATTTCATTGAAGTATTGATCGAGAATACAAAATTTAACTAATAAATTATGAGTACAAAAGAATATTTTTTTGTTTGTTTACGGTTCTTGCAAATCTACACCATCGGTTGTCTTCTTTCTCAAATATTTCTATCGGTTCTTTCACATTCCGATTTTACAAGTTATAATAATAAATTGTTCTTTGATGTGTAATTTTTTTCGCACCTAACACAATCTTTTATCTATTTAATTTTTATTTATTTAAAACATATATAAGTGCCCTATTAATAAGTTGGGGTCTTTCTAATTTTTCATTTCACATTAAATTTGCGATATGGAAAATTATGAATAATCAAAAAATTTCGTCGAAAAATTCGTAAATTTACAAATAGTCCGAGTCTAGGGAATTTGTGTGAATTCCTATTTATTCTTGAACTGAGATTCTGAAAAAATATATATAATCAACAAACAAATGAGATTAAATATAATAAATTTAACAACGAAATCACAAAAGATAAACTAGAAATCCTAAATCTAATTTTTAATAATTTTGAAGCTATTACAAACGCACCTCATAGAAGAACCAATAACACAATGAATCATAAACGCACGCTCTCAACCTTTTATAGGCTCGCCCTTCCCTCGGCCATCAGATTTCTCGAATTTAGCGATAAGCCACAAAGGCGGAGTGTCGATCTCTCGAGAAGTTTCGCCTCTTAACTTTATTGGCCCGGATATAGAAGCTTTGTTTTAAAGCTTGTATCTTATAAAGCTATATAGTTATATATCTGCCTATAAATAATAAGGAGAATTAAGGATAGGTGAAAATCGAATAAGCAAATAAAATAACAATACTAATATAAAGCAAAAATATAATAAGAATAAACCAAACATTAAAATTTATTGGCATTAGAAAATCTCTTATATCTAAAAGAGGAAAAAAACCTGACAATAATTAAAAATTGAACAAATATAATATTTACACGTTACAAAGTACTATAGTTAAATCGAATGATCATTCACGCTTATCAGTGCACTTATGTAAAATCTTACCGCTCGCTGTGGTGCCTTATAAAGTGTGGGAGGTGCAGCGGTACATCAGGTCGGCCCTGACGTTGCAGGCAATAAACCACCTCTGGTACCAAAAAGGAATTGGTATTCGCCTTTTTTTCACTCCAGAAGCAGGTAAAACCTCTTCTACGAGGCAAAGTGCCCGCGTGCACTGCTCGTCCAACAAACCAAACGACCAAGCACCGAATAAAACGCACGATAATGCTGCACACAAGTGGATTGCTTTAAAATATCTTTTCGAATATTACAAAATTGAAGCCTCTAGAGCTGAAGACAACGTACCGTCCGGTTGCGC
Organism: Sycobia sp. Sy_11; assembly: GCA_018907035.1. NCBI lineage: Eukaryota > Metazoa > Arthropoda > Insecta > Hymenoptera > Epichrysomallidae > Sycobia > Sycobia sp. Sy_11. Next base: position 933,059 of record JACCIC010000045.1, on the reverse strand, counting down.
GACTCAAACCCGTATCTTCGTTGCAACGGATGTCGGCCCTCGGAACTGCGATCGGACTTTTATCTTAAACTATTGTATATAAACTGTAAACTAAGCAAATAAGGGATAAGTTTCAGATCTACAGCATTCGATGACCTAATAGTTTTCTGGTCACGGCAACGATTGATCCGAATGAATAATTTACACCAGGCAAAAAATGGTATTTCGTCATACTTATTATGAAGAATGATTTACAGCTTTCGAAATTAGTATCTATGCTTCCCTGAAAGCAAGTTATATATTTAAAAAATACAGCTTTCGAAAACAAGGGTTTTTCCGTCACGGCACCGATGGATCTCAAATATATAACTTGTCAATAGGAAAAAATGGCATTTTTCAGTCACAGCACTAATAACCAGACAGTCCCCGAGAGGTTTTTAAACTTTTATTATTCAATTAGCAATGAATGATTGCTATTATAAACTTTCAATTTTAATAAATGCACGTTATTCTGCGCGCCCTTGGAAAATATTTAATTAACCTATACCTGTATTTCTATATGTCACTGCCGTTTCATCATAGTTTTAAAACAACATAATTATTAAATATAACGCATTCAATTTACATAAATTATTGATTTATGATTTTGATATCTAACAACGAAATAATATTGACTATATTGTTTTCTATAAATTATACTTATTAACGAAGACATTATATAATAACGGCTAATATTATCAAGTAATATAATATAATATATGCGATCAATTATAAACATTTATAGAAACAGTATAATATTAATGTAAAATGAAAAATGAAACTACTTTTAACAACTTATGTTAATGATATTTTTCTCTCATAGCTTACAGTCAAGCTATCAGTGTATTACTGCTTATACTGCTTATACTGCAATCCTAAGAATTTTCTTTGCATGGATCGATATTTTTTTTACACTAACAATAACGTATTTTATTTTATAATTATTACTGTATCTATTCATCGATTATTTCATAACGCAAGAATCAATATCATATATATATATATTTTTTCAAAATAATGCATCAGGTACCGCCGTGCCGTAATAATATACTTGAAAATTAGTTGCAAACGTCACGTCCTTTTTCGAGAAACAAAAAACAATAGATTCTTGTACTTCAATAAAGTTAAATTAAAAAGGCAATTGTTCACGGTGAACTTTAACTAAACTGTAAGAAAAGAAAAATTAAAAAAAAGTACAAACATTCAAAGTACAAAAATTAATTCCCCCTTGATTTATTTCGTAGCTTAAAATAATAACCATTTGACGTATTTTCCATTTGTGTAATTACTTTGCATTAACTTTGCTTTATCTTCTAGGGTTTCCGTAAAATTAATTAGTAAGCCGAGAGCTCGTTCGGCGCATGCAATTAGCATTGGTTATTATCCCCTCTCCCCCTCTACACATGCAGAGACACATACAGACACACATAAGTATGTTCTTGTATATATATATATATATCGATTCACATTGTACATAACCCGCCAACCGCTTTATTCCTTCATACCTCGGTATTCCCGCATTTCGCGCGATACAAGCTCTTCGGGTAGTATAACGCGAGAGATTTTACCATCACTGCCACGTCGACGTCCGCAAAAAGGAAGCGAGAAACTGAAATTCCTTTTCCTCTATATCTCTTAAACACTCCCCCATCGAGTTCATCCCCTAATCTGAAGGATGGTGTAGCACTCGCTAATGAACTTTATTATCATCATCGTGGTCTCTCTCTCTCTCTCTCTCTCTCTCTCTCTCTCTCCCTCTCTCTATTTCTCCCCCTGTCTATCCTCAGCCCCGTTCTCGAGGAGACTGTTACAAACGGTTACAAATGCAACTCGCGTTCCAGCAACGGCTGTGCGTTTGTGTGAGGCTGTACAGTTATTCTTCAACGATCGATACGTGCCCGCCTTAACTTTTAGTCGGGGTGGTTAAATTGATGTAGAGAGGGGGGGGGGTCGGTATAGAACAAGATTATTCGCATTAATAGCTTAATTACGATTCGACCGAGTCTTGGCTTTAAGCGAGGTATTCAGGCTCATTTGTATATATTATGAGATTAAAGGAGGCCCCAATTATCCTTATTTTTATCGGTTTCCTTCTATATAGGTTTTATTGTTCAGGACGGTATAGATTTGAATTAAGCTATTGAAGTTAATGATTATATATATACTCGACTCATTGCTCTCAATTTTCCTTTCAGCGTTCATTGCGGGCTATTTAATATTATTGTTGATGAAATTCAAGCGCGATTTATTGCGAACGTTGTATACGCTTGAATAACGTTATTGAAGATGAAAAAAAAAGTGGGAGATCGACTCAAATTATTGAGGAACTGTTAAATCGCGAAATAATGAATAAAGAAATTTAGAATAATTTCGGTTTCTACGACGTTATAAAAGAATTATGACTGAAAGTCAAGCAAAGATACAATAAATACTGAAAAGTTCAAACAAAAAGATCTAATAAAATGTTTTAATGAAAAAGTGGTTAATTGATTAATTCTATATGGAACGCGGCACAACCAAACGGATTGGTCTAAATAAACCCGGGTCTAGGATCTGATTATATTATATATAAAATTATATCTTTGCCAAATTTGATCAAAACGTAAGAAACGTGCTAATTAAAGATTGCACTTGAATATAATCATACAATAAAATATATACATTATTTGTTAGTGAAACATTTACTCTTGAAAATATTGTTTTACGCAAATGCTATTTTACTATTTTGCAATTTCCTGCTTGTATTACTTTATAGTTTATAACAGATTTACACGCACATAGATACACAAACACATACACATACTCGGTATTTGATTGTTATGAACAATCGTAATATTTATAACGTTATTCATAACAAATTACATTTTTAGAGTCTTAGAACTACATTTGAAATAAAGATCATAGCACGAATGATATTTTTAAACATTCGAAATCTAATTAACATTAATAGTTTGAAAGATATGGAAGTTTAAATAATTACAGTTTTAAGTTCAGTAGCTCTATTTATATTTTATATTTTCAAATGCATATTTATAATAATTAGACATATAATGAATTCAGGTATTTTAATTGTGAATAAAAAATGAACATTGTCGTATTTTTAGTGTTAATGAAACAATTTCAAAAGTTTATTTGAAAAACGTTTCTGAACTATAACGCGTAATTGCTGTATCTAATTAGCATATAAAATACTAATTATCTGATTTGTTGCTAGTAATTATCAGTTAGAATTAACAATAGTCTATTTGGCACATAATAAGCTTCAAATTACTGTAAAAAAATATGAACCGTTTTGGAACAGTTTTTTTTATACAATTTAAATATCAATTTATAATAAAAACATTTTTCTTTAAACGCTATTTGAAGCAATATGCTTGTAATACTACTAATTTTCTAAAATTGTCGAATCTGTAATAAAATAAACATTTCATTTCATTTTAAAAATTTACCTTACTTTCCTTTATGTGCATAAGTCTCAACAGCTTTATCCCATTATGGGAGATGGGGGCCCTAGATGAAAAATACGAGAAGAACTAAAAACATGAAAAGCGACCTCATCTCATTTGTTTCAATTGTCCATTTTATACCCTATTCATAAGCGTTATTTTTAAAAACCTATAAAACGGTATAGTATGTCCTAAAGTTATTATTATTTTTTTTTTTTAAATAAATCGTAAAAGAGAACCTTAAAACGACGATGAAGTATTATAAGAATAAAATTATACACAATATCCAGCCGTCCAATTGTATAAATTTACTACTTTATGACATAACGAAGTGCATCGGGCGTGAAAAAGGAACGTAATTTTGAACTCTAAAAAGAAGTACAATTTACATAGGGGTGGTACAAGAAAAAAATGAAATTATACCGTTAAACTCTGGCATAAACATGTATTGTTATGTATACTTTTTTTAAGTATAGGTGAATTTGTATTCCGGACATTCATGAAAATGTATTAATTGTAAATAATATTTCTATATAAAATTAACATTATGTGTATAGAGAAAATTAAAAGATTTTTTAATAAATATATCAAGTTCTTTATCGAATCTTACAGTATAATACTAAAATTATATTCTTGAACACCCTAATAGAAGATAATCGATAACTGACTGTTTTAATAACAATTTTCATTAAAAATTCCATAAAAATCTTTACATTGCTAGAAGTATCAGAAAATTTACTTCAAAAATCGATAAAAAATATTAAACAACTGTCATGAAAGTATTGCGTAATGCACATAATGAAAAAAAAAATTTTAGACGAGCGATTCAATTTATTCTAACAAATATTAAATTAGCATCATCATCCATCAATAGTTCGATAGATTGAAAGACGCCCTAGCTTGTAAGGTGCTAATTTCATTGGCGGTACTTTATTCTATATTTTTCAGTATTTCAGTATATCTAATTGTTTATTGATTTACATATAAAGTTTGGCAGACAGAAATGTTTTTGAAATATGCCGTGGTCGTAAAACATCCAGTAGCAAATTAGATTTAATTACAATTAATTTTTGAATACGAAACTATTTAGTAGAGATTGTTTTTTCTGTAATATAAAATCAATAAGTCTTTTTAATAGAAGATTGTATTATTTAACAATTTAATTTACTTTAACGAATGTAAGCCATATAGTATATATAGCCATATGTAAACAATGTATTTTTATGAAATGTATAATATGTAATGGAAAATTCTTCTTTTTTTTATTAAATCGGTTCGTTATGAAACAAAAGAAGTAATTTTCAAAAATTTATTGTATTTTGAACTCATTGTCATCGATCAAATCTCCTAATATTGATTTAATAATTAATGCTATAATTAAATTGTATATTCATATTTGGAGGGCTGGATGCAAACGTCTTTACCATTAAAATCTTATATAGGATATTTTTCGACAATATTATAAGATTTGTAAAGAATTAATTTAATGTAAAGCAATATAAATTTCATTTAAAGTTTGGATCCACAAGTAAATGTAGATTTCTTTCGATTATACGTATAATAAAAGTTTCTTTTAATTTGGCAAGTCTAGGAATTACTCGTCATACTGATGAGCCCAATGGATGAACTTAGGTCGAAATGTTACCTTTTATTACATTTTATTCATTCCATTATGAAACAAATTTTTTTAACTCAAAAACTCGAAAGTAATAAATTTGTTTTGTGAAATTTAGGGAAAAAATTATATTTAAAGTTTCTTGAAATGGTGAGTTTGTTATGAAAGAAAAGAAGTAATTTTCAAAAATTTATTTGTACAATATCTAATATTATGTATATTAAATATCGTTCTTTTTTCTGTTTCAGGTGAGTGTACAAAGTATAATGATTGCTGTATTTTCACTATATTCGTAATCATGTACGATGTTCGTCTTCCACTCTTCATAATCAGTCAAATAGACTTCATGAAAGATCGTAAGTAAGAGAAGTTTCGGACAATATTATCGTTTCAGGAAACTGCAGCATTTTCAACGTAGAATATTCTTCTTTCATTTCAAATTACGTGATAACGTCCTTTCATGAAACTGTGAAAATGTGGCGTCGACTCGTCGCGTCGCGGGATCAAAAAATAATAAAAACATAAAAAAAATTTTTCGATCCTTCGACGTTTTTATATTTGCAATACCGTTTGGGATATAATTATATATATACATATATATATATATATATATATATATATATATATATATATATAGGGCGAATATCAGTGGGAAGAGCTTCAGTTCTCGTTTTACGATTCAAAATAATATACGACTAATAAAATATATTTCGGTAATTAATCTTGGGAAACGACCGAGGCACGCTGCACCGGGCAATACGGATATAACCGCAACATAGGTGGCCTGTTGAGTCTTCCCATCACCCCCCCTACCTCACCGCCGCCCCGATACAATGCAAAAATCCATGGAAAACGGCTTTTACTTCCCCTCCTGCCCCTTTCAATCGGTAGAAACATTCGTCGGACAATCTCTCCATATACATATATATATATATATATATATATATATATATATATATATATATATATATATATAGGAGGCTATATCGCGATGAAAAACAGGGAAACTGCATTTCTGTGGGGCACGGTATATAGTATGTATATAGGTATAATTGACCGTGCGCGCATACCGCGTGCGCCACACTGGGTGATATAGAGGAAAGGACCAAGGCGGCGGCGGCAGCGGACGGGGTGAGGGCTGAGCTCGCCGAACAGAGACAGATACATACGGGTGGGTGTGTATATTTCTGCGCGCTGTACAGGGAAGCGCCACGCGGTGGAAGTGGGAAAAATAGATTAAAAGGGAGGGGGCGGGGCGAAAATAAATTTGTCAGTGGGTCGCGTGGAGCGTTATTTTTTTTTTTTTGTTTTGGTCGAGCTTCACATATGTACGTCCCGGGCGTGCTAAAATATTGAAACCTAAATGTGCGCGTGTACATATATATATATATATATATATATATATATATATATATGTGTGTGTGTGTGTATATACGCATATATTTCCATGGCAGTGAGCACGGGCGTTTTAAATCTTTTGCACGAACAACGGAATTCTTTTGCCACGTGGGTATGGTCGGAATTTCGCATCTATATTTCCCGTGTTTCCCTTTGGAAATATCTGTTTGATTTTTATTGTTCTTTTTATACTCTCATTCGACACTTTTAAAAATATTCCAGCTGCGGAGCGTTTTCTTTTTTCTACTTTTTTTTTCATTTATTTTCTGTTTAGGTCTCTGACATTTAAATAAAAAGATGCAGATATATACGATTACCGGGGTGAGAAAGGGGATGGGGCTCGGACGTTAACAGGCGGGCGAGCAGAAAAAAAATCATGGTGCAGGCGATTGAAAAGTGAGAAGAGTTTCCGGATTTGCGCGCGGATCTCTGAAACACTCGCAGACACACGTGCGCGTAAAAAAACGAGCGACCAGCTTGAAAGTCTTTCAGGAAAAAAGAAAAGCGCTGAAAGTGCATAATTAATCCTGCTTCCCCTCTCTCGCTCTCTCTCTCTCTCTCTCTCTCTCTCTCTATCTCTCGATTCGACGACACCTCTTTTTCCTCTCTGCCCGTGTGCACAGCGCGAGGAAAGAGAAGAAGAAAAAATCTTTGCTCGTCGGGCAGAACGTGACTGATCGTGGTTTATATACGCTTGAGAGTCGGATATACGCTCCCTTTACCCCCCCCCCCTCCGCGCTGCGTTACATCAGACCTGTCGTAATGCGCAACGACTGTGTATGCAGGAGCATCAAGTAGTAACCGGACGAGTACGCACGGACGGGCAACGCATTCGCGCGATTTATTAATATACGTACAAATAGCCGTCTTCTCTCTCTCTCTCTCTCTCTCTTCTACTAATATATATAAAATCACCCTCCTCTCCTCTGTGGCGCCTACAGTCAGAGCCTGGTTTATTCGAGGACGTCGGCTCCTTAACCGGCGCGCGCTCTCGGATGTTTATGCAAATTCATTCGAGGAACGGATACGCGCGCGCGCGCGTGTGGGGCTTCCGCGCGATTTCTTTAACTGTAATTATATTATATTTTGCGCGAGGCTCCCTTTACGCGTTCTTATTATTTTCTCTCTTTTCTCTCTCTCTCTCTCTCTCTCTCTCTCTCTCTCTCTCTCTGCCGTCCTCTCGTCCTTTTTCTTCGCTTCACGCACGATATACGCTCTTCGTAGGTGGGCGCGCAAGTACAGTGGAACGAGAAGTTCGCCGATCTTTATATATATATATATATATATATATATATATATATATATATATATATAATACATAAGTTGTATATTGGCTGCGAGTTTAGCGCGCGTATTCACGCGCGTGTCGGTGTAACGTGTGTGCGCGCGCGCGAAGAATGATCGAGAGCTTAGGATTCACGCGCCTGACTCATTCGGGTCGTTCGTCGTTTGTTATGCTCGTCGAGCACGTTCTCTGCCACGGCGTGTTTAGAGAAAGAGAGAGAGAGAGAGAGAGAGAGAGAGAGAGAGAGAGAGAAGAGTCGCGCCCCCGATTGGCGGAGGCGCCGGTTGATTTAATATTGCACTAGTGTGCTAACGAAAAAAGGTGTCTCTTTTTTCAACGGTAATTTATTTTTTGCAATTTCTTCGTACGTACAGCAAGCTCCGTTGGCATTGCTTCGGGCACTTATGCGCGTATTGCGCAAGAGCAAGCGGCACGGTCGTTAATTAGTTATAAATTAACGAGGATAGAGAGAAAGAGAGAGAGAGAGAGAGATAGAGAGAGAGAGAGAGAGAGAGAGAGAGTCATGTGTATTTTTTCGATCCGGTGCATTTGACTGTAACTCGCAGACATTTTTCTCTCTCAGTACGTAGCTGTATAAGGGGAAAATGTGCGCAGTTATCTTATTCAAATGTTCCTCTTCTACGAAGAAATTTAGATTTAGAATTTCGAGTGGATACGTACTGGAGTAAATTATTTTAATTAATATTTAAAGTAAAAAAATTTTAATTCCTCAAACGTATTCTGCAACTCATTCCGGACTTATGCAGTATTAAAACAATGATATTTTTTTTGATTAAACAGCATAAAAAATTAATCGAACATGATTCTAATTTTGTTGCATGTATTGATTAATAATAATAATCCTTGAGATTAACCAGATTTATTAAAGAATTCAAATATTATAGTATAAATAAGATATTTACATTAACTTTCTCACTCTTTAATTAAGGTTAATCACAAAATCTGATAAAGTTAGATTATTTTTATACAAGTTTTCGTAAGATGTCCTATCCAATATCAGTACTTGCGGCATCGTATATTTACAAAAATATACAATAATCAGATTTATTCTAGTTGTATTAAAATACATAATTTCTTAGAGAAGAGTACATGATTCAATGTAGAAGTAAGCGACATAGTCGTAGAATATTTAATGGATCACTTTTCTTATGAAAATTACTTTTCTCTATAGTATTTTTATTTTATTATTTATGTTTTACTTAATTTATTAGTTCTTTTTGTTAAATTTTAATACTCCTTCTATCAAAAAATTACTTTTACGATTCTTTAGTACAATGATCACTACAAATTATTTTTCAAAAATGAATTTATTTATCTATGTCGTCGAGGTTTCGGCTTTCGATGAGAGGCTTCTCTTCAATACTACAATTAATACAATATATTGCTGTTTTATAAAAAGAACATTTGGATAATTTATAATGAACACATAATACATTAAGATTATGTTGAGATTCATATTCGCTCGAATGAGGTATAAATTAAAACTTAAAAACATCCTAGTTTTAAGAACCATACAACTAAATGATATTAGAATGTAAATGATTAAAATCATTTTTTTAAAACAGCCATTTGTAATTGAAAATTCTTTTGCATACAAAAGAATACAAAAGGCGCGACATTGGCATGTTAATTGTGTGCGTATAATTTTAAATTTTAAATACTAATTGAATTATGGTACTGCGATGCGCGATAATCAGCACTTATTTTTTAATAAATTTAAAGTACTTTTATATCGATTTTTAATTTCTGAATAGCATGTTGTTCGATTAATATATCGATTTATTTAAATAAATACGTAGCATCTCGAAAAAATCACGTGTGAATTAATTTTTATCAGAATCCAAAATTTTCGTACTGTAAAAATCGAGTTGTGCAATTTTTATATAAACTAAATTATTTATATATCCAACTAAAACTGCCTGAATCCTAATCTAATTTTATAAAAGTATTGAATTTATTGTTCAATCAAAATGAATAAAAATGAATTTTTAAGAAATAATTCTCGAAAATCGTTTTACCAAAGAATTATTAATAGTAGCCAAAAATAGAATAGTAGCCAAAAATAGAACTTTCTAATTAATTTTATAGTAAAGTATCGATTATTTCCATCGAAACATTTTTTTTACTGTGTACATATGCATTTCTACATTTCTGTATAATTTCATTTGGCGCGTAAATGCTATATATATATATATATATATATATATATATATATATATATATATATATAACACAGATATCACTATATTATTCATTAACTTTTCCGTCTCATGCCCGCGGCTTAAAGAGTTTTCCCACGAAGCAATTACGGTTTGTTCTGCATTTTAAAGACCCGCGCGGCTCACTCCCCCCCCCCCCCCGTACACCAGTCGAAAGTATAACTTTGCGATTTTAAAACTTTTCGATTTATTATGCGCGAAGTCTCGGTTGGACGAGGCTGGGGTGATGGAGGCGGTCTGAAGAGGATGGGGGGGGGGGGAGGAAGACGAAATTGCGGTCAGAAAAAAAAAAGAAGAAGTTCCCTAAGTACGGGCCCGCATTTACATCGCAGTTGCATGTTGTGCATCGCTCGTTGTCGGCTTAAGAGGAACTTTACCCGCCACAACCGACTCACCATCCGCCAAGACCAAGGCTGCGAATGGAAGACCGTTAAAAGAAAGTTAAACGGTCGAGGATTAAAGTTTATGAATTGAGGTGCGCTCCTATCCTTGCTTCGTCTGAAACTTTTGCAGAATTCGCGCGCTTTAAAGCTGTACGAATTGTACATAACGATTTAGGTATATTTTACAAGTATCGTTGTATCGTTTGCCAGCATTGTGTCCCCATCATTCGGTCTACAATGCTCGCTGTTGGGGAAACTACAGTTTCACGCTTTGGTCAAAAAATTTTACATTCGGACCAGCAGACTTTAATTATAAAAAATATATTCAGAAACTCGACTATATATCACGTTCCAAAGGAGTTTTCATTAAAATTTTCTTCATGAAAAGGATCCTGGCATTGTTTTAGGAAGTTTTCAGGGAAAATATTCTGAAATAATATCAGAAACAGTTTTTTCAGAAACTTTCCGACAAATTCTTTGGAAAAGAATTCACGGTTTCTGCTTCTGAGAATGATTTTTGATTGAATAATTGTCAGGATATCATTAATGGCCAAAATTTCTTTTACTTTCAAAATCATCTCCCCAATTCTTTCGTAATATTATTGCAGAATTCTTACCTGAATCTTATTAGTAAGTATTTTTTAAAGTCTTTCAAAAAAATTCATCAAAGCAGCATTTTTGTCGAGCTTGGTCGTTGATCAAAAAAAAATTTTTTTTTTTTTTTGTATGGAAATGAAATTTAAGAGCAAATATACAAATAATAAAAATTCAATACAGGATATATGAGCGAAAAAAAAGTAATATTGCAGAAACTCGGCAAAAATTTTAAAGAGTCAAATTTATATTTGAATGATTTTGTTGTGGATATTTTTTTTTTCAAAAACTTCTAATGCATGAAGTTACATAACCTCGACTCTCGTTCAATAACGCGAAAAACTAGTGACTGGAATATCTCGGAAGCCTGAGACAATAATATTGATCTAATCCAAGGACAGCATCGTGCTTAGCGCGTCGAGAACCATATGAAAAACGCATAGTCGTATTTTTGGATGTGAAATTTTAGTCAAAAATTTGTCAGTCCACATTAAATTTCATTTAGTTCAAAAATCAGAACTCTCTTTCTCTCTCTCTCTCTCTAAAAAGACTACTCGATCGAATATTAGAATTAAGAGGGGGAAAAAAGCAGAGAGTAAATAATCATTAGTTTTCGTACAAAAAAAATGGGAGCGCCCCTCTATATTGATTTCTCGTCAACCGTTGCGGCCGTAAATTCCGCGATGCAATTTACTTCGGCGCCTTGCCTTCCTCCCCCCCCCCCTGAAACCGGGCGTCCGAATTAATGACCGAAATAAATCAGGCCGTATTTATAAGTATATAGAGCCGGGACGTCAGGTAGCGCCAAAAAATCCTTAAATCAGCGGCGGTGGAAGCGCCGCGCGAGCGAAAGGGACAACGGGGACTAGAGGAGCGGAAGGAGGCCGCAGTCGATTGGGCGAAAAAGATTCTCGTGACTCCAACCGCATAATTCATCCAACCTCCTCCATCGATTCTGCATTTCTCTCTCGTGCTCGCTCGCTCCCTCTCTCTCTCTCTCTCTCTCTCTCTCTCTTCCCCCGTCCTCCCTGTGCCCCACGCGAATGCTTTCTTCCTCTCGTTCCTTTTATAAACCTCGTCCCTTCGTGGCTCCGTATATCTCTATACATTCTTTTTGCTTCTCGCACGCAAACTCTCTCTCTCTCTCTCTCTCTCTCTCTCTCTTTCTGTCTCTCTCTCTCTCGCCCACTGGCTCTATCTATCTGTCTCTCTCTCAGTCTATCCCACCAGCTATACAACGCGAAGCCCATCGCGTTGATGGGGTCAGTGCTTCCGGTTTCTGCTCTCACAGCTTCTCCCTTCGCCGATACGCTCACTCTCTCTCTCTCTCTCTCTCTCACTCTCTCTCACTTAGTCTGTTACAGGAACTTCGCCTATATTCGCTCGATGCCGAGCTAGATACTTAAAACGTCTCTCTCTCTCTCTCTCTTTCTCTCTCTCATTCCTTCTCTCTCTCCCTCTCTCCATTTCTGATTTATGTGTCATTTTTCACGCTCTTAAGTTCCTGTCGTGTTTTCCTCTTCTATATATATACCCGCCGTTTTCGCGTTTCTATTTACTCGTGCACCTCCGTCCGAGAGCTGCCTACCGACTCTGTACGGTGCAGCATTACTCTTTTTTTTCCTCTCGAGTCCAACGGTTGTTGAGGCCGCGGCAAAAGCCAAGGGATAAATCTACGAAATTTTAATTATTTCCCTCTATTATTATACACTGGCTTACGGCCGTAGCAATTTCATTAGCATCTCGAATATTTTTATTACGATGCGGGTATTATCGATAAATTTCGAGAGAGAAAATCACGCTAGACAGCTCGGCAAAGACTGACGAATTCTAGTTATATATATATATACACACATATATATATAGATAAGAAAATTGACGTTTCTTCGCTAATTCGCTAAATTTTTAAAATGTCTTTATTTTCGTATAATTGAAACGTTATTGACTAGTAAGAGTTCACTGCAAAATATAGCCTGTGAAGAAAAGCGATAGATATAAAGGCGTAGAAGTTAATTTAGACATATGAATTTGGTGTCAGAATACTTTCTTACAGACAATAGAATTTTTTTTCGCAGTTCTCCTTTCCAAGCGGGCATTTTAAACGATACATATATATATCGTTGCTATACTTATATTTTGCTTTATTTTTAATAATGTTCTTTTTTAATATTTTTCTGCAATCGCACGGCATTTCTCGTTTTTTCGCGCCCTCTTACGAACTAAATGAAATGAAGCTTAAATCTACCCCCATACACTCACGGCGCTCGACCAGGTTTCCATGCCCGTGGTGCCGGGACAGCCTCTATGGCCAAACCCAGTTGGATAAATGCCGATTAAGCGAAAACTTGCTCCGATGGAAGAAAGAGGCTTCGCCACTGCGCCCAAGACTCGATCGTTATAATTAAATAATTAACGTGAATCATCGCCGTAATAATACGTTGTGGGCAATGAAGAATCAATCAACATAAATTTATGTGTGTCGATTACAATTTCTAGCTTATCGTTGTTACATTAAAAAAAAATTTTTTTTCTAATTTTCAATATAAATTACGATTTATAAGCGTGCTTCTAGAAAATTTATCCAGCAATTATTGATTACCGGTTAAAAATAATAGATTCATCGTCAAATGGACAATCACCGAAGAAATTAGTGAAAAATTCAGTGATTCACTGGTAAATAGTCGTTATATTTTAGCGCAAAAATCAGTGCAGAGTCTCTATGAATCAGTGGATGTCTAAATAACTAAATTATTGAGGCTTAAATAGTAAAAGTTACTGAAATCTAGTGTAAATCTAATTACCGATTAATTACTAGTATATATATGTGTTTATTTTTTAGAAATAAACTCTCGTATTTTTCTTTAGAATTTCGCTATTAGCTCCGGATTCTAATTCGATTCGACGTATTTCGCAGTAGATCCCCCCCTCTCGTGCATATAACACCGGCCTCGTGAAGAACGAGGGCCTCGGCCTCGCCCTCCTCCCATCAAATATATATACATATATATATATATATATATATATATATATATATATATGTATGTATATAACGGTATATATATATATATATATATATATATATATACACACGTGTGGTATTTTCCCCCTCTCACGCGCGGAAATCGTAAATTATGAATTTCAATCTAGTCGGGCCGCGGCGGGCCCGGCCGGGGCGAAGCGCCATAGTTTTGAAAGCCATTTCCCAACGAGGACCGAGGGCGCGCGCGCGCGCGCTCACGGTCGGCCGAAAAGGCGGCGTCGCGGGGGACGGCAGAGGGAGGGTGGGAGGGGGTCAAATTATAATTCCCCGCTAACGTTGCAAATTCGACGTATAATGAAATCTCTATGGGCCTCCCTCCTCTCTCGTTCTCTCTCTTTCTCTGGCTCTGCTAACCCCTCCCCCTCCCCCCATTTGCCCTATCACGGGGATAATTGCTTTTTGTATGCTGTGGCAAAACTCTTATACCTTGGATGTTTAACTCCATGCGCGGGTTGCGGCTTGTAGAGTAGTATACTTTTTGAATGTCAAAAGACTGCGCGTCTTTTATTAATTTTATTTATTTTTTCTTTTTCTTTTTCTTTTTGAGAAAATCTTTTCACCATTGGATGAGCGACTGATGAGTATTTTGCCGTTATACCGCGCCGGAAATTCGAGCAATTACACGGACCGTAGCTGCGCGGGTTAGTCGTTCCCACTGAGTTCCCCTTTCTTGGGCCTATTCATAAATTACGTAACGGCTTTAGTTGAGTGGGGTGTTGATAATTTTTTCTACCATTACGATTCGATTAGTCGGCGAAAGGGGAATTTAGCGCAATATACTGTGTAAGAAAAAACTTTATCGTCTTAATTTCAAATGAAGATATTTTTAATGTATTTAACTTAATGTAATTAATTCAGCAGTTAGAGAGAGAGAGAGAGAGAGAGAGAGAGAGAGAGAGAGAGAGAGAGCTCGATTCTCTTAAAAGAGGATTCTGCGGCATCCGATTAAGCTAATGAATTTTTATCAATGAATGACCATTAAAGAATCGCGGGTTATTGAGAACTCTTTCGTCAATATTGAAAATTCATACTATCTATGTTCATTATATTGTACGATACTAATTAATTTACAGTAAACTTCGACAGTATGTGGTTTCTCGCATTATTTGGAAATTTGGCTATTACTTTTTTAAATGCTACAAATCATTATTGCACGGGTTCGTGGAGTGAAAAAAACTAGTATCAAACGTAATTGTTCTGGTGAGGGGGTGAATTTAAGAAACGTATACTGTGACAAGTTAATTTTCAATTTGATTTAATTTGTAAAAATAATAACAGTAAAAATGAGGCTATGTGGCTTGCGCACGAAGACTAATTTCAATCTGCCAGCAGGTATATTATCAGCTGGCCAAGTCACCTCTCATAGTTGTTTATTATTTTCTCTATAGACACCGCGAAGGACAAATGAAGATTAGTAAATGTCGTTTAAAGTAAATCGCTTTTCAATACGTTTAAACTTCTTTTGTTTATTTTAAAACAGATGCTTTTAAATATTTAATGTCTTTTATAAAAATATGATTTTCAAATTATAAAACTTCTTTCTTTTTTAACAGTTGATTCGAACTTTTAATTTCATTTTCCTTTTATTTCGTTCTTATTTTTGTTAATCACAAAAGATAATATAATTCCATAACCGATGCATTTAATTTATTAAGAAAATTATTCAATCGATTTTACTGGACGCTTTGTTGTCTAACGGCCATGAAAAATTATGCTCATCATAAGAGAGATTTCCATCTACCTAGTCGTACGACATAACGAGTGCGAAGCGATCCTGCTAGCCCCGCACATTAAGCGTCATGAAAAAAAATTTACTCAATTTTTATTCGAACAAACGTTTTCCTTTTACAAATTATAAATTCAAATTATTTTATTTAAATTTTAAAATCTTCATCTGCCAGTCGCTTTGTCTTTACAGATTTTAACAAAACTTTTAACAAATACGATACACTTTAATAGTAATTTAACAATAATAAAACATTTGAACATTGTTACTCGAAGAAATATATACAAATTGCGCATTCTTCTTATTAATTTGGATCAATACATTTTTACATTATACATATAATTGCCTTGTGCATAATAAATTTTATTTAATAGAAATCAGTAATTATAATATAAATTCTATTATAATGTAAAGATATATCCAATACTGACCGAACTGAGTCATATCATTCCCATTCCCGCGTATACAGGCTTTTCTGCTGCGTCGACGGATCCGCCATCGACGACATTCTCGTTCCTCTGGAAAAAGCTTCTCGAAATCATCGAGCCGGCCATCCCCGAAAATCTCTTCGATACATCAATCCGCGCGGGTACTATAAAGAATCCTTTCGTGGCGCGCTTGCTTCAAACTCGACTACTTATCGTCTTCGTTCTTTAAATATATATATAGCTGCACACTATAAGGCAATCCTAATATATACGGAACATATACATTTTGTAGTAGCTCTATTATATATACCTCAATATGTACATATATATGTATATATAGACTAGGCGAAATGGGGAAAGAGGCGTGTAACCTAAAAAGAAGACCTGGCCACTATATATATATATATATATATATATATATATATATATATATATATATAGACAAAATATACTCCCGTTCTTCCTTTTACGAGGGGCGCTCGTCGCTACTATAAAACGATCTCGCGGGAAACGCGCGCAGCGGCGGCGGCATCGCGCCGACTCCGAGATGAGACTCCTTTGTTTTTTTTCCCCCGGCCCCTCTTCTGCCGCTCCTTCCTACCCCAACCCCACCCCCACCCCTCTCGCGGCGGCCGACGTTACGCTACGCGCCGCGGCCGCTGTTATACTCTGCCGAGTTTACGGCGGCGAGACAACGGGTATACATATATATATATATATATATATACGCTGGTACCGAGCTCGTCGGGGGAGCTTCTCCCTTTCGTGCCGCGCGCTTTCGCCAACTCGGGAACGGGAGGGCGGGAGGGATCGAGGGCCCTCGCATTTGCGAACCGGTAGAAATGAGGATTTTAATAAGATGCGCGTCTTACGCGCGCTCGCGCTCGTGCAAAGAGATTTTAACGCCGTGCGCCTCGGAGGTGCGGAGACCCGTGTTTATATATACCGATTTTCCAGCTACGCGGTTCAGTTTAAAGATTATTATTCGAAAGAGAGGGGGGAGGGGGCGGGTTGCTTGGAAGTTACTTCAGGACTTTAGTTTCCATTAATGTCAGTCTTTTTTTTTGGAATCAGACAGAGCGGTCCAACAGATATAAGTTTACACGCTGTTAAATAACTTTTAATGATTACAAATGTTGCTAAAATTATTTGCAGCCACAGGTACGGAGTTTGGTCAAAATAATTAAGGGGCGACCTTGACTTGAATGCCAAGGACATTTTTGAAGCCATTGAAAATGGGAATTATTAGTTTCACGCTGGACTCGCAGAAATCGAGAAATTCTACGTTCTGATAATCCACTGTAACGCGTGGTTGATTCAAGGCCACGAGAAGGTTTATTCTTACTTCTCAAATTTTTTGCCATCCAAAAGATCACGCGCAAGTTTTGTTACGCCAAAAGTACCTCGATGAACGGTTAATTGGTCATTTACAAGGTCATTTTTACAGAATTTTTACAGTCATTTTGTCGAATGATAAAATTCTGCAGTCCCGAAAATCTATTAAAAGATAACGTTACTCTTCTTTCGATACTCCGCATAGAGAAAAGTATTCTCAATACGAAGATAAGTTAGAACCGGTTATGACCACGCTATAACCGCATTACAGCGAGACAGGTGAAGAGTCGTATTTTTCTGATTTGAAAGTCCTGCTGACAATCGGTATATCTAATCTGGAGTATATATATATATATATATATATATATATATATATATATATATACAGTAAAAAGAGTTGAAATATATATATTACTGTCACGTTTATTGGATACTAATAAAATTTATTTTCTCTCCGTGAAATAAAATCAACGATACACAGGTATAAATCCTCTGTACCGCGGCGCATATGTAAATTAATAAATCATGAAACGTTCGTTCCTCTTATCGAA